>JAEVFN010000119.1:0-328543 GCA_030449075.1 Murraya paniculata | reverse complement strand
CTGCCACCAATAAGCAAGTAATCAATCAATTTATACCATTTAGAATGAATTTTTTATATTAAACAGTCATTTTACTTGGAGTAATAGCATTACACTTATATAATTTATGCAACGTACCCCCAATAGTATCAATCATTAATTAACTAATGATGATTGATTTTATTATCTATTATATTTTTCGTTAACATGCCAACTTTTAGTTGAATTCTACATTTATATATATGAGTCGTTATATTATATATATATGTAACATCAGTTTAGATAAAAATTATATATCATAAATATGTAAATCGAAAAGTGACATATAGTATTATTTTAATAATATTGTCTTTATAATTTGGCTTAGCTTCTAACACTACCAAAATGTTATTATTTTCCTGCAAAATGTCATATTACTTAAAAAATTGTAATCATAGAATTACTCGTAAAAGTGTTTTATGTTTATTTTGAGTAATTTAAATGTACATTTAAATAAATTAACTATTATTAATTTAGATTTTCGATAAATCATTAATCCATCTCCACCTCATTAATTTTTCTATTTCTTTCGATGATCAGCCATATTTGATTGATGAATGTATATTTACCCCTAATACATCCAACCTTAATAAAACGATAAAATACCCTTAAATTTGTTAATTAAAATATAATTTACTAAAGGTTTTTTTTCTTTCCTCTCTCCATCTCTGTTTTCTTTCTATTCTCAATGAACAAACTCCAAGCTACAAGCAATTGTTTGATATCATAAAAAGACAGAAACACATGTAAAAATAAATACACCATGTTTTTCTGCGGCACTTGCTTTCTCTTTTGAATCAATCAAAGTCAATCAAATATCAAAGCTTTTTGGTCGTGAGGGAGATACTGAGAAGTGAAGAAAAGAGAGGGAGAAAGGAGTTAACGGGGTAAAATTTTTTGTTTTGGAAATTATAAATATTTTTGTTACATGGTTTATTCTTTAGCTATCGGATTAAAACTAACTTGATAGAGGAATTAATTTTCTAAAATTGAGTGTGGATAGTAATTAATTATAAACACTTTTAGTTGAGTTATATATGTGTGTACACACACAAGCAACATTAGTTTATATACAAACGATATCATAAATATGCAAATCAAAAGTGCATGGTGTTATTTTATTAGTATTGTCTTTACAGTTTGGGTTGTGCATCGAACCCAGGCCACCCAGCCTAAATTATTGAAAAATGGTATTATCATTAAAAATATTACTTGCAAAATCTCCTAAAAATGTTTTGTGTTTATTCAAGATAAATTCGACTGCACACTCAAATAAATAACTGTCATTAATCCACGACTAGATTTTCAATAAGTCATTAATCTATCTTCACGTCATTAACCTTTTTATTTCTTTGATTGATCAACCATGTTTAACTGATGAATATGTATATTTATCTCTCATACATCTAATCTTGATAAAATGATAAAATACCCTTAAATTTATTAATTAAAATATATTTTGCTAAAGTTTTATTTACTCTTTGCTTTCCCTCAGTCTCCATCTCTATCTTCTTGCCACTTTCAATGTACAAACTCTAAGCTTGAAGAAATTGATTGATATCTCAAAAAAAGATAGTAATACATGTGAAAATAAATACTGAATTAAAGTCAAAGATCTATGCTTTTCCATGGTGAGAAAGAAATGAGAAGAGAAGGAAAAGGACAAAATTTATTGTTTGGAAGTAGAGATGGCAAAATGGGGGCTTGGGCCTACAAAGGAAAATAGCTGGACTAGGGCTTTTAGTTACTTTTTTAATTTTTAAATTATTATAAATTTAAAATGAGTTAATAATCAACCCATATTATAATCAATAATGAATTAAAGAAAACAAATATTTTGAAATAAAATAATAATAAAAAATGAAGCATATAAAAGTTTAGAAATTTAATTTTTTTTAATATGGATTCTCTAATTCAGACACCATCTTAATTAATTAACATTAAAAGAGAGTTTAATATTATAATTTTAATTTTTTTATTCATTATTAATAATAAATTAGGTATTTAAGCTTTTTTTATTTTTCCATTTTTTTTAAATTTTAACTTATTATTCAAATTTATAATTTAATTTTTTTAAAAAAAGAGAGCTTGGGCTTGGTTAGGACTTTTTTTCGTAGAGCCATCGTCTTGGCCTTTCATGTGGAGGCCTGAGCCAAATCCTATGAAATAGACCGGGCCGGACTTTTTGTTGTCACTATTTGGAAGCGCCAAAAATATTTATGGTGAGTATTTAGCAACCAACCATAAAAGTACTTATCAATAAATTAGAAGCAAAAAGCACCTAAAATAGATGCTTTTATAAAGTAGCACGTGGAGTAATAACTCAAAAATATAAATTATTTTAATAATTTCAAAAATATTCTATATATATATATAATTTCTTATCTTTTATAGTTACAATTTTTTAAATCTATTATCAAGTAAAGTGGTGACACATCATTGGTGTCAACCGCTAGACGCTTTACAATGATGTGAAATAACATATTTTTAGGATATTGAATGTACCATCAACTCTATTTTTCAGAATTCTACAAAGTGAATTAAGGTAAGGGTAGAGCAGAGCGTGCTGGCTCTAATTGTGGTGGTGCAGCAAACTGATCCAACCATCAAATTGATCTAAAAAATTTGGGTCAATAGCTGCGATGGTATATTTAATATCTAAGCCCGCCATTCAGCACATCACTGCAGCACCACCGAATGCACCTAACGACGGTGACACCATCTTACTTGCTATTTTAATTTTAAAATTAATTGAATATTATTAAATAATTATTTATATAATGGGTTAGATTATTTATTTTCTACATAATGTTTTGTCCTAAAATATTTGACACAAATTTATATCCACTAGATCTCATCAAATCCAATGGTAAAGATTAAAGGAGGTGGATGAGTTGGAAACATTCATGTTTCTTGTTGATTTTACATCTTACCATTATTTTTATCAGAACAATATAAATTTGTATGAAAATTTTATGTCAAACTGTTATATTAAATTAGCCTTCCACCCTAAATTTTTGTCGTGTATTATAATTATTGTTTCCATAGTTGTTCTTTTCGTAATAATCAAAGAGAATTACCTGTTGGGGAAATCGCCATCTTCCAGCTGCGAATTTATCAACAGTTTTGCAGCACGGTGAGAGGAGGTGGGATCTCTTTCCATCGAATACATAAATAAAATTACATTCATGTAATAACAAAATGAAAGGAATTACTTTTTTCTATTTTTTTGGCAGAATCTATAATTCTTCGGTATCGTACTAGGAAGCCGTTAAAAGAAATAATTGTTTAGTAATCAGCAACTAATTACCTGTCCGGCCATGGATTAAACTCATCATGGCCCATGCAGTTTGTACTAAATTCGATCGGTTTCCATCAAGAGGTATATATTTCTACATCACCCAATACATGATTATATACTGTTAAAAATCACTAATCTTTTAAATGTAAAACTGAAAAAAAAATTAATAAAAAGAAATCCGAAAACTAGTTACCTATACTCCAAGAAAACCTATTTAAAATTCAGGTAGCAAACTATCGTTTGCTTGTTTAAATTTATATATTTCTGTCGTAACGATCTAAATATATATATTCGAATAATATTTACCTTAAGAGAACTTTATTCTTTTCTTGCCTATAATTTTTCATGAGGAAAATATTTGAAAACAATATTTTCCAAATATTTCATCTAGAGTTGGAAAAAATTAAAAAAACAAAACAAAACAAAACAAAACAAAAAGTATATAGATTCTGTTTTACACCAAGACATATATCATTCTGATTTATACTTTCATATATATCTATTTAGATTTTAGTCAAATTCCTACTTATTGATAATTTATATAGAAAAAAACAAAAATTGACAAACTATACTCCGAAAATATGTTCAATCAAAATTTTACTTTTAATTCTATCATATGTGATAATTAAGTTCTTAATAAAACATTTGAAGGACTAAAACTAAATCATATTCGATCGTAGTGAAATTATAGCAAAAACAACTACCCTATTTTCGGATCTAGTATTTTTATTTTATTATCGGTGATTTCATGAGAACAATAAGGTAAATAATGTTTGAGAGAATTAAATTTTTCATACATCTATAACTATTAATCAAATCCAAACAAAATTACCTTGTTTGGGCAGGAACGGTAACTCTCTCCCCAACCCCCCATCTTCGCATTGTATTTTGAGTAAAAAAATCTGTTGCTTTGCGAATGGCTAAGCAATTACTGTAAGTCTTTTTTGGCAGCGACTAGCCCTGAAATTGCAAACCATGTACCGTACGTGAAGCAGATTCCCCAGCTACCATACCTGTCAAAGCATAATTAATTTTTCATAAACAATTTCGTAGGCTCTGCTTAAAATCTTGGTAAAATCGAATAACTGTGCAAACAAATTTTGATCATTTTATGAGTTTTTTTTACCACTGAAAGTTTTAAAAGAAATTATTGATTAGTCTTGGTAATACTCCTCTAGACATTGAATCATTTATCTAGTTAACTGTACCTAAGACAGTATATCAATATTTTTTTAGTCGTTGGAACCAAAATTTTTTAAGGATAAAATAATATGTTACAATATATATAACTTAAAATTCATACAAATTTGACATATACAGGTGAAAAATAGATAAATTAAGTAATCTAATTAGACAATGTGTTAGTTAAATAGTTTTAATTGGAAAGGAAAGGAAGAGAATAAAATGAGTAAAAAGGATGGTTCAGTCTGTCCCTACTAGCCCCGGCTCATAAGGCTTTAGCCTTCAGTTTTCAAGGTCTGTTTAGTACCGGACTTGGATCTAGTCGTACAACAAAAGTTTAGACTATGCCTAACCCGTAATTTTTTTCTTAAAAAATTAAATGAATTATTTTAGTTAATTAAAATAATAAAATTAAACACTAAAAATAAATATCATTAAAAAAGTCCCGTCTTATTACAACTTCAGGTAAGTTTTTTAAGGATTAGGCCTTATTTAAGAACATCGGCGTGAGCTGGCAAGCCCAACACGGCCCAACTCACTCACCATCGGAGAAAATTGAATTGTTATCAACCCATTAAAAAGAATTAAAATAAAATTGGAAAAAAAAAAATAAAAAGCACACACCTTAAAATAATCATGATTTTTTTATAGCGAAAACGTACCAGAACCATCAGATTTTTTGTATGTCTTCAATAAATTTTGCAGCCTTGGCGATAAAGTTTTTAACCTCATTTGCCCTGTGTTTTGGATATAACTTCTTAAACAAAGTCATGCCTTCAATGTTGATGCAGTGCACTCAACTTTACTGGATCCAACACAATTCACAATCGCTGATAAGTATTACACTAAAATTTATAGCAAGAATATTTGTGTCAGATCAACCAAGAATTTGAAGGAATCCTACTCATGTTCAATGATGACTTGATCAAGGAATTCTATAGGAATTGAGCAACTGAAAAATGAAGCAAAAAAAAAAATTCAACTAATATAGATATTTAATGGGTAAAAGAATTAAAAAAATTAGGGAGTGGAAAAGTCTAATAACCGATTTTTTAACACTATAACCTCTTTAGAATTTAAACTCTAAGTGGTTAGCCAATGAAACTGCATATTAACAGATAAAAAAAACTTTATATGTTAAAAATTTTTACCTCTAACCATGATGGTGCTCCCGTTGGCTCCCAGGCTGGTACTCCACCGGTTTCACTCTGCACAAAAGTTTTTTTAACTAATGAGCCAATGAACAATTATTTTTTGGAAAGGTAAATTATTAAAATAAGGGAAAGAACACTTGCACTCTTAAAATTTGGAAAAATTATCATGTAAACCTCTAAATTTTCAATAAGGAACAAAAAAAACTCTCTTTTTATATAATATCCTTAGTAGATAATAACTAGAAAAATTAAATTTTTTAATAAATATAACTATAATTTAAATAGTTTAACCTTGTCTAGTAGATTAATGATATTAGAATTTTTTACTACATAAAATAACTTTTAAAATGTAAATTATTATATTTTTTTTTTAATATATACATGTGTTTATTATAAAAATTTTAAATATATCTATGTGTTAAATAGATTTTCAATTAATAAAAATATCTCATGTACTAAAATTATTTTATTAATATTAGGAAAATTATTTAAATTTTTGTATTTATTTTAATATTGTTTCTATTTACTATAAAATTTAGTGTAATATCATATAAGATTTTAAAGTATTAAATTTTTTAAATATTAAAATTATTTTAAAATGTATATTGTTTCATTCATTTAATATATATACACTTCTATTTATGTTAAATCATTGGAGCTGCTTTTTTAAGTTAATAGAGATAAACCGCATTATTAAAAAAGGTTCTTAGTGTTCCTTATTGAAAACATGGGTTTACATGACCATTTTCCAAATCTTGGAGATGTAAATGTCTTTTTCCCGTAAAATAACTTTCTCTAAGCAGAAAATAGGTGGGTATTTTAGGGTTAATACATAAAATATAAGAATAATTAGATCTTAACTATATACTATCAGTAATGAACACGTGCCATATAGGCAAGCGGGAAATTATGTACAAGCCTACTATCGCCTGGTCATCCTCACGTTAAAAAGTAAGTACATGGAGAAATATATATCAATTGAAATTTGAGTATTGATCTGGTCTAGGATCTGAACTTTATTAAAATCCGAGAAAGATATTAAGCTATATGGCTTAGTTGCATAAAGCCATTATCCTATTAAACAATATAGTTCAATAGCTTTCCCAAACTTTAACAAAGTACATGATCTTGAATTGGCATATTTCTATTGAAATTTTTCCATGTTTATGCAAATTTTATGTCTAGATTTTTTTAGTCGCAGCCTATAATATTCTATGACTTCCGTACGATGAACCCCGCTATTGGACTCCTCAATTTTATTGATATAATGTTACAGTCAATTTTAAGTTTATGTTTGCTCCATTATGGCCCCCATCGAACTAAAAATCTTGTTTCACCATTGCATACAAAATCTTCAAAGCATGAGAGAGTAAGTTAGGACAAGATCTTATTTCATATATGCAATTGATGTTTGAAGATTAACTTTTCAAAAAAAAAAAATTAGAAAATTTACAAACAATATATGCAAATGATAAGGTCACAAATAGAAATTGTTCGCTCCTTACCTGCATAGAAAGTATGCAATTAACAGCATCATAAAATCTTTCGGGTTCCATTTTTTCTCCAACAATTTCTGGTCGCATCATTGAGAAGTGTAGACAACACTGCATCCATGAAATGCGAAAGATATTATCAATTTATGTGCAAAATTATATGAAAAGTAATGACCATTTTGATTGCATTGTTTTACCCAAAAATGGCCATTTCAATCAATTTAATTACCAGTAAGGCTTCTGCAGTACAATCAGAAACTAGCCATCCATGATCTTGATTAGAAATGTCCATCCTCCTTTAGAAATGTGACGACACATGCTTGTTAAAATCTCCGGGAGGATTATCAGTTGACCTGCCAAATTGCGTGCATATATATGTGTGAACGAAAGAAAAGATTGTGGGTGTGTCCTATATATAAAGTTTACAAACAAAAATATGAAAATTAACCTGAGACGCTTGAGGAAGTCATGTGCTTTCATAAGTATTGGACCAATTTCGTCAGTGAGATTGCAAGCAAGTAAAGCTTGAACGGCAAAAGCACAATCCCATGTTTGACTACCGAAACTCTGCATGTATTAATTGTTCACAATAACTTTTCAGTTTACAACGACAAAAATATTGAAAACTCTGTTGTGCGGAGGTTAGCAAATTTTAAAATGTATGGTTAAGCTAGATATTATATATGGATTCCCCCTTTTAGTGAGGTTTCTCTTACTTTTGTATAGTAAAGAAATAGTTAAAAGATTAAAGAATGTATATATAAATTTTAATACACCAAAAGATAGAATACATTGTATTGTAGTAAATGTTTAAAAGTATGTTTCGATAAAAATATTGAAAACTCTCAAATGTGGATGTTCACAAATTTAAAATGCAGGGTTAAGCTAGACATTAGGTACGTACATATAGAATTCCTGTCTAGTAAGAGTTCCTTTACTTTAGTATGATAAAAGACAAGCTAAAAGATATAAAAAAAAAAAAAAACACGCACACATATTTAATACACCAAAAAATAAAATACATTGTATTAACGTATATGTTTTTCTTATCTTTTAACTTGTCCCTTACTTTATTAAAATAAGAGACCCCTTATAAGAAAATTCTTTACACAACATTGTAAAACTTTAGAATTTGCACGAAAAATAGTGACGACGTCACTCCTAAGAGCGCCGGCGCAATGTGTAGAGCTATATTGTATATTTATATTTATTAATTAATGTCATTTAGTCCAAAATCTTAATTTTAAAATGGGGGGACATCCTTACTAGAAAGTAAATTGACTATTTTAACATGTCAGCACATTGCATCACAAGTTTTAAAAAGAAAAAAAAACCCTGATTAACATCAAATTAATTTTGTTGAAATGTGCATTATTTGTATTCTTTGACATCTATGGTTATAGTGATCAGATTACAAAAGTCACTGGACATAACTAATATCCAAAACCTAATTCTTCAGTTAAGGATTTTTAAAATTTATATTATTATTGCAAGAATTATTCTTTACCTGAATTGAGATTTTTCCCCGTCATGTACGGACTAGTCTACAGTACTATGTGTGGGGTGTCTTATTTACCCTAGTCTTTATTACATGGAATAATAGTGTGCATTCCAATCGTGGGTGTGTTAACTCACAAGTTGAGGATTCCCCAAATATTCTTAGCCAAAGTACAGCATTTTTCCTAAAGATTTTAAAATATAATCTAAAGGAAAATGTTAAAAGTATGGGTGCTTATAATATAATTAATGCAGCACGAAATTATACGAACCTGCACTTTCATTCCATCTTCTCCAACCCATAAGTACTCCCCGATCCTAGAAAGATGCTTCTTAAAATAATCACTGTTAGGATCTTCAACCCAACAAGAGAGCATATTCAATGGCTGTTCGATCAAGCATGTATCAATTAGCATGTTTGAGTGGAAAATATAAATGTATAGCTGCTGATACGCATATTGCCATCTAATCTTATTATTTTAGTTCATTTACCTTTCAACACATCCAATAGTCATGTACCGACTGGCATCATCTTCATAATGAATGTGATTCATTGCTATTCCTAGGGACTTCTCTCGCAATTTGTTAAGGGGCCAACGATCAAGAACGGGCTCAACTACATTATATAGAGTATCCCAAAGCAAGTTCTGAATGGTAGTATGAGGAAAGAAGATATCCTCCTGCAGTAAAAGTATTTCATAATCAATTAATCATTGCGTCAAGCAATAAAGTCTCTCAATGTATGACCTTTTGTTCGATTGACGAGATTCCGTTTTGTATTTGATTATGTGGCTTGTAAGTTGCAGCGGATCCAGACGCTTTAATTAGTGAGAGCTTACTTCAAAAAAAATTTATTTTAATTTGGGGTATTTTAATTTTTTACTGTTTACTTAAACACATTTAATGTCCAAAAAACTTAAATTCTATTATTTTCTTTAAATTTTAAAAAATAATAGTAATAAATTATTTAATTTAAATGTTAGAGTTCGTTGTGGCCATATTTGTGAGAGTAACCTTTTTTTAAGTAATCTCCACAAAATACCTAAGAAAGAAATTTTTTTTTTTCTAAGTAATCTACATAAGATATCTAAAAATACAAAATTATATGACTATTAAAATTTGAACCAATCTCCAAAACTATTAAATAGTGCTCTTACCACTAAATTAGAAGGTTATTAAAATATAAGTATTTTGTTATATAAAAAATATGTATAAATTATCTTTATTTAACTCTTAAAAAAGGGATTTGAAACACATTTAAAAGAAGAATAATAACTTAGAAGGGGGCTAAAGTCTTTCCTGAGTTTTACTTGGGTCCACTAAGTTAGCGTTGTCATGGAATATAATAATAAAAGCTATAATTATTAAGGGATGTATATTCGGCAAGTATTTGCTGAACGTTGTGAGGGTAAACGTTAAAGCACAATTGCCCCCCACACCCCCCTTCCCCCCACCCCAACACAAAAAGGAAAAAAAAAAAAAGAGAAAAATTAAAATAAGGTGAAATCAATTTAATGGAAGAACCTTTGCACAGAAATGTCGCATTTTACTCCAATGAATGTCGCTGTAAGGTTGAGTGTAAATCTCTTCTCTCAATTGTAAAATAAGTGGTGTGATTGGACCGACAAATTTTTTTCCATACAAATATGACATAGGCATGTATGTCAACCGACAGTAGCAAAGCAATTTTCCTGTAATGTTGAAAGAAAATGAAAATTCAGAATAAGAATTGAACTCACAGCATATTTTAGAACTTAATAAGAGATATTGCAGCATCAATTTTCAATTTCAAATTAAAATTGAACTTGTGTTACACCAAAAATAACTACTTATTGAACCCGTTGATTTATGCTTATTATTAATAATAATAAACCCTTATGTCGAATGTACATCCCTTAACTACTTATGACTATTTAATTATTTATGTACCCTTGCCCATTTGCCCTCTCAATGCTCTAATAAACATTTTCAGAGAAATCATTAATCATCCATATGAAATTTTCTCAATCTTTAAAAGTATCCCAAAAATTTTAATTTGTTCAGCAACAAATTATATCACTTTTCCTTCTTTCCATTGATAGAGATTAACTTTTGATGATGTCATAACAGTAATTTAAACAGGTTGTCATTTGCCCAAAAAAAAATTTTATCCAATAATTATTTTTTTTTTTACCTCAATGATTGCTAAGAGTATCAATTTTTCAACTGTTATTAAACTACACTTCAAGAGCAAGACGCTTCTAACATTGTTAATGGCAATGTGACAAACTATACAATTTGTAAACTTTGCATAAGCCGCCGTACAAATTCAAATTTTTGAGGTAAGATATTTCAGACCGACAATTGATAATTTTTCTGTTCAGTAAATACTCAATTGACATTTGTATAAAGGGACCTGTTACTACAGTTGCGTAAGGTGCAGCCCTCTCACATGAACAATATCGAGTACTGTTTATGTGAGGGGGCTGCACCTTACGCAGCTGTAAGGTAGCCCTCACCTTGTATAAAAAGTGGAAGCCCAAACAATTTAAAACTGACAACAATAATGATGATGCATATTGCAAGTTCTATGAACTAACCTGGACTGATAGGTAGAAAGAAGGAAACTTCCAAAATTCCGGAGGCATTGGGTTGCATCCAGACCAATCATAAACACCAAGAATCTATCAGACAAAGGAAAAAAAAAAAAAATATATATATATATATCAGTTCAATACGAAAAATATTGTTGCTCATAATCAAGATTTCACTAGATTTTAGCTAGAAGAATAATGGATTATACTGAAAGCCAAGTCTTTCCCCAAGATGTTACGCCCATTGCTCCACCGCGATCAAGAATCCATTTTCGAGCTCTTGCACAAGCATTGTTCTCGCCGCCGTCGGGTCCTTCTCCCAGTAAACGCATGCAAATGTAATTAAAAACAGTACCAAACATTGTGCTGTGCCCCTCAACGTGTAATCCCCATCCGCCGTCTTCATTCTGTTTTATATAATTCACATAATATTGCAATCGAAAATCATTCAATGTGCATGAGAAATTAAACCTTTGTACAATAATCAATGATTGAATTTTTAAGCACCTGATGATTGTATGTGTAGCGAAGCATTTCTTTGCGGTGTTCACTAGAGAATACAATGTTAAGATACCCTGTAATGTATAAACAAATGACCTGCACATTTTTTAAAGTTTTTAAAGCTAGATTAATAGTTGAATGAATAAGAGAGCACTGTGATTGTAAATTTGTGAGAATTATGAATTAAAGATAATTACAAATGGCGTGTTATAAAACAAGGGGCCAGAATTATCAGCAGGCCAGTGGCCATGGCTAGATTGCAAGGCTGAAAATACGTGAACTGCCCTCCGCAATGCGGCTGTGGCAGTTTCAGGTGTTATCACCTCTCCATGATCACCAATTTTGACACGCGGAATTGTTTGTTTGAATTTCTTCTCTCTTAAACTCTGCAATTAATTAGTAAAATAAATAAATAAAAGAAGTATGTATGTTTTGGTAACTAAAAATAATAATAATGTTGTTTGTGCATTAAATAAAATACCTGAATTTGCCAGACAAGGTCAGAAGCATTTTTAACATTAAAGCGATTTTTGAAGTAGTTTAAACGGGCCGCCTCAACCTCAGCTTTCTCTTCAGAGGATCCTTCATCAGCATCAAATACCCAAATTTGCCTACCAACAAAGTTGTTTGTGCTGAATATGTATGGATCATTTTTCGTCCCATATTCTCCAATCTTAAGCCTCCACATTCTTCTTAGTTGAAAAAACTAAATTTTAGTTTATAGGGCTGCGATGATTCTTTTACATATCACCAATGACTAGGTAGATCGTTATATTTACTTCTCAAGTGAGGAAGGCGTACAAAATGATAATGAAATAGAGAGAATTCTTCTTAAGTCATTTATTATCTTATTTATTATAAACTGTTGGTGATGCAACTGAGCAAAACTGTAATGCCGCTTCCTCAACGACTGATAATAATCAATAAACAAACCAACTAACTTCTATAGGTATTAGACATTATAAGTAGGTATTTTGAATACAATGCACGTTTTTGTGGAAATATTAAAGCAAACAAGCAACGGTTGGGGAAAATTAAGAAAAGTACAGTGACTTAACTGTTTCATATTAATTGCTGCTGACTCTTTTCAGCCTTCGTGTCAATGAATTAATAAAAGAAAAAACATTAATTCCGGCATCCGCCATTTCCCCAACTAATAACTGTTGGGTTTTTAATTTAAAATTGGGTTTGTATATAAATAATTATATATTGTGGATTGTCTTATAAAGTTAAACCCAATTAAAAGTTATCTATTAAGATTTCAATTACTGAACTATAATGTAATTTGATCGGGGTATGGGTTCTTTAGTATAAAGAGACTTAAGGGTAATTTTAATTTCTATGATGGGAATGAAATATGAATAACTAATAAAAAACAAAAAGTTATTTATATAAGTGGTCATAGTCCCTAAACATAGTATCGTTCTATTCTTTTCTGACATCATATCATCAGAAAGAGTGCACAGAGAAAATTAAAGGATTCTCTAAGAAAATATGTTGATCTGTAAGACAAACCATAGAGCTCTAGAAAGCAATTGAAATTATGGATTCAAATGCGCTTCTGCATATGTAATTTATTGATTCTTGGTGATATCACATGAATGTTCATAGATTGAAGGTGATAGTTTTCACCAACTATTTGCTAATAGTAACTCCTTCACCTGCGCCTTTATTTTTTCTGGTGTAATCAATTTATAGAATACACGTACGGGGTGGTAACTCATCTATCTCGCGTCTTACTCGCATCATGTCGAATTTAAGTAAATATGAATATAACTCATTTATTAATCATGTTAATAGAGTTGACCTATTAATATATTTAATAAAAATGTAAATTAATTTAAAATATAAAAATATGTAAACATTATTCTAAATAAAGTCATAAATTAGTTAACATGATATTAAATATGACATGAATAAGTATATGATACAATATAAATATGATACAATATAAATATGACAGAAATAATTAATTTAATATTAAGTATGTATATTATTTATTCTTTTAATTATTGACTGCTGAGGCAGACCCAAGAGTTAATATTACTCCCAGGCTAAATTTTAGAATTTATATTTTGAAGTGAACATAAAAACTTTTAAGTAGAAAGAAGTACATTAAATAAAGAGAGACAAAAAGAATCTTATCCCTATAAATATGTATTACAAACAAAATAATTATAAAAAAAAAGTAGAAAACAAAAGGTAATTCAAATATCAAAGCATTATTTTTCAATTCGGAATTTGATATTGCCAAACCTATAATAACATTAATTATATAAGGATAATAATCAATTAAGAATTTCAATTAAATAGCTCAATACAAGTATTACAATCAATTAAACATTGCAAGTAAAACTTTTATTTTTGAAGTCAAGTACTAAATTACTCGGCCTAAATAAATTGAATAATTAAATTTATTTCTTTTCAATTATAAAAGTATTATTAGTCAAAAGTTTCAATAATAAACAACTCAATTCACCAAAAAGGTTACTTGGGTTCTGCTTTTTTTTGCCAAGTGCTCTGAGTCTCTTAATGATGGATGTTGATGAGTCTCTCTAAAAAAACTCCTTAAAATACTCAAATTTTATTTTCTAACTTGTTCTCTTAGTTAATGTAACTAATAATAAAATCTAAAAACATCATATAAAAAGTTTATGAAAAATAATTGTTACTATATGTTATTTTTTGAAGTACTTTTAATACTAGTGATGATGTTACATTACATTGACATACTTTTTTTCAATTAGAAATTTTTTAAAATAATTAAAGCAATAATAATATTTTAGCTCTCTAATGTTTTCAATCTATTCAATAAATATATAATTTAATCATTTTATAGAATAAGTCACTAATTTCATTTGAAAATAATATAATTGACTTAGGGACATATTTGAACACAAAATAAAACTCTATTTTTATATAAAACTGATGAAAACATAAGAGTAATCGAATTAGGGACATATTTGAATATAAATAAAAACTCTATTGTGATACTAAGTTGATGAAAACATTTGAGTTAGTGACATATTTGAATATAAAATAAAAACTCTACTGCGATACTAAGGTGATGAAAACATAAGGGTTATTGAGTTAGGGACATATATGAAAACAAAATAAAAACTTTTTTTTATAAAAAATTTATGAACAAATAAGGGGTATTAATGAGTTTTTCTGGACTAGCCGTAGGTCCGCCACTGGTTGATTAGTATTCATATCATAAATGGGTAAATATGCAGCGGTGGTCTAATATGGATGTAACATAATTATTACTTGTGTTTTATCATATTAATCCATTTATTAATTAATGTCAATTTATGTTAACACGAATATGAAAAAATTGTGCCATGACCCATATTGCACCCATATTGCCACCCATATTGCCCCTCTTGGATGGAGCATATGAACTTACTATATCATATTTAGAAGATCAAGCATAGATACCAAAAACATTATATAATTTTTTAAATCAATTAACGATGATTTAATTATTATGAATTATAATTTTTAAAGTAATTTACATTTACGATTTGTCATTTTTGATAACATTATTTATTTCAACCTTGCATTTGTAATTATGTTGAATACTAAGACTTGTTTGAAATTATTGTTGGAGTGTTCAAAAGTGATTTTGATGGCCTCAAAAGTAATTATGATTTTGAGATATAATTATACCCTTTATATATTTTTGTACATATTCTTACATGTATGACGTGAGTTGAAAATTATTTTAATTCAAGTTCAAGTAAAATCATAAAGTTTAAGAAGATCACGAGTTTTTTATTCTTTTTTCTTCCCTCCTTTTGAGTTTTGAGATGTCAAAAAGGCGAGGGCTACCTTACACTTTGTAAGGTACAGCCCCCTCACATGAACAGTGTCCAATACTGTTCATATGAGGGGGCTGTACTTTACAAAGCTGAAAGGTAGAGGTTCTCTATTAAAAATTCAGGATACTTACAGAAATTTCCTTCATTATTCGGAGATTCCTAAACCCACCCCTTAAATTATTATATAGGAGATGAGACACGTGTTATATGGTTCACATGGGATGGCCTCGCTCACAATCCCAACTTCCCCCCCCCCCCCCCACCATTACCATCACCATATATTATAGATTCATAGGTGATTTGAAAGGCGGAAAAAAAAAAGCAGAGTAGCTGTTGACAATAAATATGTGTAACACATTCGCATACGAAAAACATCAACGAACACCAATAATTCTTGGTGTTAATTCATGAGAATGGCAATAATTTTGGGTCATTTAAGCTGCAAAGATTTTATGCCATTCATGTAATTATAACTAAAATCTTTCTTTATCAGCGTACTGAAGGCTGTTGCATGTATTAGATAGTACCAACCTTTACAGACTTTATGGCGATGGAGTTATTATTATTGGGAAAGGAACTCACATGAGTGGTTGCCAAATTAAGCGAAAACAAAACACTTTCCATCTTTATGTAATTAAAATAAGATGTGTACCACAAATAAACAGGCAGAGAAATAAACCAACAAAATACAAAGTAATAAACAAACCACAAGATACAGATTTTTACGTGGAAACTCCAAAACGAAAAAAATCACGAGACTGTAATTTAATATAATCTTCCATTATATTAATGAGTTACAACATAAATTTTTCTCTAGATAATATTATAGGCTAACAACATCAAAAATCTCAATACTCTTGGGTTACAGTAACAGCCTAATATTTATCTTTTTAAACAAGTAGGTATCTCAAATAATAACCAACAAGAGAAAAAAATAAAAATTAAGACTAATAGAATTGTAGAGGGCGATGTCAGAAACTTACCCTCCAAATATAGGAGAAATTGGAATTAAAATCGTCTTCTGATTATTAAATTAAAGATTGAAATCACTATTCCCAAACAAAAGCTGCCACTGTTCTTTCTCTCTCCCTCATCTTTTTCGATTTTGTAATTAGGGCTGCCTGTCACGGGCCGCTCGCACCAACTACGAGTGAAGGCCATCAAACTCACCCCGTGACATGCCGCTTGCTTTTGCTCTTTATGTAGCCAACGTCCTTTTCAAAGCCAAATTTCATGGCAATTTTCTCATAGCCTTAACTTGTTTCTTTTAATTACTCAAATGCTCAAATTAATGGAACTTGGGCTTTGGCTACCAAATAAGATGGACCCAACAAATCTTCCCCTCCAAATCATGTGGGAGCACCACCAAGCCCGTTTTCCTGCATTCAGCTTTATAGCTTCTCATTAGGTAATGACTTTGTTATCATATCTTACCCATTTTTTTATTGTGTGAATCTTTTTAAACTATAACTATTTCTTCTCAAGCATGTCTCGTCTTCGGTGATACATTATATCAATGTGCTTATGATTTCGAATGATATGTCGATGAGAGTCAAATTCTTTGCTAAGTGAATAACAGTATGACTGTCGCAGTACACAATATGGTTGTCTTGTTTCACACCCAACTTTTGTAGAAAATTCTTCATCCACAACATTTCTTTAGAACCTTCAGTAATTGCAATGTGGTAGACAGAGCAACACACTGTTGAAGTCGGACTGCCATAAAGACGCTCCCCTTGTAAAGGTGAGCAAATATCCAAATAGAGATTTTCTAAAATCATATATCCTGCCATATTCTGCATCTATGTATACTTATAATACATGTTTATCACCACCAGAACAGAACCATGCCTTGAAAGTGCCTCTAAGATATTTGAGAATCCACTTCACTGTTGTCCAGTGTTTCTTTGCCTGGATTACAGAGAAATTGACTGACTACAAACCAACTGCATTGAGTAATTATCTAGCCTTGTAACAACCACGACATACATCAAACGACCAATTGCTGAAGTATAATGAACTCCCCTCGTCTTTTGCTTCTCTTTCTCACTTGTAGGACAATGCTCGGAACTAAGTTTGAAATGGCCTTGCTCATGTTAAATCTTTCAAGACCCCTTTCAATATATGCTTCTTAAGATAACGATAACATCCTAGGTTTTCTATCATGGGAAATCTTCATGCCAAGAATCTATTTCGCCAGTCCCAAATTCTTCATTACAAAAGACTTACTAAGCTCTCTCTTCAGATTGTCAATCTTACTAGCATCCTGGTCAACAATCAACATGTCATCCACATAAAGTAAAAGAATAATAAAATCATTATCACCAAACTACTTCGCGAAAATACAATGGTCAAATATAGTCTTTGCTGAAACCATGATTCTCCATAAAGAACTTAAACTTCTTGTATCATTGTCTTGGTATCTATTTCAACCCATACAAATTTTTCTTCAACTTGCATACAAGTTCTTTTTTGTCTTTCACACTGACCTTTAGGTTGCTCCATGTATATTTTCTACTCTAAGTCATCGTGTAAGAAAGCTGTCTTTACATCAAGCTGTCCAATTTCTAAATTCAAGCTAGCTACTAATCCTAGAACAACTCGGATAAAAGATATATTCACCACAGGAGAAAATATTTCTTCAAAATTAATACATTTCTTTGACCGAAACC
Organism: Murraya paniculata; assembly: GCA_030449075.1. Lineage (NCBI taxonomy): Eukaryota > Viridiplantae > Streptophyta > Magnoliopsida > Sapindales > Rutaceae > Murraya > Murraya paniculata. The sequence goes on along the minus strand of JAEVFN010000119.1, from coordinate 310,328 downwards.
CTTCACAACCAATCTAGCATTGTACCGCTATTGTGAGTTATTTTCAGTCTTCAACTTGTAACCTATTTGTTCTTCAATGCCCTCTTTCTTTTAGCAAGCTTTACTAAGTTATAAGTGTGGTTCTCATTCAAGGATTTAATCTCTTCTTGTATGGCTTTAATCCATTCACTTTTAACTGGTGAGACATAGCTTCTTCAAAATATTCTAGCTCCCCTCTATTATAAGTATCATATACTTATGTGGAAGATATTCAGTGAAAGGTTGCCGTTCTCTAGTGGATCTTTTTAATTCTGGTTCAAACTGGTGGTGTAGGGGGTTCTGGAGGTGCTTGGTCAACTGATTCTGCTGGACCATTATTATTATCCTCTACAACTCTCCCATGATCATCATGAACTAAAAGGTGGAGAAACTGAAGTTGGAATAATAGGAATATCTGGAGATGACTGAGACTCATCACTCTTCTCTGTATCACCAACTATCTGATCTTCAAAGAACACAACATCTATACTTTTGATGAATTTTCTTGCCACTAGATCCCATAATCTATACCCAAATTCTTTATGTCCATCGTCTAAGAAAATGCTTTCCTTGGCTTTATCATCAAGTTTCGATCTTTCATATTTAGTGAACATATGCTCTACAACCAAATAGTCTAAAGTGTTTATAAGAAATATCTTTCCTGGTCCAAACTTTCTGAGGTATAACGCCATCTAATGGAGTTGAAGGAGAAGGTTAATCAAGTCAACTGCAGTACGCATAGCCTCTGTCTAGAAAGATTTAGGAAGCTTGGCATCAGAAAGCATACACCTGACCCTCTCTTCAATTGTTCTGTTCATTATTTTTGCATCATCATTTTGCTGCAGAGTTTTTGGTACAGTCTTCTCATGTTTGATTGAATGGAATCTACAATACTGCTCAAATGGCCTTCTATACCCACCATCATTGTCTGCCCTGACATATTTTAGTTTTCTTTCTATCACTCTCCCAACATAAGCATGGAAGAACTTGAACATATCAAGCACCTAGTCTTTAGATTCAAAGTAAAAGCCTACACGTTTTTAGAACAGTCATTAATAAAAATCACAAAATAAAATACACCTCAATATGATATACTTTGTATCATGCAAACATTAGTGTAAATCAATTCAAGTATTTGTGATTTTCTAGATGGAGAAAAGCTTTTAAAATCGACTATGTGTATTTCCAGCTAAGTAATGAACACAAGTTATAAAGGACTTACCCTGCGAAATTGAATAGAAATCCTTTCCTAGCAAGAGTTTCCACACCTTTCTCACTAATCTGACCAGGCCGTTTAGGTCATATCTCAATCTTAGAATCTTTTACAAGCCACATTCACATCTTTTTTCTTGATCTTGACTTCTAACACATAGAGGGTGTTCACTTTCCTCCCCTTAGCCGACATTAAGGAGCCTTTGGTGAGCTTCTATTTTCCTTCACCAAATTGATTAGTATAACCGATAACTCTATAAAATGAGAGTTATTATGGCATTTCTAGAATCAACCCAATAATACTTAGAGAGTAAATGATGTGTTTTTATTGCATTTTAGTAATATTTTGCATGAGCATCTATTTTAAGTTTAATTTCGATAAATTGATTGAGTTTTTAGATCACTTTGTGCTCTGATTATGTGTATGAATGTAGGTGATCAAAAAGCTGAAGCTTTATGGATGAAGATGATACAGCAGCAAACTTGTAGAAATGACAAAGAATTGGTTTGCAGAGGGACTAAAACAAGTATGAATTAGAGAAGATGTTGTAAGCAATTGCTGCAGCAATCCAGGAGTAAATACAAATAATACTGCCCATGTGTTAACTAACATAGCATGCTGCAGTCGTTACTGCATTGTTACTGTCACGTGCAGACAAAACCAGTGACAGGCGGCACAAAAAGATATGCAATCCTAAGTTACCAAAAAAAAGACACATGGCCACTTGCGTTTGGTTGCCCTAATTTCAAAATATAAAAAGAGCACACGTGAAAGAAAAAATATAACGCTCTAGGCGAATCCCACATCGGCAAAGCACGAGAAAGATGTTGGTTTTATAAAGCGTGATCCACACTTAATTGGCAAGAAGCGTTTTGGGGTGTAATAAGCATCCCAGAAACAAACCGTGCGGGCCTTATTAAGGCCAGTCTAGGTATGGGTCATAACAATGGTATCAGAACGGCTCTGTGTGTCCTCTTAAGCGATGATGGGGCAAACCTCAGCGAGGATGTGAGTCCCTAAGGGGGGTGTATGTAACACCCTAGCCGAATCTCACATCGGCAAAGCACGGGAGAGATGCAGGGTTTATAAGGAGTAATCCACACCTTAATTGGCAAGATGCGTTTTGAGGTGTATGGGAATTCCAGAAACAAAACCGTTCAGGCTTTATTAAGGCCAAAGCGGACAATATCTTGTCAGGTCTAGGTTGGGTCATGACAAATAAGAGGCCGTCACAAAAGAAAAATAAGAGAGAAAACAAAAGAAAATAGAGAATAAGAGAGATTTGAGGGCTGCAGCAAGGGATTCGAGAAGAAAACGCAAGAGAGATAGCAAAGACTTAGCAGAACCCAATTCTTTACCTTTATTTTCTTGTTTTTATTTCTTTATTGGAATGTATTTGATGGTAAAAATGATTTTTTTACTATTTTTTCACATGTTATGAACTAAACTTTGATGTAGTTGGGTGTTTAACAAGCTTAAGGGTTATTTAACTTATATTAGTGTGTTGCTCTAAATCTGCTGTAGCATTTTATCTTGATTTTACTTATTGCAATTCCTTATTTTGATTGACCACCCATTTAGTGTATACTAACTAATGAGCCTAAAAAATGTTTGACTNTAGTGGAATAAATTAAGGCAATACATGATTTTAGATTGAAATTCCCAAGTTGAATTAATCTCGATTTGAATAGGGCTATACTTAATATAAGATTAGTGAAGAACTAAACATAATGATTCACCTTGTAAGCAGTTGGAACTTAGAATGTATAAAGTTATATCAAATATTGGCATAACAACTGGTCAGTGTTAGGTTGCATTTAGATATAAGATATCCAATATACGACAGCTGAGGATGCATGAGGGATTTTGCCCAGCGTTGTAGCAACAGTACTGTAATTGAAAAACAGTCAATACTATTAAGTAAGTTTAAATACTCAACTACTCATTTCCATTGAGTACATCTTTGAGATTAACCTGAGATTTTCCTTATTGCATTTTGTTTGTTGCATTTTTAATTTAGTTAGTTCATTAATTTCATTAATTATTTTATTAATTTGGATTGAAATTGCACTGTTAAGATTGCTATATTAAGTCTTATAACATCAATCTCTGTGGAGACGATCTTAAATACTCATCATTATATTACTTGCTGCGTATACTTGCACATGACGTATATAGCAGTAAGTTATAAACAATAACCATCGTTATTAAGCTTGCCTGTGGAGATTAAGTTAAGGAGAATATCTGGTACATGTTTGATATCTTTAACCAGCAACTTACAACCAACACTGATTTTCAAGCAACTTAGATGCCCCCTCATTTTCCATCCGAACATGGCCATTATCACCATTAGCATAGGATTTGAAGTAATAACTATGTGCAGTAACATAAAACAAAGTACCTGAATCAATCATCCAATCAGTGGTATGGCAAGTGAGATTTACAGAGCTCTCATAATAAACAATGCTAACATCACCATTAACTATCGTTGTATTATTTTCTTTGTCATTTTTGAGCATCACCCCCTTTTTTTTCGCCTGTTCTCTTTTCCATAATCTATATTCCCTTTTAACGTGACCTTTTTTTTTTTTTTTTATAATGAAAGCACTTGAAGTTTCTCCTCTGAGACTTAGATCTTCCTCTGGGGTTATCATTGTTTTGCAGGCGGGAATTTCTGCTTCACTTCTCCCCTGTCTTTTTTTGCTTTTCTAAAACAAGTGTATCTGACTCAGAGAGAACTGCCTCAATACTCTTTCTTCTAGATTCTTCATTCCACAGCCTAACTATAACCATATCTAAGGAAAAACAAGTACATTTGACTCAAAAGGAATTGCTTCGACACTCTTTCTTCTAGATTCTTCATTCCACAGCCTATCTGTAACCATATCCAAGGTTAATTTCTCATTTGGCGCTAAATTATTTACTGACACCACTAATGTCTCCCAACTGTCAGGCAAAGAGTTAAGCAAAAATAATGCTTGTCACTCATCATCTAAAACAATCTTCATTGTAGTTAACTAATCAACTAAACCCTAAAACTCACTAGTGTGTTTAGTTATACTGTGGGCCTCCTTGTATTTCAAGTTAATAAGCCTTTTCATTAAATTGGCTTTATTTTGTGTTGTCGGCTATTTATAAATTGTTTCCAATTTCCTCCAAAGATTATCATCCCTAGATTCCTTGGCTACATGGTGGTACACACTTTGATTAATCCATTATCTAACAGTACCCACGCCCTTCTGATTTAATTGCATCCATTTCTTATAATCTAAATCGGCGAGTCTAGTTTCTTCACCTTCAATTGGCTTATGTAAGTCTTTCATGTACAACAAATCTTCCATCCTAGACATATACCATAATTCCGTGACTTTAATTTAATCATGCATGCTGAGGACTCCTCCATCTTAACCACAAAAGTAATAAAAACACAAAACCTAACGCGCTAATGCCACTCTGTTGGGAAAGGAACTCACACAAGCGGTTGAAAATTAATCGGAAACAAAACTCTTTCCCTCTTTGTGTGATTAAAATAGGATGTGTACCACAAACGAATAGGTAGAAAAATGAACCAACAAAATCTAAAGTAATAAACCAACCACAAGAGATACTGATTTTTACGTGAAAAACCCAAAACGAAAAAAACCACGGAACTGTAATCTGATATAATCTTCTACTATATTAATGGGTTACAACATAAATTATTCTCTAGATAATACTAGAGGCTTATCAAGAAAATCAATATTCTTAGGTTACAGTAACAACCTAATATTTGTCTTTCTAATAAGTGAGTATCTCAAATAATAACAAACGAGAGGATAACAAAAATCAAGACTAGTAAGACTATAGAGGGCAATGTCAAAAACTTAATTTCCAAATTTAAGAGAAATCAGAATTAAAATCGTTTTCCGATTATTTAATCAAAGATTAAAATTATTATTCCCAAAATAAAAGCAAATACTGTTATTTCTCTTAAAATCACTATTCCCTAAACAAAAGCAGATACTGCTATTTCTCTCTCCCTCATCTTTTTTGATTCTGTAATTAGGGCTACCTGTCACGGGCCGCTCGCACCAACTACGAGTGAAGGCTAATTTGGCGTGCGCACCGCCACACTTCGCAACAATCCTCGCGAATGGTGGAGTGCGTTTAGTGCCGGGCTTCCTCGCACCCATTTGCCGGCCCGTGATAAAGCCCGCACCGCAAGCCCAAGCGCCAAGTCATTGCTCGAGCGCCTAGTCGCCGCCTAGTCGTCGCCTAGTCATCGCTCGAGTGCCAAGTCATCGAAGCCCAACGGGCCAAGCTCCACCAAGGCTTACTTGCTTGGCCCATCTTCTAGAATCCTCTACACCCTTCTTGTAGATAAGCCACTTGCACAACTTGCCCACTTGTGCAAGTGGCCAACTTGTAAAGCCTCTAGAATGCTCCACCCATTTCTATAAATAGGGGAAGGCACTTAGCATTTGAGCCATCACCCACCAACAAGCAATTGTAAAGCTCTCACTTGTAAAGTTCTCTTTGAGTAATAAAATCTCTCATTGGCTATATTGCTCCCTCTCTCTCTAGCTTTGCTCTTAAGCATTTTCACTTAGCTAGGTTGAGAAGCTCTCAAGGCTTACTTAGCAACTTTGCGCTTGAAAGTTGCCTAAGTGCCGCACGGGTTGCTGCGCATCAAACTCACCCCGTGACAAGTGGTATCAGAGCTACGGTTTGCACACACGCAAATAGCTCACCAAGCAATGGCCAATCTACCAAGCGCTTCACGAGAGGGCGTTGTCGGTGTGGATGTTCCACCGGAACCAACCCGTGGCCGTGAGGAAGGCCGTGGACAAGGAAGGCCCCGCGGCAAGTCCAAGGCCGCATCCGTTGATGCTATAGAGCCTCGCGTTGCCACACTCGAGGTCTCAATGTCCACCACTCAAGACATCTTCGACTCATTGGAGGAGAGGGTGAGCAGCCTTGAGGGCGAGTATGGCGAATTCTCGATCGCCACCAAGGCCCTCATGCAAGACCAAGCGGACACACTTCGGGCGGAATTCCGAGTGTTCCACGAGGAGTTGTCGAAACTTCGCAGCTTCGTGCAAGATGAGCTGCGAGCGGTCCGTGCGAAGGTCGACGAAGTCCGCTCGGATTGGGCTTGGCACAAGCGGACCATCTCCGCTAGCCCGGCCACGGCAAGCGCAAGCGAGGCACGCCGCATAGATGTGCCGAAGCCCGACACCTACGATGGTGCGCGCAACGCCACCATTGTGGACAACTTCCTCTTCGGGCTCGACCAATACTTCGATGCCGTCGGTGTTCGTGATGAGGCATCAAGAGTGGGCACGGCACCCACTTATCTCCGAGGCGCCGCACAACTATGGTGGCGGCGGAAGCATGGAGACATGGGCAAAGGCATTTGCGCCATCAACACATGGGCGGACTTCCAACATGAACTTCGGAAGCACTTTGCCCCAAGCAATGCCGAGAAAGAGGCGAGAGCACGCCTTCGTCGCCTCAAGCAAACGGGTAGCGTTCGTGACTACATCAACGAGTTCGTCACCCTTATGCTCGAGATCTCCGATATGTCCGACAAGGACTCGCTCTTCTACTTCCAAGATGGCCTCAAGGATTGGGCCAAGGCGGAGATTGATAGGCGTGGCGCGCAAACTCTTGACGACGCCATTGCCATTGCGGAGTCACTTGCCGATTACTCCACCCAAGCCAAGGACAAGAAGCCCAACCAAGGCAAAGGTGGAGGAGAGGGCCGGAAGGACAAAAGCAACAATCGGAAGGATTGGCGGCAGAAAAAACCCCCAAGCGGCAAAGGCGGGCAAAGCAAGAACGAGGGGAAGAAGGAGCCAGCCAAGCCTCGCAGCCCTTACTTCATTTGCAACGGCCCACACTGGGTCCGCGATTGCCCCGAAAAGAAGTCGCTGAATGCCCTCGCCGCACACCTCAAGGGCAAAACTTCAGCCACCGCGGAGGAACCCCAGCCCAGCATGAGTTCTCTCCAACGTCTTGGCGTGCTCAAGAGCCATCCGTCAACACGCACGAAGAATGGCCTTATGTATGTGAGCGCGACCGTTAGCGGCAAACCAGTCCAAGCGTTGCTAGACACCGGAGCAACGCACAACTTCATTTCGGAGGAAGAGGCCAAGCGCCTAGGCCTTAGGGCCACCAAGGAAGGAGGCACCATGAAGGCGGTGAACTCACCCGCTAAGCCCATCGCGGGTACCGCCCAAGCCGTGCACATGACGATTGGAGCGTGGAGCGGAAAGCTCGACTTTTCCATCGTGCCCATGGACGACTTCAAGATGGTCCTCGGCATGTAGTTCTTCGACCAAGTCCATGCCTTCCCACTACCGGCCACCAACTCCCTAAGCATCCTCGATGGGAGCAAGGCGTGCACGGTATCCGCGGAGCGAGCCAAGACCGCGGACAAGACACTCTCGGCCATGCAATTCAAGAAGGCCTTCGGGAAGGACCCAAGCTTCTTGGTTTCAATCCGGGAGCTCAACGAGGGGGAAGGTCGCGGAGACTCATCTAGCCAAGCCCCACAACTCATCCACGGAGTCCTCGATGAGTTCAAAGACGTTATGCCTCCGCAACTTCCGAAGAAGCTCCCACCAAAGCGGGAAGTTGATCACGCCATTGAGCTGGAGCAGGGTGCGAAGCCACCAGCCTTGGCGCCCTACCGCATGGCGCCACCCGAGCTCGAAGAGTTGCGGAGACAACTCGCGGATTTGCTGGATGCCGGCTACATCCGCCCATCAAAGGCCCCATTCGGTACACCCGTGCTGTTCCAAAAGAAGAAGGATGGCTCATTGCGGATGTGCATCGACTACCGCGCGCTCAACAAGATCACTATCAAGAACAAGTACCCGATCCCCTTGATCGCGGACTTGTTTGATCAACTTGGAGAGGCGCGGTACTTCACCAAACTCGACCTACGGTCCGGCTACTACCAAGTACGTATCGCCAAGGGAGATGAGCAGAAAACGGCATGCGTCACAAGGTATGGATCGTATGAGTTCCTTGTTATGCCATTCGGCCTCACCAATGCGCCGGCCACATTCAGCACGCTCATGAACAAGGTGCTTCATCCCTTTCTCGACCGCTTCGTTGTTGTATACTTGGATGATATCGTGGTGTATAGCACCACACTTGAGGAGCATACCCAACACTTGCGGCAAATCCTCCAAGTACTACGAGAGAACGAGCTCTACCTCAAGGTCGAGAAATGTTCGTTTGCTCAACGGGAGGTGGAGTTCCTTGGCCACAAGATAGCGGAGGGAAAGCTGATGATGGAGAACGCAAAGGTGAATGCCATCCTCGAATGGGAGCCACCCACCAAAGTGCCCGAGCTTCGATCATTCCTCGGGTTGGTAAACTACTATCGCCGCTCCATTCAAGCCTACTCGGCAAGAGCGGCGCCCTTGACCGACTTACTCAAGAAGAATCGAGCATGGCATTGGTCCGAGGAATGCCAACACGCCTTCAAAGACTTGAAGAAGGCCATCTCCAAGGAGCCCGTGCTCGTTCTTCCGGACCACACTAAGCCCTTCGAAGTCCACACGGATGCCTCCGACTTCGCCATCGGCGGGGTACTCATGCAAGAAGGCCACCCAATAGCGTTCGAGAGTCGAAAGCTAAATGATACGGAACGCCGCTACACCGTGCAAGAGAAGGAGATGACGGCTATTATCCATTGCCTACGGGTGTGGCGACACTACTTGCTTGGCTCACACTTCGTGATCCTAACGGACAACGTAGCCACAAGCTACTTTCAAACTCAAAAGAAGTTGAGTCCCAAGCAAGCAAGGTGGCAAGATTTCCTTGCGGAGTTCGACTACCGGCTCGAGTACAAGCCCGTCAAAGCCAACGTTGTTGCGGATGCTCTAAGCCGCAAGGCAGAATTGGCAACCCTTAGTGCGAGCCAGCCGAGTTCCGACCTTGTCCAACGAATCAAAGAAGGCCTCCAGCAGGATCCGCTAGCAAAGGACTTGTTGGAGAGGGTTCTCAACGGCAAGACAAGGCGATTTTGGCAAGAAGAAGGCATCCTCCTCACCAAGGGCGACCGCCTCTTCGTGCCTCGGTGGGGAAATTTGCGGAGGGAAGTCATCAAGGAGTGCCATGACTCAAAGTGGGCTGGTCACCCCGGAATGGAGCGCACTACCGCACTTGTCCAAGCCTCGTATTTTTTGCCACACATGAGAGATGACATCGAGGCGTATGTGCGGACTTGCCTTGTGTGCCAACAAGACAAGACGGATCGCTAACTACCGGCGGGATTGTTGGAGCCACTACCACCCGCATCGAGGCCATGGGAGAGCGTCTCGATGGACTTCATCACAACCTTGCCGAAGTCCGAAGGGTGCGGGAGCATCATGGTCGTGGTGGACCGACATAGCAAGTATGCAACCTTCATTGCCGCCCCCGCCGATTGCAAGGCCGACGAGGCCGCCCGTCTCTTTATCAAGCATATCGTGAAGCTATGGGGAGTCCCACGAAGCATCGTGAGTGATTGAGACCCTCGCTTCACCGGCAAATTTTGGATGGAGCTCTTCAAGATGCTTGGCACCGACCTCAAGTTCTCAACGAGCTTCCACCCACAAACCGACGGGCAAACGGAGCGCATCAATGCCTTGCTTGAGATGTATTTACGGCATTATGTGAGCGCTCATCAGCGGGATTGGGCAAAGTTGCTGGATGTTGCCCAATTCTCGTATAACTTGCAACGGAGCGAGGCTACGGGCAAGAGCCCATTCGAGATCATCATGGGATTTCAACCCATGACTCCCAACGCCATAGCTTCGACCTATGGGGGGAAAAGCCCTGCGGCTCATAAAATTACCCGTGAATGGCATGAGGAAGCGGACATCACGCGGGCATACCTCGACAAAGCCGCGCAGAAGATGAAGAAGTGGGCCGACACTCGGAGACGCCACATCGAATACAAGGAAGGGGATCGAGTGATGATCAAGTTGCTGCCTCAACAATTCAAGACTTTGCGGAAAGTCCACAAAGGGCTAGTGAGGCGCTACGAAGGGCCTTTCCAAGTGCTACGACGGGTGGGCAACGTCTCGTACCAACTTCAACTTCCGCCAAGGCTCAAAATCCATCCGGTCTTCCACGTGAGCCTACTCAAGCCATACCATGGTGACGAGGGAGACCCAAGCCGCGGAGAATCGAGGAGAGCCCCAACGGCCGTAGTCACCGCATTCAACAAAGATGTGGACTACATCATTGCCGACCGAGTCATTCGAAGAAGGGGCGTGCCGCCTTACAACGAGTACTTGGTCAAGTGGAAACACCTCCCCGAAAGCGAAGCCACGTGGGAACGTCAAGATGACTTGTGGCAATTTGCGGAGCACATCCAGAACTACAAGCACGACAACGCGACGAGGACGCCGCGAGCATAGGTGGGGGAGGATGTCACGGGCCGCTCGCACCAACTACGAGTGAAGGCTAATTTGGCGCGCGCACCGCCACACTTCGCAACAATCCTCGCGAATGGTGGAGTGCGTTTAGCGCCGGGCTTCCTCGCACCCATTTGCCGGCCCGTGATAAAGCCCGCACCGCAAGCCCAAGCGCCAAGTCATTGCCCGAGCACCTAGTCGCCGCCTAGTCATCGCTCGAGCGCCAAGTCATCGAAGCCCAACGGGCCAAGCTCCACCAAGGCTTGCTTGCTTGGCCCATCTTCTAGAATCCTCTACACCCTTCTTGTAGATAAGCCACTTGTACAACTTGCCCACTTGTGCAAGTGGCCAACTTGTAAAACCTCTAGAATGCTCCACCCATTTCTATAAATAGGGGAAGGCACTTAGCATTTGAGCCATCACCCACCAACAAGCAATTGTAAAGCTCTCACTTGTAAAGTTCTCTTTGAGTAATAAAATCTCTCATTGGCTATATTGCTCCCTCTCTCTCTAGCTTTGCTCTTAAGCATTTTCACTTAGCTAGGTTGAGAAGCTCTCAAGGCTTACTTAGCAACTTTGCGCTTGAAAGTTGCCTAAGTGCCGCACGGGTTGCTGCGCATCAAACTCACCCCGTGACATACCGCTTGCTTTTGTTCTTTATATAGCCAACATCCTTTTCAAAGCCAAATTTCATGTCAATTTTCACATAGCACTAACTTGTTTCTTTTAATTAGTTAAATACCTAAATTAATGGAACTTGGGCTTAGGCCACCCAAATTAGATGGACCCAATAATTATATATCTATGATGTGACTTGATATAAATTGGTATAATCAATGCTATTGCAATATTGGACAATGCCACTAACAAGCATGGGGATGGCACAAAAGTTGGTTCACGTTCCTAAGATCAATCTTAAAAGTAATTATGTTTCGATATTGAAATGGATTTCATTTATAAATTTGGATCGAAACTAGGATTTACTCCAACATCCCAATCATCCCAATTATTTCACCTAACAATATATTTAATATTATTTTTTCTTTAAAGTTATTAATTATGAGTCATTATATAATAAAAATCACTTACTTTATTAAACTAAAAAATGCATTAGAAGATAGGAATTATATATATTTTAATGCAATATATTTTGTCTTATAGTATATTAGAATGTGCGTTTTTATGTTAAAAAATCTATTAATTTAATAAAGTGTAGATCTCTCATTGGAATATTACTTGTTAATAATATATCATGTAATTAGCAATATATAACATTCTTTACTTCTGGTTGTCAATTGAGTTGTTAATGGAAACACAAATATTTTAATCTATAAAAATTTTAAGTTAAATCTTATTAAAATATGATATCAAAATTAAAATATTAATTGATTGAAATATTCACAACATTTGGCACAATTGGGATGGAACGGAATTTTGAATGGTTCGAGATTAATCTTAATTTTTATTCTAAATATACAAATGAGACAGAACTTAATCCATATTTGTATCTCATTTAAGTAATTGAGATGGAAATAGGATTGCCAAATCCCATACCATCCCAAGCTATTACCATCGCTAACCAAGCATGTGTAAGAACCTTCGTTTCCTTCTTACTCTGACTCTCTATTTCTTTTTTCCTATTATGAAACAGATAATATAACATTTTATTCTCAATACAAGAAATAATAGAACAAAGAGGGATGGCAATGGGTACCTGCCCATTGCGGGTTTGCTATTACCAGACCTGCACTCGCACAAAATTTAAATTACCAAGCCTACCCGCAACCCGCTACAGAATTAATTTTTTTAAGAAAATCAAGCCGTTGCAGGTTTTGATAATTATTATACCCACAATGTTACCTTACAGATTTTCTGCCCGTTTCTATATTAAAAATCACAAATGCTAAAAGACACTTTTAATAAAACCTAAAAATTTAAATTATGTAACTCAATTTGTAAATTTATAACAATAACCTAAAATTTAAAAAAAAAACTGCAGTTTGGAACAAAGAGAAAACCCTAAAAACCTTGCCTTCACTGTTGCCGCCGGAATGGCTTCCCCGGCCGCGAGTGGTGGTCCCTAGCCACCACCGGCACACCCCCCCACTGCCGGCCACCTCCCCCAGCCTGAGCAATCCCTCCACCAGCCCCCCCTTGCACCACGACGATCCTCGCGTACACGGGTCCCCTCCAAACGAATTGGGTCGCCAGCGCCTCTAACCGCCGTCGCGGCCAGCAGCGGCATGCCCCACCTTGACGCCGTTCCCATCGGCAACTCGCTCGTGGCTCCCCAACTCACGAAGCCCGCAACGCATGAAGCCCGTGAAACCCGTGACGAAGCCACGCGAAACACGGGACCCTCCCCGTCCACTGCCGCCGCCTGCATGGCGGGCTGTGACGGTCCCCACCGACCCCCTCAGGTCCCCGCGACCCTGCCTGACGTAGATCCGACCTCCCATCAGCCGCCACAACCTCCGCTGCCCACTATTGCACGTGTTTTCTCTCGGGACACAAGCACAGCCGCGGCAACTACGGCCACCCAACCGGTTGCAGGTGACACCCCCCAGCCACCTGTGCCCTCCCCTGCCGCAGACCTACCGTCCCAGCCACCCCAGCAGCCCGTGTCTAGCCAAACAATATCAGCTCCAGAAAACCCTAGCCGCCTCATGCATCCAACTCACGCGTTATTGGCCGCCGCGTGTGGTATCATGCAACCCACTGATTCCAACCAGTCCAGCCACGTTGCCGGCGTCTCCAAGCTAACATTGGCTCCCTTACCACAGGTCCATGCAGCCTCGGATGAGCCACAAGGTCCATCTTCCCCTCACTGCTCACAACATGCCACCACACACCAAACTAAGCCCACAAACCCGCCCACACAGCCTGACCTACCTAGGCCGAGCCTTGAGCCCAATAATCCCTCTCAACTCCCCACGTCACAGCCCCATGCTCAGCTTGGGGCGACTCCCTCCAACCAGCCTCCTTCGAACTCATCTCATGACCCACAATGTCCTACATTACCTACTCCTCAGGTTGTTACGGCTAGTGCCCCTCACCGTCCAGTCAACCATGCAACCCGTAACCAACCTCTCCCTTCTAAGCCATCATTTGCCTCCGTTTTGAACCCAGTATCCATCCTTAACCCAACAGCCCCCCCTAGGCCTCATAAGTCATTCCTTGATGCAGTTACGGGTTCTACAGAACCCATAGTACCGGTTAAGCCGACTTCCCTATATCGTGGCGAGCCCGCCATCTATTTTACAGCAGCGGAAATACAAGCCATGGCTAAACCATTTACATTAGCTCTCGTCGGTAAGTTCTCCTTTGGCCGGCCTTCTATGGACATTATTCGGAGATTTTTTGTTACCCTGGGTTTGAAAGGAAGTTGTCAAGTCTCCTTGCTTGACAACCGGCATGTGTTGATCAAACTCTCTTTGAAAGAAGATTATTCGCGTGTTTGGGTGCGCCAGACTTGGTATGTTAATGGTCGAGGCATGCGCATCTTTAAGTGGAGCACTGATTTCCGCTGTTCGGAGGAGTCCCCTATTGTTCCGGTATTTGCCTGTTCATTTTATCCATTGTAAATCTGCCTTGTTTTCTATTGCTTCTGCTATTGGCACCCCATTTCGAGTTGATCATGCCACGGCCTCGGTTAATCGACCATCAGTAGCTCGAGTTCTGGTAGAGTATGATGTTTCGAAGCCGCTGTTGCCTCGTATATGGATTGGAGAGGGGGATTCCGGATTTTGGCAGGACGTTATCTTTGAGCGGGTCCCAGCTTATTGTTCCTCGTGCAGGCATCTTGGTCACTCTGCGGATTCCTGTTACGTTGCTAATCCCGGGCTTCGTAAGCCCACGCAGCCTGTTGGTGAGGCCCAGACCCATGATCAGGGCCCATTAGGAGTTGCAACACCTGCTTCTGATCACCAGCCTCCTGTGACTCAGGGTCAGCTTTCGGCCTCTATGGCTCCCGTTGCGACTGTTGATCCAGGGATAGGTGTATCTGTGGGTGAACCGATCCGGCCTTCTTCGGGAGGTCCGCCTACCGCCGCTATTCGCTCCCCGGCTATGGGTATTCACTCTCCTCCTCCAAACCTCCCATCTCAATCAGACGAGGAGTTTAGCTCCGCGGACAATTCTGTAGCTGACGAGTACTTTGCTTCTGAGCCTGAGGGTACCGAGGGGCATCACCGTGACTTCAGTATTGCTGGCCCGCACTCCTCCCGTTCTAGGAAAGGTCGTAAGCACCGCAAGCGACGTTCTGGGCATTCGCATTGATAACTTCGCATTTATATTTTTTGTTCTTTGTTCTTTTTCTTCTACTTGGAGGTTTTGGTTTAGGTCCCCCTCCATATGTTTTTTTCACTTTATTTTAATAATCTACAGGTAAGGGGGTCCTGCCTAACCCCCCCACCCTTGGGTGGTTTTTAATTAAAAAAAAAAACAATAACCTAAAATTTCACATAAAATACTCAATCCTATATTTAATCAATGCAAATGAAAAATTATAATTTCAACATTAGTCCCAAAAAAAAATAAAAAAACACACATAAGTCCAACATCAATTCTCAATCCAACACCAATTTTCAAATTTAAGTATGAAATACAAAAATCTATCAAACCACAAAAATGCTTTCAATTTGAAAAAAAGAAAAAATTCAAAAACTAGTATTCGAAAGTAACAACACAATCTTGCAACAGTATCACCATTGCACCTACAATAATTATCATCTTATATTCTCATTCAATAGAAGCTCTAAGAGTTAAAGATCTTTAAGTCATTCACTAGCATTCGCACCTAGCTAATACGATTCCTATAATAATAATTTAAGATTAATATTTCCTAACACTAATACTTTCTAAACACTTATCCGAAGAATAAAATTATAATAATTACATAGTAATCCAAATTATATAATAATTATAAGAAGTATATAATAATCCAAAAGTAAAATTTATATTTTAATAAGTATATAATAATCAATAAGTATGTAATTCCATAATTATATAATGAAATTAATTTGTACACAATAATTATAATAAGTATCAAAATTATTAAACTTAAAAAAAATGATTGAAAAAAAGTGCGGGTTAGTAGGTAGCCATACAAATATCCGCCGCATATTTGGCATATACTAAATCCGCCGGTAATCCAGTGTGGGTTTTAATTTGTGATACCAAACTTGCTCGCAACCTACAAAATTACTCGCAACGGATGAGTTTTGACCGGTGGGTTTGGATGGATTTATAGGTACCATTGTCATCCGTAGTCGTACAAAATTATTCGTAATATGAATTAAATTACAATAAACAATTGGGTCAATTAATACAATCGTACAAAAGTATAAAAGAAAAACTCTCGTACACAGAACAAATTTAAGCTCTATTTTGAAATTTCCATCACAGATACTTGTAGAAATTTCCCTGTTTATTTGGAGATTACTTAACCAACCCCTCAAACGATTATATTGGAAATGAGACGCGTGTTATATGGTCCATATGGGATGGCATCATCAGTCACAATCCCAACTGCCGCCCATGCCATTGCCATCATTGTATATCATATGTGATGTGAAAGGAAAAAACAGAGCAGCTGTTAACAATAAATGTGTAATGCACACATATGAAAAAGATCTATTATCTAAAACCAATATTTCTTGGCTATAATCCGGACACAAGTT
Organism: Murraya paniculata; assembly: GCA_030449075.1. Lineage (NCBI taxonomy): Eukaryota > Viridiplantae > Streptophyta > Magnoliopsida > Sapindales > Rutaceae > Murraya > Murraya paniculata. The sequence goes on along the minus strand of JAEVFN010000119.1, from coordinate 294,018 downwards.
GGTTTCGAGTACAATAATTAGGAAAATTTACTCCAATGATCTATTATTCATGATATTGGAAAAAATTTTTGGTCACTTAAGTTGCAGACATTTTATGCCATTCATGTTATTATAACTAAAATTTGGGCATAGCTACCGTAAATCCATGTATTTGATACGAGGGAAAATGGTCACAGTTGGATTTAATAATATTGGAACAATTGTTAACTTAAAAATTTGAGCTTAATCTAGAAATTAATACCATTAAACAAGAAACTATCCACCATTAAACATGTAGTTTTTATCCAAAGTCTTTTAAGCACTTAACTTGAAATCTTTACAATTAAACATAAAATAGCTTGAAACCTTTACAATTAAGCTTGCCACGTAATGAAAACTGATAAATCCCACTAAATTCGAATGGGCTAAAATTGGGTTCTAAACCTGGTTCTGCAGGTATCAAAACTATGGAGGTCACAAATCAAAATAACTTTCTATCCTTTAAAAAAATTGAAAAAAAGGCAAAAAAAATGTATTGTTTATGAACTATTCTACCCTTTGAATTGATAAAATAGAGTTACTTGTTTCCCCTAGCCGTCTAAGCCTGATCGTTTCGGGTTTATTACCATTAAATTTACTGACAGTGCCATTGGCTACAAGCCCCTTCTTTTGTTTTCATTATACTCGCTCTCGTAATCATCGTATTCCTCTTCTTCATCCTCATTTTCTTCTTCAACTCTATCCTCCACCCTCTTTCACCCTCAGTTTCGCATGTACCTTCAACTATTAAAGAAGGTATCATCTACAGTACCATCTCAACATCTTGTACCTCTGCAGAAGAAAATTCACCTCCTTGAAGGCAATGTTCATTTACCATCTTTACCATCCTATTTATAATGTCGTTCCTTCATGCATACTAACATCCTGAGAAGCATCTTGGCCAGTTGGACATGATTGAGCAATGGTTCATACAATTGTGCATTCTTAAAGAAAAGCAAATATCATGTGTTGCTCGTAAACTGGGGATAAGTGCTTCAATTTGATGGAAACTGCCACAAGAGTCTCAACTTAACTAAGGGAAACGCAAAATTTGATCTTGGAATCGTAGGAATCACATTTTGAGATCCAAGTTTATTCCACTTGATTATTGCTTAATACAACAAAGTATGAGATCAGTCTCTATTTATGCTTCTAAGTTTGAGTAATTTTATAGGCGTAAATATTAATTATTATGAACCTAAGGAGCATTCAGTTACAATAATTCTAAAAGGGCTAGGTTTACATCTTTAAGATAAAATGTCTACTTAAACTATCTACATTTATAGTATGCGATTCTTTTAGCTACAAAAATTAAGTTCTTATTCCAAAGATTTGATGCAGCGATTGATAAACTTAAAGCACCATAGATTCATTCAAGCAATTAGAAATCTCTGCGACAGTGAGCAAAGTAATCGTAAATACAAGCAAGAAATTGAATGTCCCTAAGATAGTGACTGAAGATGTACCGCTAAGTTGACTTACTATTGAGGAACAAGGCTAGCTTGAGATGCCAAAAGACAAGGTACGATCTATCTATTATTTTTGTGATGTAACTAAGGATATGATTGAGATTGTGCATCCTATTTCAGTCGCAGAGAAACCATTGGTTTTTGAAGAAACTAATGATTAATATGGTTTTGCCTATTTCCACTTGAAGACAAGAAGGTAATTCTTGAAAAAGATTTGGCTGCAAAGATAAAGTCAATTAGTGAAAATATTAAGCGAGATTTGGCAAAAAACTTGAGAGGCTTTACAACACTTAACCTTTTTGCAGAGTGACCAGCAAGCTCAAGAAGAAGATGAAGCATGGAGAACTTTGAGCAACTTTGAGTTTCAAGAAAGATTGATGACAAACGCTACACATTTGAGCTCCAAGATGCATTAATGCTTCACTTCAAGTTTCATCCTCTAGAGAAAGTCGAGAATGAAACTACAAGAATTTTGGTCTTTAGCGACGAAAAAAACATTTCGTCACCAAATCCAATGAAAAAAATTAATAATTGATTGTAGATTTTTGCGACGAAATTTGTGTCGCTAAAAGGTACATCTAGCACGACGCTGCTATTGCGATGATACGACGATGAAATTTTATTTGTCATTGTTGAGTGCTGGAAAATGCATATTTACAAAGGATAGAATTGTCATTCTGAGCTCTAAGTCTTACTGACATTTCTATTTTTATTTATTTATATTCTTTAAACTTTAATTGTGTGCGTCTTGTTATAATTTGAGTGTTTTATGTATTTTAGGGGTATTTTAGCTATTTCATGATCAACGAGAGGTCGGATAGCAAAACTGATAATGTTTTTGGGCTCAGAATAGTGCCGTATACATGAACAGTGCCGTAATTCGAGAATCTTGATGGGGCCCAACGGACGCGGCTTTGACCGGCTGATGTGGTGTTAACCGATGACGTGGCATCATCTTATTCGACCGAAAAATGCTGAGGTGGCTTTGATCGGATGATATGGCATTGACTGATGACGTGGCAACATATCAGTGGATCGAAAAACGTGCATACGATACATGCACATACACGGAATGATAGCCTTGATGATGTGTTCCATCAAATCAAATCTTGCCACGTGGTGCAGTCCTGAGCGTCCAAATTATTGTTATCCGATGGTTATGATTTATCAGTATATCTACAAATAGGGGGCTACTCTCCCCCTAATTCAACATCCCTAATTTCATTTTTGCGTTTTATTTTTTGTAATTCTCTCTCTATCATGTATTTTCTATGTATTTTAATAAAATTTCTTTTTTACCCCTAGTTAAAAAATGAGTAGTTAATTTATTTTCAAGTTTGGGTTGAAGATTAAGCCTTAACATGATCCATGGGCTTAATTTGGTAAGTTTACTTTCTCTTTCTCTGATTTATTTAGGTTGCTTTGACTTATCGTTGACATATAATAATAATTTTGTTTAGATTTTGCACTGGTATACTGGGTTCTTAGTGCAAGATTATTACTGTTTAGCACGATGAATACTTAACACTATATTAATTAGAGAAAAACCTCCTCTCTCGTATTAGTGGTGCATCTTGACCCAGTGTTGACAGAAAATAAGTCTAAGTTATTTAATGGACAGTCTTGCCACATTGTCGACAGTATGATTATTATCACCTAGCACAGCGTGTTCTTGACACCCATTTAACATAAGATTATTTCCCCTGGCACAATGAGCACTTGATACCCTGTTTATTAGAGTTAGACTTATGAGGAGTAGAAATACTCCCTCATAGATTAATTGGAATTAAAAATGAATATTAAGCCCATGGTGAAATGTTGAGTGTGATTCCAAGGACTCAAGTGCTTATTTTGTATTGTTTCATCTTCAATTTGTTCTCGCTATCTTTTTAATTTAAATCTTGCTAAAAAAATCACATCCTACCAATCCACGTACAAACTTGGAAGATTAACCCTACACACGATTAAGTCTACTTCCTCGTGAGATCGACATTCGTCACCACAAATCTATACTATAATAGATTCGTGCACTTGCGAGTATAACAAAATTTGCACAACAAGTTTTTGGCGCCGTTGCCGGAAGTCATTTTAATTCATAGAGTTAATTTTCTTTATAATTTTTTGTACAAGATTTTGTATTTTTTTTATTATTATTCTCCTTTCCTTAAATTCTGTTTTGCCCATAAAATTTTCAAAAATTTCACTTCTCTACATCTGAAAAATTACGGATTGATCATAAAAGTTTGGAAAGTTATAAAATAGGTCCCCGACCGAAATTTCCCATAACAAGAGAATTTGGACCTACAATTTGAACTTATCTGGACTCAATTTGGACTTGACTTGGATCAAATAAACGTGAATATTAACTTTAAAAATTACATCAACAACCCAATAATTTGAATAAATCATTTAATTGGTTGGTAATTTTTAAAATTTGAAAAAAAAGAAGACAAGAGTTCACGTTTTGAGGTAAGTATTTCTTTTCTTTTCCTTTTTTAATTTTTTTATATTTAATTTTCATTATATTTTTCTTTTTCATTTACTTTGTTAATTTATATGGCTGGTTTAATCGCCTAAATTGTTATATGACTGGTTCTATAATACTGCCTATTTTATTTTTGTTAATGTGTTGTTGATCTGTATAGATGGCTGATTCAACTGCCTATTACTTTATTTTTAATTTCAATTAATTTTTTTTGTGGTTTTTTTATTTTTATTTCACTTTTCGTGTTTTTATACATTTGTAGTACTTGAGTGTGTTTTCATTATAGTTTGTAACAACATGATAAGGTTAATATCATAACTTCTCCTCTCTCTTTATTTTTATTTTTTATTTTTAATTTGTACGTGATATTAAAACCTATAGATCTAAAAGTTAAAACCTATAGATCTTGAACTGTAAAAAACACTTCGCATACATAGACACACTGCATTAAAAGTTAAAACTAAAGATAAAACTGAAATGGATTTGCAACAACAAGCACAAGCACTACAGGAGAGGCCATTTAAGGATTATTTTAGTCCCTTAGCCAATTTGACCACATCATGCATAAGACACCCAAATGTAGCTGCTAGGAGTTTCGAGTTAAAACCTAGTGTGTTAAATTGTCTCTCACCATTCTATGGCATTGAAAATGAAGACTCATATAATCATCTTAATGACTTTCATGTTGTTTGTCAAACTTTTAAATATGAAAAATTTTCAGATGAAGATGTTAAGCTTAGATTGTTTTCATTTTCTCTAAAGGATAGAGCTCGCTCTTGGTTCAATACATTGTTTGCTAATAGTATCATATCATGGGAATAAATGGTAACTAAGTTTTTAAATAAATACCTCCCAGTGTATAAAACTAATGCTATTCGCAGGGAAATTTCAGAGTTTACACAGAGAGAAGATGAGCAATTTTTTGAAGCATGGGAGCGATTCAACAGGTTACTCTTGAAGTGTCCACATCACGGGTATGAGAAATGGCACCAACGTCAATACTTTTTGGAAGTACTAGTGCCACATGTGCAAGAATGGTTAATGGTGACAAGTGAAGGTGAGCTTATGTCCAAAAGCGCACCAGAAATATGGGATTTCTTCCAGAGACAAGCAGAAAATTCTCAACAACGAAGCCGATCATTCATAAATGTGAAGAAAATTAAAGGAGTGAATGAAGTTCACATTGGCGAGTCAGGGTCAGATATCAAAGAAGTCAAAGCAATAGTCGAAGGACTTTCTCGCTAAATAGCATCACTAACGACTGCCAAATCAACAGAGCCTTATGCCTGTAATTAATTTGACCATGATTCATATCCAGACCAAGCCAATGCTATAAAAATGATGAGAAAGCAGTCACACTATAACTCTTACTCCAATACTTATAACCCTATATGGAGAGACCATCTCAACTTTTCATGGTCTCATGGATTTCAACAGAATGGACCAGTAGCCCCAGCTCCTCAAGCACCTCAAATCTCTCAGCAAAATTTAAATAATACAATTAGAATCAGAGTTACTCACAGCCAAAACCATGGGAAGAGGCAGTCCAGAATTTTAAAAATTCGACCCATTCTGTAATAGAACAGCAAAATTGTACCATTGACGAGTTGCGAAATGAGATGAGGGCTGGCATCAATTCACAAGCCCAATCAATCTCAAACCTTGAGAAGATGGTGGGTCAACTTGCCTCTTCAGTTCAAACATTGGCAATGAACGTTGAGAAAGGCAAATTCCCAAGGCAGCAGTGCCTAATCCTAAAGGAGTGCATGAAGTGAGTACAAGTTCATCTCAGCATCATGAAGAGGTCAAGGCTGTCATGACCTTGCAAAAAGGCAAAGAAGTGGATAATAAAGTGAAGATGCCAGTGAAAAAGATGACTCAAGACCAACTTACAGACTCTGAGGACTCTTCATCAAAGGAGAAAGAAGAAGGCAGCCCACGATAATACGTCTCCAATGCTCCTTTTCCTCAGAGGTTAGCTAAAGCAAAAAAGAGAAGTTCCACAGGTGAGATTATGAAAATTTTTAAATAATTAAGTATTAACATCCTTTTGCTTGATGCTATTAAACAAGCGCCCTCTTATGCCAAGTTTCTTAAAGATCTTTGCACTAAAAAGAGAAGCATACATATTTAAAAGAAAGCATTTTTAACAGAAAACATTAGTTCTATGCTCCAACACAAAATTCCCCCAAAATTCATCGACCCAAGCTCCCCCATTATTTCATGTAGTATTGGGAACCACATATTTGAGAATGCTTTGTTGGACTTAGGGGCTAGTGTAAATCTTTTGCCTTATTCAGTTTTTGTGAAACTTGGACTAGGAGAATTACACCCAACTCCTTGTGTTGCAACTTACAGATCGATCAATGAAAATACCTCGTGATATTGTTGAGGATGTGCTCATTCAGGTTAATAAGTTTTATTTTCATGTTGATTTCATTGTGATTGACACTCAACTAGTGCAAGATTCGAAGAAGCACATCCCAATCATTCTAGGACAACCTTTTTTGTCAACTATCGATGCTCACATTCAATGCAGGACCAGAAATATGCAGTTGTCCTTTGGCAACATGACTATGGAGTTGAATATCTTCAACATTGCCAAGCAACCTCATGATGCAGATGAAGGAATTGTAGATGTGGATTTAATTGAAGAATTAATTAATCATACTTTTCCTTCTAAGTTTAATGATGATCCTTTACAAACATGTTTAACTCACTTTCGTTCAGATTTTGATATTGACAAATCGATTGACGAGGTCAATGCCTTACTTGACTCATCACCACTCATGGATACTAATAAATAGAAGTCAAGAGTAGAACAACTAGCACTATCGGAAAAGAAACTTAGCCCATCATCAGAATCACCACCAAACCGTTACCTGATACTTTTAGAATATGCATTCTTGGGAGACGAAAACACTTTGCCAGTAATCATTTCTTCTTCTCTCGATGACAAGCAAAAGAGTAAGTTGTTGGGTATTTTAAAAGAGCACAAAGAGGCATTAGGATGGACCATAGCTGACATAAATGGTATAAACCCAATAGATTGCATGCATTACATTCATCTTGATAAAAATGCTAAACCTACTAGGGAAATGCAACGCCAGTTAAATCCTAATATGAAAGAAGTTGTTAGAGCTGAAGTTCTTAAACTATTAGATGCAGGTATCATTTACCCCATTTCTGATAGTTCATGGGTTAGTCTAGTACAAGTTGTTCTTAAAAAGTCCAGAGTCACAATAGTCACCAATGTCGATAACGAATTAAGTGCTGCACGGCTTCCAGTTGCTTGTCATAAGTGTGCCAAAATGCAATGCTTCAAAAAACCATGCACTTCTTTAGGACTGATAGCCAACAACAGAGAAGATAAGATTGAATTCATTAGGGATGGCTTGAATAAGGAGCTATTGGATGATATCATTTTGTCTCTTGAAACGCATCCTAGTGGATATGTACTGCATGCAATTCTTCAATTATGGCCATTATTCCAGAAAAAACGTGCATGATACAGTCTCGGGAATCTAACTATAAATGACACTGCTTGCCAGTTTATAAGAAAACTGGATGGAAAGCCTATTCTTGACTTATAGAGGGCGTTCAAGCCGTTTCTGTATGTAAAACCAAAGGAAGATGTGAGCCACAATCACAACTATCAGTACATATCTTTTTGATTTACTGTTCTTTTATCATATGTATTATTATTGTTGTGATTTTATCTTTACTTACTGTTTGTTTTCTCTGCTGTTTACTTTTGACTTTTAAGCCACGAACTTCACCTGTCATTTGAAAAACAGACCACCCAATTTACAGCTGTATATGTCTGTCACCAAGATCTTTAAATACAAGCTTATTTTGTTAACCACTCACAAATTATTTTTGAGAATTGTTCCAATGGTAGCAACTTCGAATAAACAATTCAAAAATATTTGTGTGCGTTATGGTTCTAGTTATGGAAAATACAAAAAGTTTGTTTAAGTAGCTATAGATCTTGGTCGAGCACTAGCAGAGAGAAAGATACACCTGCTATATGGGGGAGGTGACAGAGGGTTATGAAGACTTATTTCAGAGGCTGCTTCACCAGAAAAAGCCAAGTGGTTGGTATCATCCCAAAGGCACTAAAACCTTTGGAATGTTTGTCTGATGCACTAATTGGAGAAGAGCTAGTTGTCTCAAGTATGCAAGAAAAAATAACTGAAATGTTAAATCATGCTGACGCCTTCATTTTCTTACCAGGAGATCTTGCAACTTTAGAGGTACTGATTACATTTGCATCTTGGCACTTTTGAATATTCATTAGAAACCCATCAATTTGTTAAATATTAATAACTTTTATGATGGCATGATAGCATTTCTTAACCATACAACAAAGAATCATTTCATTCCTTTCACAGTGAAGCAGCTCTTTATTTGTGCCCCTACTACTAATGAGTTACTTGATCTTTTACAAGCTTACATACCAAAACCAGATCCCAAAACCTCCGCATTGGATTGGTCAACTAATGATGGTAACAGTAACAGTAGTCAGAAGTGTAAATTAGATTTAACCCTCCGTTTATAAATATTTTCTTGTGTGACAACATTTGGGTAATGTCTTATAAACTCTTCTTATTTCCTTTCAAACATTAAGAATAATGTCTCTTTCTGGTTGGGGGGTAGGGAATAGTTGACAATTGTGGAATAAAATGTGTGTTTTGTAGTTACTAACCCTTTCTAAAATTTTTGGGTCGAAGATGGCTGAATATGGAGTTTAGTTACTCTAGAAACGCATCTTCTTGGTCTTGGTATTTAGTTTAAAAAAAAAACAACAAAAAGAGATTTAAAAAGATTCAAAATAAATAAATAAAATTCAAGGCATTTTGTGTGATCTTTTGACATTGGACGACTTGGTCACTTTTGAATTTTAGTGTTTGTATTATCTTTAGCTTTGAGTTATGTTACACCATGTTTGCCACTGTGCATATTGATACTAGTGACTTGTGTGAATTAAGAAATTTGATTAGTGAAATTGATTGAATTATTTGAAGGTATGTATATGTCATAGTAAATACCAAGTCAGTTTCTGAGCCTATAATTTTTCTTGGAGAGTAACCTTTTTTCATAGCTTAATATTTTATACTTGGTATCTATCTTTTCTCTTAAGTCAACAAATAAAACAAAAATTTATGTGTCACTACATCTAAAAGTCCATTGAACCAGTAGATATGGAAGCCTACTTAGTGCCCTAAAAAATGACGGAAAGGCCATCTTTGATACATTTGAGCCATTTCTAGCTATCCCTATTGTGAAATATCCATAGTTATCCCTTTTGAGCCTTAAAAAAAATTTTAACCTAAATCCTGTCCTATTTCGATTTTGAGTATTATACTCTATATTTTATATTTTCTATCACCCATTTATGTTTCAGAAAAATATGAAAGATTTTTCTTTTTAAGAAAAGTGGTGCACTATTCAAAAAAAAATCATACGTATGTAATGATAATCTAAAAAAAAAAAAACAAAGGAGAAGAAAACAAATAAGTAAAACCACCTTACAATTTTCAAAAGATCTATATTTTTCTCAAATATATATTTTGTTCTTCCAACTATCTCTTTGGTGTTACTCATTTCCCTAACCTACGTTACGTTTTAATAAAAGTCCTTCTTGATTTTAGGGGACTATAGTTTGAAGTACAAGCTAGTAATATAGGCAAAAAGATGTGGTGATACATTAAAAAAAAAAGAGTTCATACAAATAACATTGGTTTGACTGATAATTCGTTTGACTTGAGATCATATTCTTTCTAAGCTATAAACACTATTCCTTCATCTTGGTGAGAGTGTGTGATTGCTTTCTTCTAATCCATCATTCCTTAAAATAACTGTTTTTATTGATTTTATTTTCTTTTGAGAGTGCCATTCTTACTTGTAATGATAATCTTAAAAAAAAAAAAACAAAGGAGAAGAAAACAAATAAGTAAAACCACCTTACAATTTTCAAAAGATCTATATTTTTCTCAAATATATATTTTGTTCTTCCAACTATCTCTTTGGTGTTACTCATTTCCCTAACCTACGTTACGTTTTAATAAAAGTCCTTCTTGATTTTAGGGGACTATAGTTTGAAGTACAAGCTAGTAATATAGGCAAAAAGATGTGGTGATACATTAAAAAAAAAAGAGTTCATACAAATAACATTGGTTTGACTGATAATTCGTTTGACTTGAGATCATATTCTTTCTAAGCTATAAACACTATTCCTTCATCTTGGTGAGAGTGTGTGATTGCTTTCTTCCAATCCGTCATTCCTTAAAATAACTGTTTTTATTGATTTTATTTTCTTTTGAGAGTGCCATTCTTACTTGTGAGATTTTGAAGTTTGGCATGTCATTCTGAAAAGTTGCTTAATTAATGTAGCTTTGATAATTGATTATTTTGTATAAGTTTACCTGACTCATTTGTGTGACTGGTTAATGTGGGAGTGATATTTTCAAAACCAGAGATAATGTTTATACTTTTATTTGATTGTTGTCATTCTTCTGATTAAATAGTAAACACAAATGCCCAAAAAAAAAAAAAGGGAGAAGTGAGACTCTAATTTAAATTTTGTTGGATATCATCACTTAGTTTGATAGGGACTAACAATAAGCTGGTTGGGAGGTGTGTTGAGTGCTGAAAAATGCATATTTACAAAGGATAGAATTGTCATTCTGTGCTTCAAGTCTCACTAACGTGTCTAATTTCATTTATTTATATTTTTTAAACTTTAATCGTGTGTATCTTGTTATAATTTGAGTGTTTTATGTATTTTAGGGGTATTTTGGCTATTCATGAATAACGAGAGGTCAGGCAGCAAAACGGATAATGTTTTTGGGCTCAAAATAGCTAAAAACCTTAAAGAATGACATAAAGGCAGTACCGTTACGTAAACAGTGCCGTAATTCGAGAATCTTGATGGGGCCCAGTAGACGGGGCTTTGACCGGCTGATGTTGTATTGACCGATGACGTAGCATCATCTTATTCGACCGAAAAATGCTGAGGTGGCTTTGACCGGATGATGTGGCATTGACTGATGACGGGCAGCATATCAGTGGACCAAAAAATGTGTGTACGACACATGTACATACACGGAATGACAGCCCTGATGATGTGTTCCATCCAACCAAAACTTGCCATGTGGCGCAATCCTGAGAGTCCAAATTATTTTTATCCGATGGCCATGATTTACTCAGTGTATCTATAAATAGGAGGGCTACTACCCCCTAATTTGACATCCCTGATTTCATTTTTTAGCTCCATTTTCTGTAATTCTTTCTCTATCCTGTATTTTCTATGTATTTTAATAAAATTTCTATTTTACCCCTAGTTCAAAAATGAGTAGTTAATTTATTTTTAAGTTTGGGTTGCACGTGAAGCCTTAACATAATCCATGGGCTTAATTTTGTAAGTTTACTTTCTCTTTCTCTGATTTATTTACGTTATTTTGACTTATCGTCGATATATAATAATAATCTTGTCTAGATTTTGTACTGGTATACTGGTTCCCCAGCACAAGATTATTACTGTTTGGCACGATGAGCATTTTACACTATATTAATTAGAGAAAAACTCCCCTCTAGTATTGGTGGTCTATCGTGACTCAGTGTTGATAAAAAAATAAGCCTAAGTTATTTAGTGGACAGTCTTGCCACATTGTCGACAGTAGGATTATTATCACCTGGCACAGCGTGTTCTTAACAACCATTTAACATAAGATTATTTCCCCTGGCACAATGAGTACTTGATACCCTATTTATTAGAGTTAGACTTATGAGTTGTAGAAATACCCCTCATAGATTAATTGGAATTAAAAAAGAATATTAAACTCATAGTAAAATGTTGAGTGTGAATCCAAAGACTCAAGAGCTTATTTTGCATTGTTTCATCTTCAATTTGTTCTCGCTATCATTTTAATTTAAATTTTGCTCAAAAATCACATCCCACCAATCTACGTATAAACTTAAAAGATTAACCCTACACACGATTAAGTCTACCTCCTCGTGGAATCGACACTCATCACCACAAATCTATACTGTAATAGATTCGTGTGCTTGTGAGCACAACAAAATTTGCACAACAGTCGCTATAACTTAACTTATAACGACAAAATTGCACAGTTTAAACCCTTTTTTCTTGTAGTGTGATTTCTTTTAAGAGAGGGAAAATGATATAGGATGTTTTAGAAGATTTTTAGACATTTATTATTTTAGTCCTTTTTTTGTTAATTCATCTAAATAGGTATGTGTTTAAGTATTTAGTTTTCTTATTTGAGTTGACTTAGGAAAGTAGGTTTATCCTATTATAAATAGGGAGGTTTTGTTATTTTTTTAGTACAAGTTTTTGATTAATAAGAAAACCCTCTTTTATAATTTCCTTTCGGATTATCTATCAGCAACTCTCTTGTAGAGTCATTTGGTTTATAACATCATCTAATTTTACTGTAAAGCATTATCAAAATCTCATTTAGTTGTTTCGATTAGAATAATCACACTTTGATTAAAGTGTAATCTAATCGTGTTGGCTTAGTCTGACCCTAAAATGATACCTAGTGTTCACTAATCCTATTAATTTGCTTCCGCTACCTACTGTGTCATTAAACTTATGTTTACATAAGATAAACAAAAACTGTTTTGGCTCAATGGTTGAAGACTTAATGAAAGGAATTTAGATCTATCACAAATAGAAGTAGGCAATTAAAAATTAACAACTTAATTAATTTTCAAAAATACTGTTTACCATTATTGTTTACGGTTACTGTTTACAGTGACTATTCACGTCACTGTTCATCATCATAAAAAAGATTAATTTTCTAAAAATACAATAAAATACAAAAATAAATGACACAAAGATTTTTACGTGGTTTGGATTAATCAATCCTACATCCACGAGATCACACCCAGATGAAAAGTTATTCATTAAGTTGAGATATTACAACTTATAGATTTACCAAACTTAAGTTTTCACTTACAGTTTATCACCATACAGTTTACTCAACCTTAAACTAAATCTGCTTCTCTTGAATAATTGCTACCCCTCTTGATCCATAATCCTCAAAGCACTTCACAAAGCAATCAATAGCAATTCTTCAATTCTTCTATGTCTAGTGATCTAATATCTACATAGACTCTCCACAGAGACGAAAAGAAGATAAATAAACAAATCAATACAACATAATGTGCCAAATCTGATTCTCTAGGGAGGAGGCCGAATTTTGCTTCTCTGTTTTATGCTCTACGTTGTGCATATCTTCAATTGTGAAATACACCTCTTTATATAGACACTAGGGTTTCACAAAAAATAACAAGTCTTAAAAGACTTGGATACTTACCAAATAAGAGTTTCTTTCCTCTTATAATTCTTATGAATGTAAATAGGAATAAATATGATCTTCTTGCCTTACTTGTTTTCCAAAAAATATCTAGAGCATTTAATAAACTTCTTGTTTGAATTAACTTCTTGCTCTAAATAGATCTCATACACCAATTATAGAATTCCATCATTAATTGACTTCCTAAATTAGACATCTAATTAAATTAGGAAACAAATATTCCTAATAAATTGAAATCTTACTAAATTAGGGAATTAAAAAATTAATCCCTATTACAAGATATGCAATAAATAAAATTCTAATTTAACTAGACTTATCATAAGATACCAACTATATAAATAATGGACTTAACACTTAATTTAAATTGTAACAAGTTTGAGTACCAAATTCATTTCCATTGTTAACAAAATTTCAATTATATTTTATAATAACATGAACCAAAATTCCAAAAGAAAAAGAAATGAAAGCGGTCAAGCTGGGCCTACCGACCAATATTTGGGCAAGGCACATTGCACCAATATTGGTGGGCATATATTTTTTAGAGTTGGACTATTGGCAGCCCCTCTAAAGTCCTCTTAAAATCCCTTTTTCTATACATATTCTTCTTGATTCCTAAAATAACATCTGTTTGATTTTCATCTTTAAATAACCAGTGCATCAATACTTAAGAGGAAAACAAATGTTAGGCTCTCTCTCTCTGCCATTTCAAACCCCTTTCAATTTCTTCTAAGTTATAGCATTTAGATTTATGAAATTGTTTTTTCATTTTAATCTCCATCTTCTTTATTTTTCTTAGTGGTCAAGAAACTTGAATATATATATATGTATAGTCCTTTTCTAGTGTAGTCGCCTTATTTTTTTTTCATATGGACACACTTTAAAATTTTGAGGTTTAAGAGAGTTAGTTTTTAATTCTTTTAAAGTGTATAGTTTAAAAGTGTGTTCGTGTTAGAAAAAATCCATACATCCGTACTTAAGAATGAATATATATATATAGATATAATATATATATGTATATATGTATATGTATATATGTATGTAATGTATAATATATGTATATGTATGTATATATATTATATATCTATATACATACATATATACATATACATACATTAATACATATATACTACATATATATATATAATATATATACATACATATATATATACATACATATATATATATACATACAGTATACATAGATATGTACGTATACAGATATAGCTAGTGTACGTATACAGATATACATAATATGTACGTATACATATATACATACATTGTACGTATACTATATACATACATGTATAGATATATGTATATATATGTAAGTATCTATACATACATAGATATGTATGTATCTATACATACATATATACATACATAGATATGTATGTATGTATGTATCTATATATATATACCAGAAGGAAATAGAGATCGAAGGATGGATGTGTATGTATTAATATATATACCAGAAGGAAATAGTGATCGAAGGATGGATGTGTATTCGGAAGAATAAATAATCTTTAACTAAGTATTCAGAAGAATAAATAATCTTTAACTAATAAAGCATAAAATTTGGGTACGTGACGTTGTTAAAAGCCCAGAACGATGCAGATGACTTAATCTGCCTTTGGGACCAGATCTGACTTAGAACAGATCTAGATCTTGCACGGCAGGTTTCCAGCCGATATACAGAAACTTTATACCAATTTTAAAAATATGTTCTTAAGCAAACCTAAGCAACGCAAAGGTTCATACACAGTACTAAATCTGATCCAGAAATAGCACTCTGATTGGATGGAGGGAGATGAGAATACACTGAGGGGCGAGATCCGGTCTCTATGCCTCAGAGGAACGTAACAGTTTTATTTCTATGCAGAAGATCAGCCAAGGCCGCAACTGCAAAGCATACTTAAACATACACCCTTAATCTATGCTTTAAAATAAATTATAGAACTTTAATCACGCATACAAAGCTTTTAAAATTAAAATGATTACAAACTTTGAATGAATTATGTATGCTTTAAAATAAATATCAAATGCTTACATGNTTGGAACTTACCTTTTGAGCTCATGTGTGATGCATCAGATTATGTAGTAGAAGCAGTGTTAGGCCAAAGAGTTGATCAAATTCCC
This sequence comes from Murraya paniculata, assembly GCA_030449075.1. Taxonomy (NCBI): domain Eukaryota; kingdom Viridiplantae; phylum Streptophyta; class Magnoliopsida; order Sapindales; family Rutaceae; genus Murraya; species Murraya paniculata. Next base: position 278,563 of record JAEVFN010000119.1, on the reverse strand, counting down.
CATGTCATTTACTACGTTAGTATGATATTGAATGATGCACAATTGAATTATTCAACCACTGAAAAAGAAATGCTATCAGTAGTGTTTGCATTAGAAAAATTTCAATCTTATCTCATAGGATGTAAAATAATTGTATTCACAGATCATGCTGCCTTAAATACCTTATTCGAAAAAAGATGCAAAGGCCAGACTAATTGATGAGTGTTACTTTTGCAGGAATTTGACACTTGAGTTCAAAGATAAGAAAGGCACAGAAAATGTGGCAGCAAAATCTCTCTCGTCTCAATTTTGACACAATCTGCAAACCATTGCCATTGAATGAATCATTTCTAAATGAGCAACTAATGATTGTGGAAGTATTACCATGGTATGTTGATATAGTTAACTATCTTGCTACAGGTCAACTTCCAGAACATTGGACTAAGCAGGATAAAGCAAAATTTTTCACGGAAATAAAGAATTTCTTTTGGGATGATCCTTATCTGTTCAAATATTGTGCGGATCAAATTATCAAATGTTGTATCCCAGAGAGCGAATTTCAAAATATCCTTTCATTCTGCCATGAATAAGCTTGTGGAGGCCATTTTAGTACTAAGAAAACTGCTGATAAAGTTTTACATATGGTTTTTATTGGCCAACTTTATTTTGAGATGCTATATTTTTTGTTTTTTATGTGACAGATGTCAGCGTATAGGAAGCATCATACGAAGGAACATGATGCCACTAAATCCTATTCTAGTGGTTGAAATTTTTTATGTGTGGGACAATTTCCTCCTTCTTTTGCCACATACATATTGGTTGCTGTCGACTACGTATCCAAGTGGATGGAAGCAATACCATGTAGAACCAATGATCATAAAGTGGTGATTGGATTTTTGAAAAGTAATATTCTTTCCACGCTTTAGATTCCCTCGGGCGATAATCAGCGATGGCGATACCCACTTCTACAATAAATCATTCAAAGTTCTTTTGGCAAAGTATTCTATTACACAACAAAGTGGCTATCCCATATTATCCACAAACCAGTGGCCAAGTTGAAATATCCAATAGGGAATAAAGCATATATTAGAAAAGACAGTAAGACCTGACAGAAAAGATTGGTCATTGAGACTTGATGATGCAATATGGTCATATCGAACAGTCTTTAAGACCCTCGATTGAAATGTCACCCTATAGACTAGTATATGAGAAAGCTTGTCACCTACATGTGGAACTCGGGCATCGTGCATATTGGGTCATCAAGAAATTCAACTTTAACATGCAACAGGCTGGGTTCAAAAGAAGATTACAATTGGCAGAACTTAAGGAATTTCGCAATGATGCATACGAAAATGCCAAGATTTACAAGCACGAATGACAATCTTTCATGACAAGCAAGTTATGAGGAGATCTTTTACACCAGGTTAGAAAGTGCTTTTATACAATTCTCGCTTGCCAACGTTTTTCTAGGTAAATTACGCTCTCGATGGTCTGGTCCATTTATTGTTCACATTGTTTTTTCACATGGAGCCATTGAAATTAAGGATCTAAAGAACGGTGTCACTTTTAAAGTTAATGGTCACAGATTAAAGCCATATATAGAGTACCAACCACTTGAAGAAGACACCAAAATAAATTTGAATGACCCATCAGATCTGGGCTAAAACCTTTCCCTATTCTTTTCACTAATTTAACTTTTTTTTTATTTTGTTTACTATCCCTTTGCTAATTGAAACTATTTGTTTCCTACTAAGGTGTGTTTGTTTGACAGTTGTGTTTTCTCTTGTCATTTGTACCATATGTCATGAATACCTCAATTAGACAGACCCTTTTCAACCATCTTAAGCAACTTCTACAAGTGAAGCATCACATAAACCGCTTGATCCAATTTTGTCTATCACATCCTATTTGGGATCTACAACTACTAGAGTTAGTATCCCATGTTGAAGAGCTAAAAGGGCAACTGAGGAAAATAGAAGGTGGTGTTTATGTAATCTAATTAGAACTTGAGGTAAACTCGATAAGAGGACGACGGTGAGTTAACATCCCACATTTTATATTGTGTTATTATTTTGTTGTTTTGTTTTCACATGTGTTTTGTTTTTGCTAAATTTGTTCTTTTCTTAGTATATTATCATTTGTCACCCCAATTAAGTGGCTGATAACGGTACTCCGTGACTATTGTGTCAGTTCCTTCTATTTTCCACAATAACGAATATTCTCCAACCAAGGTATGGATAGGAACAAAGCTCTTGTAAAGCTTCACAAGCGATTTCCTTTTCTTCCTCAGAATGTACTCCTTACAATCTACAAAGTTCAGTCCGAATGTATGCACCTGCTTATGAAGAATAATATCCCTGTTGGCATTCGTTGGTTAATCGAAGCCAAAGTACAGTTAGCAGAAGAATTACCCTCCTAAATTTGTTGCCTACATGCCTGGTTGAGGGAAAGGAAATTATGCAAGAAAATGAAGTGCTGCACGGCTTCCAGTTGCTTGTCATAAGTGTGCCAAAATGCAATGCTTCAAACAACCATGCACTTCTTTAGGACTGATAGCCAATAACAGAGAAGATAAGATTGAATTCATTAGGGATGGCTTGAATAAGGAGCTATTGGATGATATCATTTTGTCTCTTGAAACGCATCCTAGTGGATACGTACTGCATGCAATTCTCCAGTTATGGCCATTATTCCAGAAAAAACGTGCATGATACAGTCTCGGGAATCTAACTATAAATGACCATGTTTGCCAGTTTATAAGAAAACTGGATGGAAAGCCTATTCTTGACTTATAGAGGGCGTTCAAGCCGTTTCTGGATGTAAAACCAAAGGAAGATGTGAGCCACAATCACAACTATCAGTACATATCTTTTTGATTTACTGTTCTTTTATCATATGTGTTATTATTGCTGTGATTTTATTTTTACTTACTGTTTGTTTTCTCTGCTGTTTACTTTTGACTTTTAAGCCACGAACTTCACCTGTCATTTGAAAAACAGACCACCCAATTTACAGCTGTATATGTCTGTCACCAAGATCTTTAAATACAAGCTTATTTTGTTAACCACTCACAAATTATTTTTGAGAATTGTTCCAATGGTAGCAACTTCGAATAAACAATTCAAAAATATTTGTGTGCGTTATGGTTCTAGTTATGGAAAATACAAAAAGTTTGTTTAAGTAGCTATAGATCTTTGTCGAGCACTAGCAGAGAGAAAGATACACCTGCTATATGGGGGAGGTGACAGAGGGTTATGAAGACTTATTTCAGAGGCTGCTTCACCAGAGGAAGCCAAGTGGTTGGTATCATCCCAAAGGCACTAAAACCTTTGGAATGTTTGTCTGATGCACCAATTGGAGAAGAGCTAGTTGTCTCAAGTATGCAAGAAAAAATAACTGAAATGTTAAATCATGCTGACGCCTTCATTTTCTTACCAGGAGATCTTGCAACTTTAGAGGTACTGATTACATTTGCATCTTGGCACATTTGAATATTCATTAGAAACCCATCAGTTTGTTAAATATTAATAACTTTTATGATGGCTTGATAGCATTTCTTAACCATGCAACAAAGAATCATTTCATTCCTTTCACAGTGAAGCAGCTCTTTATTTGTGCCCCTACTACTAATGAGTTACTTGATCTTTTACAAGCTTATATACCAAAACCAGATCCCAAAACCTCTGCATTGGATTGGTCAACTAATGATGGTAACAGTAACAGTAGTCAGAAGTGTAAATTAGATTTAACCCTCCGTTTATAAATATTTTCTTGTGTGACAACATTTGGGTAATGTCTTATAAACTCTTCTTATTTCCTTTCAAACATTAAGAATAATGTCTCTTTCTGGTTGGCGGGTAGGGAATAGTTGACAATTGTGGAATAAAATGTGTGTTTTGTAGTTACTAACCCTTTCTAAAATTTTTGGGTCGAAGATGGCTGAATATGGAGTTTAGTTACTCTAGAAACGCATCTTCTTGGTCTTGGTATTTAGTTTAAAAAAAAACAACAAAAAGAGATTTAAAAAGATTCAAAATAAATAAATAAAATTCAAGGCATTTTGTGTGATCTTTTGACATTGGACGACTTGGTCACTTTTGAATTTTAGTGTTTGTATTATCTTTGGCTTTGAGTTATATTACACCATGTTTGCCACTGTGCATATTGATACTAGTGACTTGTGTGAATTAAGAAATTTGATTAGTGAAATTGATTGAATTATTTGAAGGTATGTATATGTCATAGTAAATACCAAGTGAGTTTTTGAGCCTATAATTTTTCTTGGAGAGTAACCTTTTTTCATAGCTTAATATTTTATACATGGTCTGTATCTTTTCTCTTAAGTCAACCAATGAAAAAAAAAATTATGTGTTGCCACATCTAAAAGTCCATTGAACTAGTAGATATGGAAGCCTACTTAGTGCCCTAAAAAATGACGGAAAGACCATCTTTGATCCATTTGAGCATTTTCTAGCTATCCCTATTGTGAAATATCCATAGTTATCCCTTTTGAGCCTTAAAAAAAATTTAACCTAAATCCTGTCCTATTTCGATTTGGAGTATTATACTCTATATTTTATATTTTCTATCACCCATTTATGTTTCAGAAAAATATGAAAGATTTTTCTTTTTAAGAAAAGTGGTGCACTATTCAAAAAAAAAATCATACGTATGTAATGATAATCTAAAAAAAAAAAAAACAAAGGAGAAGAAAACAAATAAGTAAAACCACCTTACAATTTTCAAAAGATCTATATTTTTCTCAAATATATATTTTGTTCTTCCAACTATCTCAAATATATATTTAATTTAAATTTTGTTGGATATCATCACTTAGTTTGATAGGGACTAACAATAAGTGGTTGGGGGGTGTGTTGAGTGCTGAAAAATGCATATTTACAAAGGATAGAATTGTCATTCTGTGCTTCGAGTCTCACTAACGTGTCTAATTTTATTTATTTATATTCTTTAAACTTTAATCGTGTGTATCTTGTTATAATTTGAGTGTTTTATGTATTTTAGGGGTATTTTGGCTATTCATGATGAACGAGAGGTCAGGCAGCAAAACGGATAATGTTTTTGGGCTCAAAATAGCTAAAAACCTTAAAGAAGAACATAAAGGCAGTACCGTTACGTGAACAGTGCCGTAATTTGAGAATCTTGATAGGGCCCAGTAGACGGGGCTTTGACCGGCTGATGTGGTATTGACCGATGACGTAGCATCATCTTATTCGACCGAAAAATGCTAAGGTGGCTTTGACCGGATGATGTGGCATTAACTGATGACGTGGTAACATATCAGTGGACCAAAAAATGTACGTACGACACATGAACATACACGGAATAACAGTCCTGATGATGTGTTCCATCCAACCAAAGCTTGGCACGTGGCGCAATCCTGAGCGTCCAAATTATTTTTATCCGATGGCCATGATTTACTCAGTGTATCTATAAATAGGAGGGCTACTACCCCCTAATTCGACATCCCTGAGTTCATTTTTTAGCTCCATTTTCTGTAATTCTTTCTCTATCCTGTATTTTCTATGTATTTTAATAAAATTTCTATTTTACCCCTAGTTCAAAAATGAGTAGTTAATTTATTTTTAAGCTTGGGTTGAACGTGAAGCCTTAACATAATCCATGGGCTTAATTTGGTAAGTTTACTTTCTCTTTCTCTGATTTATTTACGTTATTTTGACTTATCGTCGATATATAATAATAATCTTGTCTAGATTTTGTACTGGTATACTGGTTCCCCAACACAAGATTATTACTGTTTGGCACGATGAGTACTTTACACTATATTAATTAGAGAAAAACCTCCCCTCTAGTATTAGTGGTCTATCGTGACTCAGTGTTGACAAAAAAATAAGTCTAAGTTATTTAGTGGACAGTCTTGCCACATTGTCGACAATAGGATTATTATCACCTGGCACAGCGTGTTCTTAACAACCATTTAACATAAGATTATTTCCCCTGGCACAATGAGTACTTGATACCCTATTTATTAGAGTTAGACTTATGAGTAGTAGAAATACCCCTCATAGATTAATTGGAATTAAAAAAGAATATTAAACTCATAGTAAAATGTTGAGTGTGAATCCCAAGACTCAAGAGCTTATTTTGCATTGTTTCATCTTTAATTTGTTCTCGCTATCATTTTAATTTAAATTTTGCTCAAAAATCACATCCCACCAATCTACGTATAAACTTGAAAGATTAACCCTATATACGATTAAGTCTACCTCCTCGTGGAATCGACACTCATCACCACAAATCTATACTGTAATAGATTCGTGTGCTTGTGAGCACAACAAAATTTGCACAACAGTCGCTATAACTTAACTTATAACGACAAAATTGCACCGTTTAAACCCTTTTTTCTTGTAGTGTGATTTCTTTTAAGAGAAGGAAAATGTTATAGGATGTTTTAGAAGATTTTTAGACATTTATTATTTTAGTCCTTTTTTTGTTAATTTATCTAAATAGGTATGTGTTTAAGTATTTAGTTTTCTTATTTGAGTTGACTTAAGAAAGTAGGTTTATCCTATTATAAATAGGGAGGTTTTGTTATTTTTTTAGCACAAGTTTTTGATTAATAAGAAAACCCTCTTTTATAATTTCCTTTCGGATTATCTATCAGCAACTCTCTTGTAGAGTCATTTGGTTTATAACATCATCTAATTTTACTGTAAAACATTATCAAAATCTCATTGAGTTGTTTCTATTAGAACAATATTTAATCACACTTTGATTAAAGTGTAATCTAATCGTGTTGGCTTAGTCTGACCCTAAAATGATACCTAGTGTTCACTAATCCTATTAATTTGCTTCCGCTACCTACTGTGTCATTAAACTTATGTTTACATAAGATAAACAAAAACTGTTTTGGCTCAATGGTTGAAGACTTAATGAAAGGAATTTAGATCTATCACAAATAGAAGTAGGCAATTAAAAATTAACAACTTAATTAATTTTCAAAAATACTGTTTACCGTTATTGTTTACGGTTACTGTTTACAGTGACTATTCACGTCACTGTTCATCATCATAAAAAAGATTAATTTTCTAAAAATACAATAAAATACAAAAAATAAATGACACAAAGATTTTTACGTGGTTTGGATTAATCAATCCTACATCCACGAGATCACACCCAGATGAAAAGTAATTCATTAAGTTGAGATATTACAACTTATAGATTTACCAAACTTAAGTTTTCACTTACAGTTTATCACCATACAGTTTACTCAACCTTAAACTAAATCTGCTTCTCTTGAATCTTGATCCATAATTCTCAAAGCACTTCACAAAGCAATCAATAGCAATTCTTCAATTCTTCTATGTCTAGTGATCTAATATCTACATAGACTCTCCACAGAGATGAAAAGAAGATAAATAAACAAATCAACACAACATAATGTGCCAAATCTGATTCTCTAGGGAGGAGGCCGAATTTTGCTTCTCTGCTTTATGCTCTGTGTTGTGCATATCTTCAATTGTGAAATACACCTCTTTATATAGACACTAGGGTTTCACAAAAAATAACAAGTCTTAAAAGACTTGGATACTTACCAAATAACAGTTTCTTTCCTCTTATAATTCCTATGAATCTAAATAGGAATAAATATGATCTTCTTGCCTTATTTGTTTCCCAAAAAATATCTAGAGCATTTAATAAGCTTCTTGTTTGAATTAACTTCTTGCTCTAAATAGATCTCATGCACCAATTATAGAATTCCATCATTAATTGACTTCCTAAATTAGACATCTAATTAAATTAGGAAACAAATATTCCTAATAAATTCAAATCTTACTAAATTAGGAAATTAAAAAATTAATCCCTATTACAAGATATGCAATAAATAAAATTCTAATTTAACTAGACTTATCATAAGATACCAACTATATAAATAATGGACTTAACACTTAATTTAAATTGTAACAAGTTTGAGTACCAGATTCATTTCCATTGTTAACAAAATTTCAATTATATTTTATAATAACATGAACCAAAATTCCAAAAGAAAAAAGAAATGAAAGCGGTCAAGCTGGGCCTACCGACCAATATTTGGGCACGGCACATTGCACCAATATCGGTGGGCATATATTTTTTAGAGTTGGACTATTGGCAGCCCCTCTAAAGTCCTCTTAAAATCCCTTTTTCTATACATATTCTTCTTGATTCCTAAAATAACATCTGTTTTGATTTTCATCTTTAATAACCAGTGCATCAATACTTAAGAGGAAAACAAATGTTAGGCTCTCTCTCTCTGCCATTTCAAACCCCTTTCAATTTCTTCTAAGTTATAGCATTTAGATTTATGAATTGTTTTTTCATTTTAATCTCCATCTTTCTTTATTTTTCTTAGTGGTCAAGAACTTGAATATATATATATGTATAGTCCTTTTCTAATGTAGTCGCCTTTATTTTTTTCATATGGACACACTTTAAAATTTTGAGGTTTAAGAGAGTTAGTTTTTAATTCTTTTAAAGTGTATAGTTTAAAAGTGTGTTCGTGTTAGAAAAAATCCAGACATCCGTACTTAAGAATGAAATATATATATATATATATATATATATATATATATATATGATATACAGATATACATAGATATGTACGTATACAGATATACATAGATATGTACGTATACAGATAAAAATATATATGTACGTATACAGATGTACATATATGTACGTATACAGATATACAATACAGATATACATATATATGTACGTATATAGATATACATATATATGTACGTATACAGATATACATACATGTATAGATATATGTATATATATGTATGTAAGTATCTATACATACATAGATATGATGTATGTATCTATACATACATATATACATACATAGATATATGTATGTATATATATATATATACCAGAAGGAAATAGTGATCGAAGGATGGATGTGTATTCGGAAGAATAAATAATCTTTAACTAAGTATTCGGAAGAATAAATAATCTTTAACTAAGTATTCAGAAGAATAAATAATCTTTAACTAATAAAGCAGTAAAATTTGGGTACGTGACGTTGTTAAACCAGAACGATGCGGTGACTTAAACTGCCTTTGGGACCAGATCTGACTTAGAACAGATCTAGATCTTGCACGTCAAGTTTCCAGCCGATATACCAGAAACTTTATACCAATTTTAAAAATATGTTCTTTAAGCAAACCTAAGCAACGCAAAGGTTCATACACAGTACTAAATCTGGATCCCATAAATAGCACTCTGATTGGATGGAGGGAGAAGAGAATACAACTGAGGGGCGAGATCCGGTCTCTATGCCTCAGAGGAACGTAACAGTTTTATTTCTGATGCAGAAGATCAGCCAAGGCCGCAACTGCAAAGCATACTTAAACATACACCCTTAATCTATGCTTTAAAATAAATTATAGAACTTTAATCACGCATACAAAGCTTTTAAAATTAAAATGATTACAAACTTTGAATGAATTATGTATGCTTTAAAATAAATATCAAATGCTTACATGAGTTGCTTGAATCCAGAAATCTTTATGAAAGGAAATGTTTTACAGAAGGAGATGGAAGGGAAAATCAGAAAACAGGAAAATTTGCTCTATGTCTTCCGTTCATCTTTTCCCAGAGAAGAGAGAAGATAAATAGAATGCGAGGAGAGAGGGAGAGGTTTGAAAGAAGTGATGAGTCTAAGTCTTCATCCACTCCTTTTATACAATAATTTGTAAAAGAAAATGATGTACAGGGTCTTCACATGTGTTGGTGGAGAGTGGGTCCGCAACATCATGAGGGGGACAGCAACTTTGAAAATGGGAGACAGCATCTTTTGCGTTCTGACTTTAGGTAGGCTTCACATGGGAGCAGTAAAATTGTCTTTAAATGGCTTCAATCCGTCGGTGGAGGAGAGAAATGTCTTCACAGCTTTTCCCTTAAAGGGTAGTGAGTGAAGGAAGACAAGTTCTCAGAAAATACGAATACAAATGAAATTTATACAAATACAAAAGAAATGAAAAATTACTCTTTTTTTTTATTTGCAATGCTTTATTGGAGACAGGATCCCGAAGCAATCGTCTTCGTTATCATCTCCAAATGAGATGAAGGGCTCCTCTTCTTCTGATGAACTGGCAATAGACGGTTCAGATCTCGAGGCAAGGAGCTGCTGCATGACTTTAAAATATTCCTCTTCAGTCTTTGCACTGGCCAATAGTGATTGGGCCTTAGATCTTTGGGTGAGGAATGTGTTCTGGGCTTTTACTTCTTCTATGCTTGGAGCGAGGAGGCCTTTTGAAGAAAGCCATGCCTGGACTATGGCTTCAGACAGTTTTGACCGTTCGTCAAACTTGGACCACCATTTAACTTTGAAGGTTCTTTGTAGGATTAATTGGGCTTCTTGTTTGTGGTACATCCAAACCCAAGGGAGGAAGAAATTTGTACAGAAATAGAGAAAATGAGGAAACCTCTTCTCAGACTCAGAAGGAACATAATGGGCTTTAAAAAGGTTTAAACAATTTATGGCATTTGAGGTTAGAATGTCTAGGGCTTGGCCCAAAGTAGTTCCACCATTGTTGAAACCAATTTGGAAGGCTTTGTACGGTTATTTTTTAGTTGAAGAAAAATAACCAGGAATGGGTCTTTTTGGGGTTTTGAATGAAAAATGTGTTGAACCAGGCCTGTTGGTAATCCCAATAAGAAAAAGATAGGCAATGGTTTAAACGCATTTGGAAATTGGCGGGAAAGGTTTTTGTTTTGTGGAGTTTGTCACCCCACTGGTTTGGGCTCAGAACTTTAAGTATGGTAGCCGTAGAATAGGCTGGCTCAGAATGAGCTTCACTAAGAAAGAAATGTTTGAATTTTACTGACTCAGTGTACTTTGGTAGAAAGAATGGGGTTTTGACAAATCCCATGGTTTGAAAAACCAGCCTTTTGGAAAAATCTTTATAATGGCTTGAAATGGATCAGAGTGATAAAATCCATCTTCCATAGATAAAACATTTTGATGATGGGTTTTATTAAACTAATCCGAAGATTTTTGTGAAAGCCTTGATTGAGAAACAACGATTTGTGAAGAAGAGCTTTCACATGAAATAACTTCTTTAGAGGAAGAAGGTTTTGAAATTGCTTTAGAACCAGATTTTTCTTTCTCAGGAACTTGAGAAAGAGCTTTATTTTGGGAAATACTTTGTAAAGCAAGCATAAGCTCTGGGATTTAGTAATGGAGTTCATCCATTCTTTTACCTAATCTTCAGAGGCAGTAGCTTTAGACTTTGCTTCTTGTTCCTCAACCATGTCAATCCATGATCTAATAGGCATGGCAGAAGAAAGTAATTTGTCTTTAGGGGGGGTTGTCTGGGTTTCTTTAGAAGTGGTTTGTGGTGCAGAGTCTTTAAGAACGGCTTTGCCTTTGTCTTTCTTTTTGGGCGGCATTATCTGTTTTGAAGAAATTCCCTGGTTAGAAAATCAGGGATGGAATTTGTATCTCCTTTAATAAACTCAATATCAAAATCAAAAACACTTAGAATTGCTTGCCAACGTGCAAAAATCTGTTTTGATGCAATGTTTTGAACATCTTTTTCTAAAACATGTTTTGCAGCTTTGCAATCAATTCTAAGTAAAAATTTTTGATTTAATAAATCGCTTTGAAATTTAGATATGCATAAAACAATGGATAAAATTTCTTTTTTAATAGTAGAGTAATTTCTTTGGCATTCATTCCAATGAGCAGAAACATACTGTACTATCTGTTCTTTATTATTATTAATTTGCTTTAGTATTCCTCCATAGCCTAAATCTGATGCATCAGTTTTAACAATCTTAGGTGATACAGGATTTGCAAGAAATAAACATGGAATTTCTTTAACAGAATTCTTTATATGTTGAACAATTTTAGTGTGTTCATCAGTCCATGCAAGATGATTTTTCTTTAGTCTATCATGCAAAGGTTTTGAAATCCTATTGATGTTAGGACAGAAATCAAGAACATAATTTAGACTTCCTAGAAATCTCTGTAATTGAGTTTTGTCTAGGATTTTATCGGGAAATTTCTCTGCAAATGCTAGAGATCTTTCAATAGGTGTTATGGTTCCTTTGAAAATATAATGACCAAGGAACCTAATTCTTGTTTGAAACAAGGAGACTTTAGAACTAGAAATGGCTAAACCAGCCTTTCTAGTGGCAAGGTAAAAAGTCTTTAAATGTTTAAAATGTTGATCAATTGTTTGGGAAAAAATCAACACATCGTCTATGTAAACAATGCAGAATTCAAAGAAAGGATTATAAATATCATTCATAATCCTTTGGAATTCTGAGGGTGCATTTTTTAATCCGAATGGCATAACAGTCCATTCGTACTGTCCAAAAGGAACAGTAAAAGCAGTTTTATAACAGTCTTTGGGATAAATTTGAATTTGCCAAAATCCAGAATTCATGTCAAATTTTGAAAAAATGAATGCAAAATGTAGTTTCTGGAGCAAATCCCTTTTATTAGGTATGGGATACCTAATCTATTTTAATGCTTTATTAAGGGGTTTGTAATTTATGACGAATCTAGGTGTTCCTCTTTCTATCTCAAAATTCTTATTGACATAAAAAGCGGCACAAGACCAAGGAGACCTAGACTTGACAATGAGTCCTTTAGATTCTAAGTCTTTGATTTCATTTTTACAATGTTGTTCCAATTCCATGTTCATTTGGATTGGGCGGGCTTTAGTAGGTATTTGCTTTTCATCAAAAGAGTTTTCATAAGGCAAATCAACTAAATGTTGTTTTCGGTTCCAGAAAGCAGATGGTAGATCAGCACATATTTCTTTTTCAATGAGGTCTTTGAAATCAGAAATTTTTCTTTTTACAAACTCACTTTGTAATTGATTCTCGATTCTTTGTAAGCTCAAATCCTTTTGCAAATAAATCAGGTCCTTTTGTTTTGATTTGAAAAGGGTATTGATCTGGTTCTGATAAATAGAACATGCTTTAACAATATTCAAATTTCTTGTTTTAGGTTTTTCAATGAAGGGAAAAATCAACTTTTTATTTTTTGCTTTAAAAGATATACTATCATAATTGACAGTATAAGGGGTAATAAGGTTAATGAATGGGGTTTCATATATACATACATATATGTATGTATGTATGTATGTATGTATGTATGTATGTATGTATGTATACAGATATACATAGATATGTATGTATACAGATATACATATATATGTAGGTATACAGATATACATATAGATGTACGTATATAGATATATATGTATGTATGTATAGATGTACGTATATAGATATATGTATATATATGTATGTATAGATATATGTATATATATGTATGTATATATATATATATATATATATATAGACAAGAATCCAAAAAAAAAGAAAAAGGAATAAAAGAACTTGACCTAAGTAATCAAGCAAAGCAAAATTAAGAACTTGAGTCTTAAATGTGTTGGCACTACATGATGAAGCTGATACATCGAGATAAACATGAATTTCAGACGCTGGAATGCAGACAATTCTTACGGCTTGAGAGAAGAGTTGCATCTGTTTTTCTTGTAATATAAACTTATGCATTGCCAAGTTTTTATGTTTTTTAAGAAAGAAAAGGAATTGACGTTAGTTGCCCATCTCACGTTTTGGTCTCCTTTCACCGTTACCCATCTCCAAAATTAATAAAGAAAATGGGCAACTCAAGGTTTACGCTTTTCAATATATCTGAGTATTTATTTTGAAAAGAAATAAAAATCAAATAAGTTAGTAAAGCTTAGTTTATAATTCGATCAAATTCATAGGTAGCATTTGTTTTTTTTTTTGTGAGATCTAAATAGATTTGAATTTTTCTAAAGTCTGAATAGAGAATATAAAAATCTGAATGTCACATTTACTTTCTTCTTTTAGTATGTGAATATAAATGGCATCTTGTTTGTTTTATAATAAAAAAAAAATTTAAACTTACACTACTAGAAAAAAAAAAAGGCGCCTTTATAACGGTTATTACCTGTCATCTGCTTCATGGCATGATAGTTGAGTGACCGTCATTGATTCCGGTATTAAGAAAATAGGATGATTGTTTTTATATGTCATGTTATGCATGACATATTATCTATCACGATTCTGTCATTGTTACTTTGATAAAAAATTTTCACATGTGATTAATATCTGTCATGAGCACTTCTTATTCATGAACTGTTGTCTGTCATATAAACATGACATATTTAATTGAAATAATAAAATTATTTAATTATTTTAATTAAATATTAATTCCTTAAAATTATTTTTATTAAATCTAGCGAGAATAATTGAAATTTCTTTAAGATATATTTTGGCGGTAAATAAAATAAATTTTAATTATTTGGGGGAATTATTGTTTTGCTATAATTTTTTTGTGGGAATTGAAATAAATTCTTTAAATTATTATATAAACAGAAATACACACACACACACATATAACTCATATACAAAAATTCTCAAATCCATCCACAAGTTTCATAGATTATAGTTTAGTTATGAAATAAAATAACTACAACAATTATGGTTAAATGAATACATCATTAATTCTTAATTTGCTTCCTAACACATTACAATTACAATTCTTAAATGAACAATCTTGAGCCAGCCATTTGAATCAACCAGCAACACCACTTAAAACCAGCAACACTACTTGAGTCAACCATATGAATAAACCAGCAACATAATTAATTGATTCAAGCACCTAAAATTAACATCAGCACAACAATAACAATCTTAAATCAACACCAAGAACAAACCAAACTGCCATCAAATGCCACAAAACCAAACACGGTCTGATACTACCATCAAATGCAAGTAAACATATGCAAAAGCAAGTCGATGTTCAATGTTATGGATACTATGCTGCACATTACAAAAACCCAATCCATAATAACATTAGATGATCAATTTATAACAACTCAAAAAGTTAAAGAACAATCCAGTGTATCTTACCGGTGTTATAAAAAAACCATAAATGGTTCAGAAAGAAAACCCCATTTATCATGCTATACGGAGATTAAACTTAGCATATTAATTAAATATCTCGATACAATCAAAATAGAGCTTAAGTTCTGAGTTATTATTGCCAAGATCCAAGCATTAATGTCACAAAACGAAAATCTAACCATAAACAAAAAGTTTTCTGCACTGCAATAAGCCAATAACGCATCACTCCAAAACCAATCCTCAATCTTTACTCTGCTCATAGTAATAGAACCATATACAAAATTACTAAAACAGGAAAATAAATATAAAAACTTAAAGCCAAAGACATAGTCATAATAAACAGAAAGTTGATCATCATCCATCATAATTCCCCCATTATAAAGATAATATATTGAAATATATCCATCAAATTGAGTACTAAGAAATATTGGAAAATGATGAAGGGTCGAAGTGTAAAATAACCGAAATGCCCTCATAGACCAACGATGTCCAGAATTCATACGACGGTGACTGTGACGGTCGGGATAGAAGCTCCATGCCATACTGAATCCAACGGTAGCGGCGGTGTGCTCTGATGCACGGTCAGGGCACCGGATTGAAGTTTGACAGCCGTGAAATTTTAATGGTTGATCAACAGCAATTTGGCTGTTTTTTGTGACTATTTTCGGTCAGGTTTTGAAGATGGTGTTGTGAGGGACAAAACCCAGATGATCGAGTCTCATAAATGTGGCAAAATAGACATCGAATAGAGGCGGCAATTACTGCGACCTTTCGGGCTTCTTACGGTGGCCTCTGGCCATTTTTCGGCAACGATGATAGTTGGGGAATGACCTCGGCTCTTGGAGGTTCCATTGGTACCCTCTATTGCCAGTGAGGTGGCCAGAATCGAGGTGGTCGGAATTGGCTCTTGGAGGTTCTATGTAGCATTACAGAGAGAGGGATTCGTTGATTTGTCCAATACTTAGTAAAATTTGCTATGTTGATATGTTTTAGGTTCGTTGTCTTATTCATTCTTTAAAGAATAATTTAAACATTTAACAAAAAAAATATTACAGCTAATTTAAACAGCACTGTTTTAAAACCATATAAGTACACATAACACAAACATAACTTATATCTATCATTTATTTATGTCTTTTAAGTTATAAGTTACAAATATATCATAAATTCATGACATAGATATATATGTCACAAATCTATCATACTTTCTTGATAGATTCATGACATAACAAGATAAAATTTTTATTATTATTTAGTATTTTTTTAGCAGTGTTAGTTTTTTGATATTTATATCGTTGCAAATAAAAAAAATAATTAGATTTTATAATTTAAGAAATCATTTAATTTTAAAATATAATATATACTTCTCATTTAGACTTTTGCTCATTAAAATAAAAATCACAAAAGTTTACCTTTTCTATTAATATGTAAATATCTGAAAATGAAACATAAGCTACAAAAAAAAGTTCTAAAAAATATCTTAAATTAATAAAATTTTATACTTTGGTAAACAACCTCTTACTCTTTTACGATTAAGTTTTTTCTTCAAATTTTTGTAGATTTAAAGAGTTTGTAATGGAGAAAAAGACTAAGAATAGTAGGTCAATTTAATTAATTAAGTTATTATTTCTAATACTTAAAATATGAAGGACAAATTAACAAATACAAAACAAGAGAGGTTTTATAAAAGAAATGAAGGGGTGCCAGTAGTGTAACTCTATTTTTTGTAATAACAAGAACCAAAATTAAAAATAAAAAAATGAAATGGGTCGTGTTATGCCTGCCAGCTAATTTTTAATGAGAACTGATATTTGACCTCCTCAAATTATCTTACCAACATACATTTCCCAATTAACCCCATTGTAAATTTTAAAATAGTTATTCACTCTTAATATACCTCATCTAATACCCACTTTACCCTTATTACAATTTTTAACTTTTTTCATACATCTCCATCATATAAAACTAGAAGAATTTGTTTATTGACTTTGAGAACTGTTGAACGATTTTGTTAATTGTTCTCAGCTTGGATTTACTGAGAATTTTAATTATTTCAGTGAATGTTGATTTCATGGGAGTTGTCATGTTCTTGTTGAGGAAAATTATGCTAGATTTTATTCAGAATATAGAATCAATATGTTGGCGAATGAGTCCGAGTTTATTGAAAAAGTAATGATACAGCCACAAATTCTTGTACAAATTTATTTTGTACAAACTGATGTGGCATTAATTCATTGGTTGAATTAAATATCACTTGGTCTACATGATTTGTTTTTATTATTTTATATTTTCTTTCAACTAATGAATTAATGCCACATCAGTTTGTACAAAATAAATTTGTACAAGAGTTTATAGCTGTATCATTACTCTTATTGAAATAGAGAGCTGACAATATTGGCGAGGGGAGTTCGAAGAAGTATTTGGTAACTAATATAATTGTTGCAATTAGACAAGCAATTATTGATGGAATTGATGATACCATAGGCTTAGATGGGTTGCTTTGTATGTAGATCCTGTTGCGCTAGCCAGAGTCACAGCCATTGAGATGAATATCTTCATCTCTACATCGGCAAGAAACATAAGGTCATTCATTGGGATCGTGAATTTGGCACTAGTTTAACTCTTCAGAAATGGAGCTACAGTCACGGGTTTGTCTCTTTATTTAAGGGCTTCATCTTTAATCCACGTGGAATTGAATACCAAATTACTTATGATAGATTACCGACTGCCGGAAAGTATTTTCTTTAATTGCATCAATATATCTGAGAAGAGATAATCGTTTATAAATAAAAATTAAGATTTATAAAAATAGATTAATATACCGGTGTACTTAAAACTTATTTATGTTTTCAATAGAATTATATGAGGATAAAATGAAAATTAGAATAAAAATGATTAAGTGGGGACTATTAAAACAAATTTAGAGGTTCAAATATTAACACTCTATTCAGGCACAATACAGTACACTAATTTCTGTAACCTTGCCGTACCAGCCCATGTGCCTTCGCAGGCCTATTTCTAATAGAAAGTGTCGACTGAACACGGCCGTTGGACATCCTTTTAACAAATTATCATAAAACCTTTATAAAATAATATATTTGGAAGTGTTAACAAGTTTGATTTTCACAAGTTTTGCGTTTTGTACACATTGATCGTGGGCCTTTTCAAATTAGAAAATAGAAATTAAGGACTAAGGAGGTTGAATCTTCTTGCTTTCATGTTTGTCTTCTTTCCATTATAAGCTTGTTAATTTACCTCCACTTAGCTGGCCTTCTGAAGGTGGAGACAACCTTTTTCATTGACTAATTGACTTTGTTGGTTACTTAATTGACCTCAGAGTGTGGACGGGCTTCTGAAGGTGGAGACTCAACATTTTGTATTGACTTTGTTGGGTACTAAAATGACCTCGGAGTCTTGAACGCGTTTCTACATCAAAGTCACTGCCTATATGAGTAGATTTCTTTTAGGAAAATTGTCATTTCCACCACTATTAAAATCAATAAAATCAATATCCACAGCTTATCTCTTTATTACTTTCATAATATCTAATAATCTCCTAACTCAAAAAAATTTTTGTAAGTGGAGTTTGTATTAATTTTGTTGGGTACTAAAATGACCTCGGAATCTTGAACGCATTTATGAATCAAAGTCACTATCTATATGAGTAGATTTCTTTTAAGAAAATTGTCATTTTCACCACCACTAAAATCAATAAAATCAAAATCCACAGCTTATCTCTTTATTACTTTCATAATATCTAATAACCCCTAGCTCAAAAAATTTTTATAAGTGGAGAGCCACACCTTTTCATTAGTTTTAAACTCTAATTGTCCTGCTATAACCTTTTGTTGGCAGTATCCCTTAGCATGTCCATGATTTTCTATTGAAACCATGATACTTTGCTAATTTTTCTGCCATCTCAATTCTCAATTATCATACAATTTTTAGTTTTTAAATTTATTTTTTAAAGAAAAGTCTCACAGTACTCACTGTTATGCTCCAAACACAAATCAACATGTTGTTGGCCGATCTCTATATATTTGAGAATTATTAAATCCTCTCTTCTAGTACGATGGAATTAAAGACAAAAAATTAAATAAATAAACATGGGATAGGATCGGGGCCTTTTTTTTTTTTTTACTCAATAATTTACAAAAAATTTGACCTTTCAACACCAACCCAATCAATGGATCAATTAAATGCTGACTTTTATTTTCATTAATAACAAAACTAAAAATTAATAGCCATATTTAAATATTTTTCTTTACTATCCTTCTATTTTCTCTTCATAATTATTATGATTTGATGTTAGAAAATAATTAACCTATGGTGAGAACCATCATATGAAATTCAGGAACACTCATGTTATATCTAAAATTTAGGAACATTCATGTTGTATCACTAAGTATCAATAATTGAATATGCAAAAGCGTACTTAAATCTATAACGATAAATTACTTTCTAGAACTATGTGGTTTGCTTTCTAGATTAATATATTATCCTATAGAATCTTTTAACTTTCACTGTACACCCTTTTTCATGATAAGATGTCGAAAGAGAATATAATGTTACATATGATTTAGGGATTATAACCACTTATATAGATAACATTCATGTTATCATGAGGTATTCATATTTCATTCCATCATAAAAATAGAAATTACCTTTAAATCTCTATACATTAAAGGGTCACACCTTATTAAATGTATTAAAACCCAAATTACCGAAAACTTTAATATATCACTTTTAATTAGGCTTAATCTTATAAAACAGTCCGTAATACATAATTATTCGCATATAAGCCCAACGATTGGATTAAGGATCCAACATTTGATTCTCTCTATTTTTCACTTATGTTAAAGAAGATCAATAGAATAAAATTAACAATAGATATATTTGATTAAAGATGTTCGTTTCAATAGCCAAGAAATTTATTTTTAATTAGATTTTTATAGAAAAAAAAAATTTCGATGTTTCTAATTAGTTGAATTATGAGTTCTTTTTGTTTCATCATGATCTAAAATATGAGATTTTGTCTGCGTGGTTGAAACAAATCATAGGTGAATGCTAAAACAAGTAATCCAAAAAATGATATTGATAAATTTAAAACACCATTAACGGTAATGACTTTTGAAACAATGGAAGAAGCTTGAAGATATGGTCGACAAGAAGGATTTTGGATTCAAAATTAAACTTCAACGAAGACTAGATGAGGTTCGAATCAACTAACTAATATGCAATTGACTGTGCCCATAGAAGCAAAATATGTTTATGAAAGAAAAGAAACATGACTACATCTTAATATGTTCAACTGTCGAGTGAGTCGTATGCAAAATTGCGGATTATGATAAATGGCTAAATAAATGGAGAGTTTTAGTCTTCAAGGATCTTTCGAATTAAAATGGAGAGTTTTATTTTTGTCTTTTCCCTTTCTGTAAAATTACGTATAAAAAATTTATCTTGAACTCAGTTAAATCACAAATTCATTCAATTAAATCAAACAATGATTCAAAATTTGAAAAAAAAAAAAAACATGCAAGAATGGAAAAGAAAGGGAAAGAGGGACTGAGGGAGAGAGCTCGCAATTACAAAGGAGAGTTAATTAACCCAATGGAAAAGATGGAGGGTCATTCTATACTGTCGTGATGAAAATCACAGCATCAATACCGTAATTAAACGTAAATTGTATAAATAAAACATTAGACATGTAAATTTAACATATAACTTGTAAATCAATGCTAAGTGTAAAAAAAAAATATAAATTATGTAAATGTAACATAATACTTATAAATGGAAAGTAAAACAAAAAAATTAACATAAGAGTGGTAAATTAGTGTATTATTGATAAACAAAATAAAAACTTATAGATATAATATAAAACTTCTAAAATAATTTTGGGTGTAAAATAAAATATGAATTATGCAAATGGAACAAAATACTTGTAAATGAAAGATAAAATAAGTAAATTAACATAAGAGTGGTGAATTGATGTATTATTGATAAAATAAAAACTTATAGATATAAAATAAAACTTATAAATCAACATTAAGTGTAAAATAAAACATAAATGATATAAATGGAACATAAGACTATTATATGAAAGATAAAATAAGTAAACTAACATAGAACTGGTAAATTGATATCTCATTGTTAAATAAAACAAAAACTCATTAATTTAACGTGAAACTTGTAAATCAACATTAAGTGTAGAATAAAACATAAATTATATAAATTAAACATAAGACTTGTAAATAGAATGTAAAATAATTAAATTAACATAAAAATAGCAAAATGATGTATTATTGGTAAACAAAACATAAATTACAGATGTAACATCAAACTTGTAAATTAACATTAAGCATAAAATAAAATATAAATTAAGTAAATAAAATATATGACCAGTAAATAGAAAGCAAACTAAATAAAATAACATAAAAGTGGTAAAATGTATTATTAATAAATAAAATATAAACTTCTAGATGCAATATAAAACTTGTAAATCAACATTAAGTATAAAATAACATATAAATTATGTAAATGTAATAGAAGACTTAT
The DNA here is from genome assembly GCA_030449075.1 of Murraya paniculata. Classification (NCBI taxonomy): domain Eukaryota; kingdom Viridiplantae; phylum Streptophyta; class Magnoliopsida; order Sapindales; family Rutaceae; genus Murraya; species Murraya paniculata. The sequence goes on along the minus strand of JAEVFN010000119.1, from coordinate 257,080 downwards.
AAATGAAATGTAAAACAAGCAAATATTATAAGAGTTATTGAAAAAAATAAAAACATACAAATATAAAATAAAAACTTATTATAATGATTATCATATATATTTAATGTTTGATTTCTAAATTGAATAGTGATAATTTTGGGTCTATGTAATGCATGTAATGATATATGTGAAATTTTATTAAAGATAAAAATTATTATCAAAAGAAGTTTTTTTATATTGTTCAAAATTATTTGTAAGATAACTTATTTTAGCATCCTTCTAAATCTTTCGACAGCAACCCCAATTGATCTTTTCTTAAATGATCTTTTAGTACAAGTAAGAAGCAAAGTTTGAACCTACATGAAATACGTACTAACTAAAGATTAGATCCAATTTTATCAATATTTCATATATGTCCAGTAATATAAGAATGTTCTTTTTTTTTTGGCTTGATCCACATCAAGAAAAATAATTGTGCTTAATTAACTTGTATGGTAAACAAATATTATGATAGAAAATGGGGAAAAAATGTATAAATGTCTTCGCATGGATATAGAATTTAGGATTAAAACAATGTTGTAATTTGGGAGCAAATTATCAAAGAAAATTTCAAGAATGAATCAAGAACAGAGAACAACTCAAAAGCTATATAAGAAAACCGAACAAGAACGACATTGTTTTAAAGGAAAAACTCACTAACTTTTATTGCTCAAATTGATTACACACAGATTGCCAATCACAGAAGATATTACAAGCTTTTAATTAAAGCCCGAATTATAGAAAAAGATGGAGAAATGAGGGAGAAATCACACACATACCCTAGAGGCTACACAGCGGCCTCTTATACTGCGATTTCTGGAAATTTTCCAGAATTATTGTTAACGGCCATAACAGGCTTCGGCCACGTCAGCAAGTTATTTGCAAAATGACCCTTAAACTAAATGCAGTATGCACTATGGCCCAATAACTCTCTTTTGGTTACACTTAAGTCCCCAGATTCATGGTTTGATTCTTCACAATCTCCACCTTGCATATCTGATTTAGTCTGACTTATCACCAAAGCAACATCTAAAAAACCTTTAACCAACTGCAATTCACTCTTGAATTCAGTTTGAGTTGGGCAAAACACCCATTAAGTTCACACAGAACTCAAATTTTGCAGTAGGAAGCACTTTAGTAAGTGCAAAAGCTGGATTCATATCTGTATGAATCTTGGACACTCCTACAGTCTTCTTTGCAACTTCTTCTCTGATAAATTACAACTTAACATCTATATGTTTGGTTCTCTCATGGTAAACTAGATTTTTAATCAGTTGAATGGCACTTTAATTGTCACAGAAAACTTGAACTGTTTTCTAATTCAACCAAAGCTCATTGAGAATTCCTTTAAGCCACATAGCCTCCTTGACTGCCTCTGTGGCTACAACAAATTCGGCCTCAGTTGACGATATGGCTACTACTGGTTGCAAGGATGCTTTCCAGCTTATCATGCACATGTTCAACATAAACATGTACCCTGAGATGGATTTCCTTTTGTCCAAATCACCAGCAAAGTCAGAGTCTACATACCCCACAATCTCACTTACATTACTGCTTGACTTCCCATTTTGTAGACCACATGCAAAAGAGCCCCTAAGATACCTTATTATCCATTTAACAGCATCCCAGTGAGTTCTGTTTTGACAACTTAGAAATCTACTGACAACACTCACTCCATAGGCTATATCAGGTCTGGGGCATACCATTGCATACATTAAGCTCCCCACAGCCTGTGCATATGGTATACTATCCATTTGAACCTTTTCAGCCTCTGAATGTTTAATTGCTGACAGCTTGAATTGAGGACCAAGAAGAGTTAGAACAGGCTTGCTGTTGTGCATATCAAACCTTTCTGAGACCTTATTGACATATTTTTCTTGGCTTAGAAACAAAGTACTAGCAGCTCTGTTTCTAGAGATCTCCATGCCAAGAATCCTTTTTGCACTACCTAAATCCTTCATTTCAAATTCTCCTTTTAGCAGATTCTTCAATTTATCCACCCCATTTTTGTGTTTGCTGGCAATCAGCATATCATCGACATAAAGAAGCAATTATGTGACTCCACCTTGATCTGAACTACCATAGTAGACACAATTGTCATACTTGCTCCTATGATAACCTTTAGTCGTCATAAACTCATCAAATCTCCTATACCATTGTCTTGGAGATTGTTTGAGTCCATATATTGACTTATGCAGCAAACAAACATGATCCTCCTTTCCCTTGTGTTTAAAACCTTCAGGTTGCACCATCAGTATTTGTTTTTTAAGATTTCCATAAAGGAAGGCTGTTTCGACATTCATTTGCTCAAGTTCTAGATTAAGCAAAGCTGCCATAGCTAAGATAATTCTTATAGAACTATATTTGACAATAGAAGAAAAAATTTCATTGAAATCTATTCTTTCTCTCTGTGAATACCTTATAGCCACAAGTCTTGCTTTATACCTAGAAGGCTCAACATCTGGTACCCTCCTTCCTTTTAAAGATCCACTTACAACTAACTAGCTTCCTATTGCCTGGATTTGGCACAAGTGTCTAGGTTTTATTTCTTTGCAGAGAGTCTATCTCTTCTTGCATGGCTGCAAGCCACTTATCACAATCCTGGCTTTCAATGGCTTTAGCATAGCTTCCAGGTTCCTTAACTGCTATATCATCAGCACTGATTAATGCAAAAGCAATCAAGTCAGCATAACCAAATCTTTCTGGTGCTCTGGTTTGTCTTCTAACCCTATCTCTAGCCAGTTGATAGTCTTGTAGATTAGATTGTTGCCTGGCTGGTGACTCAATGTCTCATGCTTCAGTATTCTTCTTATCCTCATCATCATCAAGTGCTTTTATTTCATGGTCAGGGAACTCCACCTTAAGTGTAGGGATATCAGCAAGCTTTTCAACATCATTATTAGCATGTACATTAGTATCACCTGTTGTATTTCCCTTAAGTAATACAGCTTCATGAAACACTACACCTCTGCTAGTAATGCACTTCTTTTGTTCTCCACACCAGACCCTGTACCCTTTAATTCCATCAGGGTATCCAACAAAGATTCCCTCCAAAGCTCTAGCATCAAGCTTACCCTGATTGATGTGAACATAAGCAGGACTTCCAAGAATCCTAAGATTTTTATACTTTGCAGGCCTGCCTGACCACATTTCTTCTGGTGTCTTGAAGCCAATAGCTGCTGATCGGCTTCTGTTAACCAAGTAACAGGTTGTACTAACTACTTCTGCCCTGAAGCTGTTGGAATCTTTGCATTGATAAGCAAACATCTAGTTTTGTCAACAAGGGTCATATTCATCCTTTCTGCTAAGTCATTTTGATGGGGGATAAATCTGACAGTTTTATGCCTCAAAATTCCATTCTTTTGACAGAAGTTCTCAAACTTCTTATTAAAGAACTCCAGGCCATTATCAGTCCTTAAGGCTTTCAATTTCCTTCCACTTCGATTTTTCAACCAAAGCTTTCCAGACCAAATTTTCCTAAAGCCTGATCCTTGGATNGCATCACTCCAAAACCAATCCTCAATCTTTACTCTGCTCATAGTAATAGAACCATATACAAAATTACTAAAACAGGAAAATAAATATAAAACTTAAAGCCAAAGACATAGTCATAATAAACAGAAAGTTGATCATCATCCATCATAATTCCCCCATTATAAAGATAATATATTGAAATATATCCATCAAATTGAGTACTAAGAAATATTGGAAAATGATGAAGGGTCGAAGTGTAAAATAACCGAAATGCCCTCATAGACCAACGATGTCCAGAATTCATACGACGGTGACTGTGACGGTCGGGATAGAAGCTCCATGCCATACTGAATCCAACGGTAGCGGCGGTGTGCTCTGATGCACGGTCAGGGCACCGGATTGAAGTTTGACAGCCGTGAAATTTTAATGGTTGATCAACAGCAATTTGGCTGTTTTTTGTGACTATTTTCGGTCAGGTTTTGAAGATGGTGTTGTGAGGGACAAAACCCAGATGATCGAGTCTCATAAATGTGGCAAAATAGACATCGAATAGAGGCGGCAATTACTGCGACCTTTCGGGCTTCTTACGGTGGCCTCTGGCCATTTTTCGGCAACGATGATAGTTGGGGAATGACCTCGGCTCTTGGAGGTTCCATTGGTACCCTCTATTGCCAGTGAGGTGGCCAGAATCGAGGTGGTCGGAATTGGCTCTTGGAGGTTCTATGTAGCATTACAGAGAGAGGGATTCGTTGATTTGTCCAATACTTAGTAAAATTTGCTATGTTGATATGTTTTAGGTTCGTTGTCTTATTCATTCTTTAAAGAATAATTTAAACATTTAACAAAAAAAATATTACAGCTAATTTAAACAGCACTGTTTTAAAACCATATAAGTACACATAACACAAACATAACTTATATCTATCATTTATTTATGTCTTTTAAGTTATAAGTTACAAATATATCATAAATTCATGACATAGATATATATGTCACAAATCTATCATACTTTCTTGATAGATTCATGACATAACAAGATAAAATTTTATTATTATTTAGTATTTTTTTAGCAGTGTTAGTTTTTTGATATTTATATCGTTGCAAATAAAAAAAATAATTAGATTTATAATTTAAGAAATCATTTAATTTTAAAATATAATATATACTTCTCATTTAGACTTTTGCTCATTAAAATAAAAATCACAAAAGTTTCCTTTTCTATTAATATGTAATATCTGAAAATGAAACATAAGCTACAAAAAAAAGTTCTAAAAAATATCTTAAATAATAAAATTTTATACTTTGGTAAACAACCTCTTACTCTTTTACGATTAAGTTTTTCTTCAAATTTTTTGTAGATTTAAAGAGTTTGTAATGGAGAAAAAGACTAAGAATAGTAGGTCAATTAATTAATTAAGTTATTATTTCTAATACTTAAAATATGAAGGACAAATTAACAATACAAAACAAGAGAGTTTTATAAAAGAAATGAAGGGGTGCCAGTAGTGTAACTCTATTTTTTGTAATAACAAGAACCAAAATTAAAAAAAAAAATGAAATGGGTCGTGTTATGCCTGCCAGCTAATTTTTAATGAGAACTGATATTTGACCTCCTCAAATTATCTTACCAACATACATTTCCCAATTAACCCCATTGTAAATTTTAAAATAGTTATTCACTCTTAATATACCTCATCTAATACCCACTTTACCCTTATTACAATTTTTAACTTTTTCATACATCTCCATCATATAAAACTAGAAGAATTTGTTTATTGACTTTGAGAACTGTTGAACGATTTTGTTAATTGTTCTCAGCTTGGATTTACTGAGAATTTTAATTATTTCAGTGAATGTTGATTTCATGGGAGTTGTCATGTTCTTGTTGAGGAAAATTATGCTAGATTTTATTCAGAATATAGAATCAATATGTTGGCGAATGAGTCCGAGTTTATTGAAAAAGTAATGATACAGCCACAAACTCTTGTACAAATTTATTTTGTACAAACTGATGTGGCATTAATTCATTGGTTGAATTAAATATCACTTGGTCTACATGATTTGTTTTTATTATTTTATATTTTCTTTCAACTAATGAATTAATGCCACATCAGTTTGTACAAAATAAATTTGTACAAGAGTTTATAGCTGTATCATTACTCTTATTGAAATAGAGAGCTGACAATATTGGCGAGGGGAGTTCGAAGAAGTATTTGGTAACTAATATAATTGTTGCAATTAGACAAGCAATTATTGATGGAATTGATGATACCATAGGCTTAGATGGGTTGCTTTGTATGTAGATCCTGTTGCGCTAGCCAGAGTCACAGCCATTGAGATGAATATCTTCATCTCTACATCGGCAAGAAACATAAGGTCATTCATTGGGATCGTGAATTTGGCACTAGTTTAACTCTTCAGAAATGGAGCTACAGTCACGGGTTTGTCTCTTTATTAAGGGCTTCATCTTTAATCCACGTGGAATTGAATACCAAATTACTTATGATAGATTACCGACTGCCGGAAAGTATTTTCTTTAATTGCATCAATATATCTGAGAAGAGATAATCGTTTATAAATAAAAATTAAGATTTATAAAAATAGATTAATATACCGGTGTACTTAAAACTTATTTATGTTTCAATAGAATTATATGAGGATAAAATGAAAATTAGAATAAAAATGATTAAGTGGGGACTATTAAAACAAATTTAGAGGTTCAAATATTAACACTCTATTCAGGCACAATACAGTACACTAATTTCTGTAACCTTGCCGTACCAGCCCATGTGCCTTCGCAGGCCTATTTCTAATAGAAAGTGTCGACTGAACACAGCCGTTGGACATCCTTTTAACAAATTATCATAAAACCTTTATAAAATAATATATTTGGAGGTGTTAACAAGTTTGATTTTCACAAGTTTTGCGTTTTGTACACATTGATCGTGGGCCTTTTCAAATTAGAAAATAGAAATTAAGGAGGTCGAATCTTCTTGCTTTCATGTTTGTCTTCTTTCCATTATAAGCTTGTTAATTTACCTCCACTTAGCTGGCCTTCTGAAGGTGGAGACAACCTTTTTCATTGACTAATTGACTTTGTTGGTTACTTAATTGACCTCAGAGTGTGGACGGGCTTCTGACGCTGGAGACTCAACATTTTGTATTGACTTTGTTGGGTACTAAAATGACCTCGGAGTCTTGAACGTGTTTCTACGTCAAAGTCACTGCTTATATGAGTAGATTTCTTTCAGGAAAATTGTCATTTTCACCACTACTAAAATCAATAAAATCAATATCCACAGCTTATCTCTTTATTACTTTCATAATATCTAATAATCTCCTAACTCAAAAAAATTTTTATAAGTGGAGTTTGTATTAACTTTGTTGGGTACTAAAATTACCTCGGAATCTTGAACGCATTTATGAATCAAAGTCACTATCTATATGAGTAGATTTCTTTTAATAAAATTGTCATTTTCACCACCATAAAATCAATAAAATCAAAATCCACAGCTTATCTTTTTATTACTTTCATAATATCTAATAATCCCCTAGCTCAAAAAATTTTTATAAGTGGAGAGCCGCACCTTTTGATTAGTTTTAAACTCTAATTGTCATGCTAGAACTTTTTGTTGGCAGTATCCCTTAGCATGTCCATGATTTTCTATTGAAACCATGATACTTTGCTAATTTTTCTGCCATCTCAATTCTCAATCATCATACAATTTTTAGTTTTTAAATTTATTTTTTAAAGAAAAGTCTCACAGTACTCACTGTTATGCTCCAAACACAAATCAACATGTTGTTGGCCGATCTCTATATATTTGAGAATTATTAAACCCTCTCTTCTAGTACGATGGAATTAAAGACAAAAAATTAAATAAATAAACATGGGATAGGATCGGGGCCTTTTTTTTTTTTTTTTACTCAATAATTTACAAAAATTTTGACCTTTCAACACCAACCCAAGCAATGGATCAATAAAATGCTGACTTTTATTTTCATTAATAACAAAACTAAAAATTAATAGCCATATTTAAATATTTTTCTTTACTATCCTTCTATTTTCTCTTCATAATTATTATGATTTGATGTTAGAAAATAATTAACCTATGGTGAGAACCATCATATGAAATTCAGGAACACTCATGTTATATCTAAAATTTAGGAACATTCATGTTGTATCACTAAATATCAATAATTGAATATGCAAAAGCGTACCTAAATCCATAATAATAAATTACTTTCTAGAACTATGTGGTTTGCTTTCTAGATTAATATATTATCCTATAGAATCCTTTAACTTTCACTGTACACCCTTCTTCATGATAAGATGTCGAAAGAGAATATAATGTTACATATGATTTAGAGATTATAACCACTTATATAGATAACATTCATGTTATCATGAGATATTCATATTTCATTCCATCATAAAAATAGAAATTACCCTTAACTCTCTATACATTAAAGGGTCACACCTTATTAAATATATTAAAACCCAAATTACCGAAAACTTTAATATATCACTTTTAATTAGGCTTAATCTTATAAAACAGTCCGCAATATATGATTATTCGCATATAAGCCCAACGGTTGGATTAAGGATCCAACATTTGATTCTCTCTAGTTTTCACTTATGTTAAAGAAGATCAATAGAATAAAATTAACAATAGATATATTTGATTAAAGATGTTCGTTTCAATAGCCAAGAAATTTATTTTTAATTAGATTTTTATAGAAAAAAAAATTTGATGTTTCTAATTAGTTGAATTATGAGTTCTTTTTGTTTCATCATGATCTAAAATATGAGATTTTGTCTGCGTGGTTGAAACAAATCATAGGTGAATGCTGAAACAAGTAATCCAAAAAATCATATTGATAAATTTAAAACACCATTAACGGTAATGACTTTTGGAACAATGGAAGAAGCTTGAAGATATGGTCGACAAGAAGGATTTTGGATTCAAAATCAAACTTCAACGAAGACTAGATGAGGTTCGAATCAACTAACTAATATCCAATTGACTGTGCCCATAGAAGCAAAATATGTTTATGAAAGAAAAGAAACATGACTACATCTTATTATGTTAAAAGAAGGTAGAATATCTTAATATGTTCAACTGTCGAGTGAGTCGTATGCAAAATTGCGGGTTATGATAAATGGCTAAATAAATGGAGAGTTTTAGTCTTCAAGGATCTTTCCAATTAAAATGGAGAGTTTTATTTTTTTCTTTTCCCTTTCTGTAAAATTACGTATAAAAAATTTATCTTGAACTCAGTTAAATCACAAATTCATTCAATTAAATCAAACAATGATTCAAATTTTGAAAAAAAAAAAAAAACATGCAAGAGTTTAAAAGAAAGGGAAAGAGGGACTGAGGGAGAGAGCTCGCAATTACAAAGGAGAGTTAATTAACCCAATGGAAAAGATGGAGAGTCATTCTATACTGTCGTGATGAAAATCACAGCATCAATACTGTAATTAAATGTAAATTGTATAAATAAAATATTAGACATGTAAATTTAACATATAACTTGTAAATCAATATTAAGTGTAAAAAAAAATATAAATTATGTAAATGTAACATAATACTTATAAATGGAAAGTAAAACAAAAAAATTAACATAAGAGTGGTAAATTAGTGTATTATTGATAAAAAAAAATAAAAACTTATAGATATAATATAAAACTTTTAAAATAATTTTGGATGTAAAATAAAATATAAATTGTGCAAATGGAACAAAATACTTGTAAATGAAAGATAAAATAAGTAAATCAACATAAGAGTGGTGAATTGATGTATTATTGATAAAATAAAAACTTATAGATATAAAATAAAACTTATAAATCAACAGTAAGTGTAAATATAAAACATAAATGATATAAATGGAACATAAGACTATTATATGAAAGATAAAATAAGTAAATTAACATAGAATTGGTAAATTGATATCTCATTGTTAAATAAAACAAAAACTCATTAATATAACGTGAAACTTGTAAATCAACATTAAGTGTAGAATAAAACATAAATTACATAAATTAAACATAAGACTTGTAAATATAATGTAAAATAATTAAATTAACATAAAAATAGCAAAATGATGTATTATTGGTAAACAAAACATAAATTACAGATGTAACATCAAATTTGTAAATTAACATTAAGCATAAAATAAAATATAAATTAAGTAAATAAAATATATGACCAGTAAATAGAAAGCAAACAAAATAAATTAACATAAAAGTGGTAAAATGTATTATTAGTAAATAAAATATAAACTTGTAGATGCAATATAAAACTTGTAAATCAACATAAATATAAAATAACATATAAATTATGTAAATGTAATAGAAGACTTATAAATGAAATGTAAAACAAGCATATATTATAAGGGTTATTGAAAAAAATAAAAACTTACAAATATAAAATAAAAATTTATTATAATGATTATCATATATATTTAATGTTTAATTTCTAAATTGAATAGTGATAATTTTGGGTCTATGCAATGCATGTAATGATATATGTGAAATTTTATTAAAAATAAAAATTATTATCAAAAGAAGTTTTTTTATATTTTTCAAAATTATTTGTAAGATAACTTATTTTAGCATCCTTCTAAATCTTTTCGACAGCAACCCCAATTGATCTTTTCTCAAATGATCTTTTAGTACAAGTAAGAAGCAAAGTTTGAACCTACATGAAATACGTACTAACTAAATATTAGATCCAATTTTATCAATATTTCATATATGTACAGTAATATAAGAATGTTCTTTTTTTTTTTTTTGGCTTGATCCACATCAAGAAAAATAATTGTGCTTACTTAACTTGTATGGTAAACAAATATTATGATAGAAAATGGGGAAAAAATGTATAAATGTCCTAGCATGGATATAGAATTTAGGATTAAAACAATGTTGTAATTTGGGAGCAAATTATCAAAGAAAATTTCAAGAATGAATCAAGAACAGAGAACAACTCAAAAGCTATATAAGAAAACCGAACAAGAACGACACTATTTTGAAGGAAAAACTCACTAACTTTTATTGCTCAAATTGATTACACACAGATTGCCAATCACAGAAGATATTACAAGCTTTTAATTAAAGCCCGAATTATAGAAAAAGATGGAGAAATGAGGGAGAAATCACACACACACACCAGAGGCTACACAGCGGCCTCTTATACTGCAATTTCTGGAAATTTTCCAGAATTATTGTTAACGGCCATAACAGGCTTCGGCCACGTCAGCAAGTTATTTGCAAAATGACCCTTAAACTAAATGCAGTATGCACTATGGCCCAATAACTCTCTTTCGGTTACACTCAAGTCCCTAGATTCATGGTTTGATTTTTCACAATCTCCACCTTGCATATCTGATTTAGTCTGACTTATCACCAAAGCAACATCTAAAAAACCTTTAACCAATTGCAATTCACTCTTGAATTCAGTCTGAGTTGGGCAAAACACCCATTAAGTTCACACAGAACTCAAATTTTGCAGTAGGAAGCACTTTAGTAAGTGCAAAAGCTGGATTCATATCTATATGAATCTTGGACACTGCTACAATCTTCTTTGCAACTTCTTCTCTGATAAATTACAACTTAACATCTATATGTTTAGTTCTCTCATGGTAAACTAGATTTTTAATTAGTTGAATGGCACTTTGATTGTCACAGAAAACTTGAACTGTTTTCTAGTTCAACCAAAGCTCATTGAGAATTCCTTTAAGCCACATAGCCTCCTTGACTGCCTCTGTGGCTACAACAAATTCGGCCTCAGTTGACGATATGGCTACTACTGGTTGCAAGGATGCTTTCCAGCTTATCATGCACATGTTCAACATAAACATGTACCCTGAGATGGATTTCCTTTTGTCCAAATCACCAGCAAAGGTCAGAGTCTACATACCCCACAATCTCACTCTACATACCCCACAATCTCACTTACATTACTGCTTGACTTCCCATTTTGTAGACCACATGCAGAAGAGCCCCTAAGATACCTCATTATCCATTTAACAGCATCCTAGTGAGTTCTGTTTTGACAACTTAGAAATCTACTGACAACACTCACTCCATAGGCTATATTAGGTCTGGTGCATACCATTGCATACATTAAGCTCCCCACAGCCTGTGCATATGGTATACTATCCATTTGAACCTTTTAAGCCTCTGAATGTTGAATTGCTGACAGCTCGAATTGAGGACCAAGAAGAGTTAGAACAGGCTTGCTGTTGTGCATATCAAACCTTTCTGAGACCTTATTGATATATTTTTCTTGGCTTAGAAACAAAGTACTAGCAGCTCTGTTTCTAGAGATCTCCATGCCAAGAATCCTTTTTGCACTACCTAAATCCTTCATTTCAAATTCTCCTTTCAGCAGATTCTTCAATCTATCCACCTCATTTTTGTGTTTGCTGGCAATCAGCATATCATCGACATAAAGAAGCAATTATGTGACTCCACCTTGATCTGAACTACCATAGTAGACACAATTGTCATACTTGCTCCTATGATAACCTTTAGTCGTCAGAAACTCATCGAATCTCCTATACCATTGTCTTGGAGATTGTTTGAGTCCATATATTGACTTATGCAGCAAACAAACATGATCCTCCTTTCCCTTGTGTTTAAAACCTTCAGGTTGCATCATCAGTATTTGTTTTTTAAGATTTCCACAAAGGAAGGGTGTTTCGACATCCATTTGCTCAAGTTCTAGATTAAGCAAAGCTGTCATAGCTAAGATAATTCTTATAGAACTATGTTTGACAATAGAAGAAAAAATTTCATTGAAATCTATTCCTTCTCTCTGTGAATACCCTACAGCCACAAGTCTTGCTTTATACCTAAAAGGCTCAACATCTGGTACCCTCCTTCCTTTTAAAGATCCACTTACAACTAATTAGCTTCCTATTGCCTGGATTTGGCACAAGTGTCTAGGTTTTATTTCTTTGCAGAGAGTCTATCTCTTCTTGCATGGCTGCAAGCCACTTATCACAATCCTGGCTTTCAATGGCTTTAGCATAGCTTCCAGGTTCCTCAACTGCTATATCATCAGCACTGATTAATACAAAAGCAATCAAGTCAGCATAACCAAATCTGTCTGGTGCTCTGGTTTGTCTTTTAACCCTATCTCTAGCCAGTTGATAGTCTTGTAGATTAGATTGTTGCCTGGCTAGTGACTCAATGTCTCATGCTTCAGTATTCTTCTTATCCTCATCATCATCAAGTGCTTTTATTTCATGGTCAGGGAACTCCACCTTAAGTGTAGGGATATCAGCAAGCTTTTCAACATCATTATTAGCATGTACATTAGTATCACCTGTTGTATTTCCTTTAAGTAATACAGCTTCATGAAACACTACACCTCTGCTAATAATGCACTTCTTTTGTTCTCCACACCAGACCCTGTACCCTTTAATTCCATCAGGGTATCCAACAAAGATTCCCTCCAAAGCTCTAGCATCAAGCTTACCCTGATTGATGTGAACATAAGCAGGACTTCCAAGAATCCTAAGATTTTTATACTTTGCAGGCCTGCCTGACCACATTTCTTCTGGTGTCTTAAAGCCAATAGCTGCTGATGGGCTTTTGTTAACCAAGTAACAGGCTGTACTAACTACTTATGCCCTGAAGCTTGTTGGAATCTTTGCATTGATAAGCAAACATCTGGTTTTGTCAACAAGGGTCATGTTCATCCTTTCTGCTAAGCCATTTTGCTGGGGGATAAATCTGACAGTTTTATGCCTCAAAATTCCATTCTTTTGACAGAAGTTCTCAAACTTCTTGTTACAGAACTCCAGGCCATTATCAGTCCTTAAGGCTTTCGATTTCCCTCCACTTCGATTTTCAACCAAAGCTTTCCAGACCTTAAATTTTCCTAAGGCCTGATCCTTGGATTTCAGAATATAGAGCCACACCTTCCTTGAATAGTCATCAGTCAAAGTCATGAAGTATCTACTCCCTAACAAAGATGACACCTGAGATGGCCCTCATAAATCAGACTTGACATATTCTAAGACACATTTAGATCTATGCACCCCTTTTGGAAATTTAGATCTATGTACCTTTCCAAAGACACAGTTCTCACAAAAATCAAGGCTACTAATCTTATCCCCACATAATAAACCTTGCCTTTCAAGTTCTTGCAGCCCTTTGACACTTATATGGCCTAGTCTCAGATGCCAACGTTTTGTTTTATTTACATCAGATTCTGCAGTCATTACTGCATTTCCAGGAATAGAGGAACTAGTTAACACATACAACCCATTCCTCTTTTCAACTTTCATTACAATAGAATTCCCTTTAGTTACCCTCATACTACCATTATCAGACTTAAATGAATATCCAGAACTGTCCAACATGCCTAAAGAGATCAAGTTTCTCTTTAATTCAGGGGCATGTCTAACATCATGTAAAGTTCTAATGACTCTATCAAACATCCTTATCTTGACAGATCCTATACCAACAATTTTACACTTATTGTTGTTTCCCATGAGAACTCTACCACCATCGATAGATTCACATTCATAGAAAAATGACTTGTTGGGACAAATGTGAAAAGAATAGCCTGAATCTAACACCCACTGACCTTTTAAGTCACCTTTTGAGGCTATCAACATATCAGCACTCTGATAGCCTTCATCTGTGGAGTCATCTTAGGCCAGAGCTGCATCACCTAACCTTTCTTGATTGTCCTTCTTCTTCTTTTCTGCACAATCCCTGATGCAGTGCCCTTCTTTTCCGCAGTAAAAGCACTTTCTCTTCTTTTTCTTCTTGTCTGCAGTATCTTGGTTCTTTCCTTGCCCCTTTCCTTGATTCTTGTTTTTCTTATCATTTTTCTTTTCCTTTCTGGCAATCAACCCTTCACCAATGCTCTCTTCATGCCCATTCTTTTGGATTTCCTTTGAACTCAAAGATGCTTTAACATCTTCCAAGGTCAAAGATGTTCTGCCATATAGCATTGTATCCACAAAGCCTTCATAAGACTTTGGTAGTGAGCTCAGCAAGAAAAATGCTTTATCTTCATCACTGATCTTCACATTCTTAACCGTTTCAAGATCAAGAATGATCTTGTTGAAGGTGTCAATATGATCTTGAATTGTTGCTCCTTCTTTCATTGAGAAGGTATATAATCTTTTCTTCAAGAAAAATCTGTGAGCCAGGGATTTTTTCATGCACAAAACTTCCACCTTGTTCCAGATTCCTAAGGCTGTCTTTTCCTCAGAAATCTCTCTCAAGATTGAGTCACTGAGACTCAAAATTAAAGTGTTGTGCGCTCTATTTTGGATATGCTTCCTCTTCTCATCAGGCTTAGAATTTGTAGCAGCCTCAGGATCTTCTTCATCCAAGGCAGATTTAAGTCCCTGATGCACAACGAGAGCCCTCATCTTCATCTTCCATAGTGAAAAGTCACCACCAATGGTGAACTTCTCAATTTCTGGTTTTGGAAGAGGCATGGCGAAGATCCACCAAGCTCTGATACCATTTGTTGTAATTTGGGAGCAAATTATCAAAGAAAATTTCAAGAATGAATCAAGAGTAGAAAACAACTCAGAAGCTATATAAGAAAACCAAACAAGAACGACATTGTTTTGAAGGAAAAACTCACTAACTTTTATTACTCAAACTGATTACACACATATTGCCAATCACAGAAGAGATTACAAGCTTTTAATCAAAGCCTGAATTACAGAAAAAGATGGAGAACTGAGGGAGAAATCACACACACACCAGAGGCTACACAGCGGCCTCATATAGTGTGATTTCTGGAAATTTTCCAGAATGATTATTAACGGTCATAACAGACTTTGGCCACGTCAGCAAGTTATTTGCAAAATGACCCTTAAACTGAATGCGATATGCACTATGGCCCAATAACTCTCTTTCGGTTATACTCAAGTCCCCAGATTCATGGTTTGATTCTTCACAAACAATTTAATAAAACTTATTCGAATTGTTTTCAATACAAATTTTTTTGTGTTCAATAGATGAGTAAATTTTTTTGTTTGCTTAAATAAATTAAATAAATAAACTGTTTCTTAAAATTAAAATTTAATTTTGATTTACAATTTTATGTTATTTTTATAAGCCTTTTTTTTTTGCTATTTTAAAACATCAATTTATACTCTTATATTAATTTAATTATTTTAACTTTCATTTACTACTCTTATATGTAATTTACAAAATTAATGTTTATCATGACATTAATACCGTAATTTTAATCACGACATCATAAAATTTTCCTCATATATAATTACCTAGAGAAATTAGGAGGAAAGAGAAGAAAAAAAATATTTAACAATATATTGTAGGCCCATCAATTTTTAGTTTCGTTATAAATAAAAATAAAAACCAGCATTTAATTTGATTCATTGATTTATTTGGTATTGAAAAACCAAGATTTTGCCTAAACTATTTTCTATCCCAATAAAAAATTAAGGCCCATTTTGGATTGTTTTGGGGAAACTTAAAATTGATTTTGAAAGCTAAACTAATTTTAGCGTATAGTAAATTTTTAAAAAATTCATATTTGGCAAAATCACCTCATCCTAAGCAAATTTTAAAAAGTAGAGATGGAGTACCTTTTCAAAATCTGATTTTAAAAACTAGTTTTAGACTTAATATAATATATATATATATATATATATCTGTGTTATATTATAAAAATCTAAAATTATCCTATTAATTAGGAAATAAAATCATTAACTTTAAAGAAATTATTATTATTACTAATTATATTGAGATAACAAAATAAAAAATAAAATTAATAATATAACATATTTATTTTAGTTATCAATTATTATATCAAATATTATATCAAATTCAATCATTTACTTTTTTTACAACAGTTTAATAGTAAGATTTACCAAATACATATGATTGTTTATAAAAGTCAAAATACTTTTTAAAAAAATTTTTACTAAACATTTAACTGATTCTATTCACAACTGATTATTCCTATAACCCAACTAACAGTAATTATTTTAAAAGCTAGCATTACCAAATTGATCCTTACTCTTATTAATCTAATGTTGCTCAAAAAATCCCAATTTATTATACAAGAATATGAATAACATAATATAATCACAATCAATTACATAATTGTGTGATATTTTGTACTTGCATTATTACATACCATAATTATCATGATGCTTACAATTATATTTATATGTCATAAACGACAATAATTTTCGTTTTATATATACATATATATAATCATAATCCGATCCCTAGCAAACAGTTTTACAAAATCTCTGGTAGCAGAATCCTTGATTGGTACTCTGCCAAAGCCCACATCGGAAAAATATTTCTATATATTGGGTAGTGTACCATGCAATTCCCCATAAAAGCTCCAGTGAGTTCCTGCCACCAATAAGCAAGTAATCAATCAATTTATACCATTTAGAATGAATTTTGTTATATTAAACAGTCATTTGTAATCGCATTACACTTATATAATTTATATAACGTACCCCCAATAGTATCAATCATTATATTAACTGATGATGATTGATTTTATTATCTATTATATTTTTCGCTAACATACCAACTTTTGGTTGAATTCGACATTTATATATATGAGATATATAACATTAGTTTAGATAAAAATTATGTATCATAAATTTGTAAATCGAAAAGTGACATATAGTATTATTTTAATAATATTGTCTTTATAATTTGGCTTAGCTTCTAACACTACCAAATATGTTATTATTTTCCTGCGAAATGTCATATTACTTAGAAAATTGTAATCATAGAATTACTCGTAAAAAGTATTTTATGTTTTATTTTGGATAAATTTAAATGTACATTTAAATAAATTGACTATCACTAATTTAAATTTTCGAAAAATCATTAATTCATCACCACGTCATTAATTTTTCTATTTCTTTCGATGAATGTATATATTTACCCCTAATACATCCAACCTTAATAAAACGATAAAAATACCCTTAAATTTGTTAATTAAAATATAATTTACTAAAGGTTATTTTTTCTTTCCTCTCTCCATATCTGTTTTCTTTCTATTCTCAATGAACAAACTCCAAGCTACAACAAATTGTTTGATATCATAAAAAGACAGAAACACGTGTAAAAATAAATACACCATGTTTTTCTGCGGCACTTGCTTTCTCTTTTGAATCAATCAAAGTCAAATATCAATTGAATCAATCAAAGTCAAATATCAAAGCTTTTTGGTCGTGAGGGAGATACTGAGAAGTGAAGAAAAGAGAGGGAGAAAGGAGTTAATGGGGTAAATTTTTTTGTTTTGAAATTATAAATATTTTTGTTACATGGTTTATTCTTTAGCTATTGGAATTAAACTAACTTGATAGAGTAATTAATTTTCTAAAATTGAGAGTGGATAGTAATTAATTATAAAACACTTTTAGTTGAGTTATATATGTGTGTACACACACAAGCAACATTAGTTTATATACAAATGATATCATAAATATGCAAATCAGAAAGTACATGGTGTTATTTTATTAGTATTTTCTTTACAGTTTGGGTTGTGCATCGAACCCAGGCCACCCGGCCTAAATTATTGAAAATATGGTATTATCATTAAAAATATGACTTGCAAAATCTCCTAAAAGTGTTTTGTGTTTATTCAAGATAAATTTGACTGCACACTCAAATAAATAACTGTCATTAATCCACGACCAGATTTTCAATAAGTCATTAATTTATTTTCACATCATTAACCTTTTTATTTCTTTGAATGATCAACCATGTTTAACTGATGAATATGTATATTTATCTCTCATACATCTAATCTTGATAAAATGATAAAATACCCTTAAATTTATTAATTAAAATATATTTTGCTAAAGTTTTATTTACTCTTTGCTTTCCCTCTATCTCCATCTCTATCTTCTTGCCACTTTCAATGTACAAACTCTAAGCTTGAAGAAATTGATTGATATCTCAAAAAAAGATAGTAATACATGTGAAAATAAATACTGAATTAAAGTCAAAGATCTATGCTTTTTCATGGTGAGAAAGAAACTGAGAAGAGAAGGAAAAAGGGCAAAATTTATTGTTTGCAAGTAGAGATGGCAAAATGGGGGCTTGGGCCTACACAGGAAGTATAGCTGGACTAGGGCTATTACTTACTTTTTTAATTTTTAAATTATTATAAATTTAAAATGAATTAATAATCAACCCATATTGTAATCAATAATGAATTAAAGAAAACAAATATTTTGAAATAAAATAATAATAAAAAATGAAGCATATAAAAGTTTAGAAATTTAATTTTTTTTAATATTGGATTCTCTAATTCAAACACCATCTTAATTAATTAACACTTAAAAGAAAGTTTAATATTATAATTTTAATTTTTTTATTCATTATTAATATATAAATTAGGGATTTAAGCTTTCTTTTTTTATTTTTCCATTATTTGTTAAATTTTAACTTATTATTCAAATTTATAATTTAATTTTTTTTTTAAATAGAGAGCTTGGGCTTGATTAGGACTTTTTTTTCTAGAGCCATTGTCATGGCCCTTCATGTGGAGGCCCGAGCCAAAGCCTGTGAAAATAGGCCGGGCCAGACTTTTTTGTTGTCATTATTTGGAAGCGCCAAAAATATTTATGGTGAGTATTTAGCAACCAACCATAAAAGTACTTATCAATAAATTAGAAGCAAAAAGCACCTAAAATAGATGCTTTTATAAAGTAGCACGTGGAGTAATAACTCAAAATTATATAAATTATTTTAATAATTCCAAAAATATTCATATATATATATATATATATATATATATATATATATATATATATATATATAATTTCTTATCTTTTATAGTTACAATTTTTTAAATCTGTTATCCAATAAAGTGGTGATACATAATTGGTGTCAACCGCTAGACGCTTTACAATGATGTGAAATAACATATTTTTAGGATATTGAATGTACCATCAAACTCTATTTTTCAGAATCTACAAAGTGAATTAAGGTGAGTAAGGGTAGCGCAGAGCGTGCTGGCTCTAATTGTGGTGGTGACACTATCTTACTTGCTATTTTAATTTTAAAATTAATTGAATATTATTAAATAATTATTTATATAATGGGTTAGATTATTTATTTCTACATAATGTTTTGTCTAAAATATTTGACACAAATTTATATCCATTAGTCTCATCAAATCCAATGGTAAAGATTAAAGGAGGTGGATGAGTTGGCAACATTCATGTTTCTTGTTGATTTTACATCTTTACCATTATTTTTATCAGAACAATATAAATTTGTATGAAATTTTATGTCAAAACTTTATGTTAAATTAGCCTTCCACCCTAAATTTTATGTCGTGTATTATAATTATTGTTTCCATAGTTTTTTTTTTTGTAATAATCAAAGAGAATTACCTGTTGGGGAAAATCGCCATCTTCCAGCTGCGAATTTATCAACAGTTTTGCAGCACGGTGAAGAGGAGTGGGATCTCTTTCCATCTAATACATAAATAAATTACATTCATGTAATGACAAAATGAAGGAATTACTTTTTCTATTTTTTTGGCAGAATCTATAATTCTTGGGTATCGTTAAAGAAATAATTGTTTAGTAATCAGCAACTAATTACCTGTCCGGCATGGATTAAACTCATCATAGCCCATGCAGTTTGTACTAAATTCGATCGGTTTCCGTCAAGAGGTACATATTTCTACATCACCCAATACAATGATTATATACTGTAAAAATCACTAATCTTTTAAATGTAGAACTGAAAAAAAAAAAATAAAAAGAAATCCGAAAACTAGTTACTAAACTCCAAGAAAACCTATTTAAAATTCAGGTAGCAATTTATCGTTTGCTTGTTCAAATTTATATATTTCTGTCGTAACGATCTGAATATATATATTTGAATAATATTTACCTTAAGAGAACTTTATCTTTTCTTGCCTATATTTTTCATGAGGATAAATATTTGAAAACAATATTTTCCAAATATTTCATTTAGAGTTGCAAAAAATTTGAAAAAAAAAACCAAAACAAAACAAAACAAAAAGTATATCATTCTGTTTTACACCAAGACATATATCATTCGGATTTATACTTTCTACATATCTATTTGGATTTTAGTCAAATTCATACTTATTCATAATTTATATAGAAAAAACAAAAATTGACAAACTTATACTCCGAAAATATGTTCAATCAAAATTTTACTTTTAATTCTATCATATGTGATAATTAAGTTCTTAATAAAACATTTGAATGACTAAAACTAAATCATATTCGATCGTAGTGAAATTATAGCAAAACCTACTACCTATTTTCGGATCTAGTATTTTTTATTTTATTATCGATGATTTCATGAGAACAATAAGGTAAATAATGTTTGAGAGAATTAAATTTTTCATACATCTATAACTATTAATCAAATCCAAACAAAATTACCTTGTTTGGGCAGGAACGGTAACTCTCTCCCCAACCCCCATCTTCGCATTGTATTTTGAGTAAAAAATCTGTTGCTTTGCGAATGGCTAAGCAATTACTGTAAGTCTTTTTGGCAGCGACTAGCCCTGAAATTGCAAACCATGTACCGTACGTGAAGCAGATTCCCCAGCTACCATACCTGTCAAAGCATAATTAATTTTTCATAAACACTTTCGTAGGCTCTGCTTAAAATCTTGGTAAAAATCGAATAACTGTGCAAACAAATTTTGATCATTTTATGAGTTTTTTTTACCACTGAAAGTTTAAAAGAAATTATTGATTAGTCTTGGTAAATACTCCTCTAGACATTTGAATCATTTATCTAGTTAACTGTACCTAAGACAGTATATCAATATTTTTTTAGTCGTTGGACCAAATTTTTTAAGGATAAAATAATATTTTTACAATATAATATAACTTAAAATTCATACAAATTTGACATATAACAGGTGAAAAATAGATAAATTAAGTAATCTAATTAGACAATGTGTTAGTTAAATAGTTTAATTGGAAGGAAAGGAAGAGAATAAAATGGACAAAAAGGATGGGTCAGTCTGTCCTTACTAGCCCCGACTCATAAGGCTTTAGCCTTCAGTTTTCAAGATTTGTTTAGTACCGGACTTGGATCTAGCCGTACAACAAAAGTTTAGACTTGGCCTAACTCGTAATTTCTTCTTAAAAAATTAAATGAATTATTTTAGTTAATTAAAATAATAAAATTAAACACTAAAAATAAGAGTAAAAATAAAGTATCATTAAAAAAGTCCTGTCTTATCCAACTTCAAGTAAGCTTTTTAAGGATTTGGGCCTCATTTAAGAACATCGGCTTGAGCTGCCAAGGTCAACACGGCCCAACTCACTAACCATTGGAGAAAATTGAATTGTTATCAACCCATTAAAAAGAATTTAAAATAAAATTGGAAAAAAAAATAAAAAGCACACACCTTAAAATAATCATGATTTTTTTATAGCGAAAACGTACCAAGAACCATCAGATTTTTGTATGCCTTCAATAAATTTTGCAGCCTTGGCGATAAAGTTTTTAACCTCATTTGCCCGGTGTTTTGGATATAACTTCTTAAACAAAGTCATTGCCTTCAATGTTGATGCAGTGCACTCAACTTTACTGGATCCAACACAAATCACAATCGCTGATAAGTATACACTAAAATTTATAGCAAGAATATTTGTGTCAGATCAACCAAGAATTTGAAGGAATCTTACTCATGTTCAATGATGACTTGATCAAGGAATTCTATAGGATTGAGCAACTGAAAAATGAACCCAAAAAAAAAAAAAATTCAACTAATATAGATATTAATGGGTAAAAGAATTAAAAAAAATTAGGGAGTGGAAAAGTCTAAACCGATTTTTTAACACTATATCTCTTTAGAATTTGAACTCTGAGTGGTTAGCCAAATGAAACTGCATATTAACAGATAAAAAAAACTTTATATGTTAAAAATTTTTACCTCTAACCATGATGGTGCTCCCGTTGGCTCCCAGGCTGGTACTCCACCGGTTTCACTCTGCACAAAAGTTTTTTAACTAATGAGCCAATGAACAATTATTTTTTGGAAAGGTAAATTATTAAAATAAGGGAAAAGAACACTTGCACTCTTAAAATTTGGAAAAATTATCATGTAGACCCCCAAATTTTCAATAAGGAATAAAAAAACTCTCTTTTTATATAATATCCTTAGTAGATAATAATTTGAAAAATTAAATTTTTTAATAAATATAACTATAATTTTAATAGTTTAACTTGTCTAGTAGATTAATGATATTAGAATTTTTTTAATACATAAAATAACTTTTAAAATGTAAATTATTATATTTATTTTATTTTAATAATATATATGTGTTTATTATAAAAATTTTAAATATATCTATGTGTTAAATAGATTTTCAATTAATAAAATATATCTCATGTACTAAAATTATTTTATATAATATTAGGAAAATTATTTAAATTTTTATGTATTTAGTTTAATATTAAGTTTCTATTTACTATAAAATTTAGTGTAATATCATATAAGATTTTAAAGTATTAAATTTTTTTAAATATTAAAATTATTTTAAAATGCATATATTGTTTCATTCATTTAATATATATTACACTTCTATTTATTTTAAATCATTGGAGCTACTTTTTTAAGTTAATAGAGATAAACCGCATTATAATAAAAAAAGGTTCTTAGTGTTCCTTATTGAAAACATGGGTTTACATGACCATTTTCCAAATCTTGGAAATGTAAATGTCTTTTTCCCGTAAAATAACTTTCTCTAAGCAGAAAATAGGTGGGTATTTTAGGGTTAATACATAAAATATAAGAATAATTAGATCTTAACTATATACTATCAGTAATGAACACGTGCCATATAGGCAAGCGGGAAATTATGTACAAGCCTACTATCGCCTGGTCATCCTCACGTTAAAAAGTAAGTACATGGAGAAATATATATCAATTGAAATTTGAGTATTGATCTAGTTTAGGATCTGAACTTTATTAAAGTCCGAGAAAGATATTAACCTATATGGCTTAGTTGCATAAAGCCATTATCCTATTAAACAATATAGCTCAATAGCTTTCCCAAACTTTAACAAAGTACATGATCTTGAATTGGCATATTTCTATTGAAATTTTTCCATGTTTATGCAAATTTTATGTCTAGATTTTTTTAGTCGTAGCCTATAATATTCTATGACTTCCGTACGATGAACCCCGCTATTGGACTCCTCAATTTTATTGATATAATGTTACAGTCAATTTTAAGTTTATGTTTGCTCCATTATGGCCCCCATTGAACTAAATCTTGTTTCACCATTGCATACAAAATCTTCAAAGCATGAGAGAGCGTAAGTTAGGACAAGATCTTATTTCATATATGCAATTGATGTTCGAAGATTAACTTTTCAAAAAAAAAAATTAGAAAATTTACAAACAATATATGCAAATGATAAGGTCACAAATAGAAATTGTTCGCTCCTTACCTGCATAGAAAGTATGCAATTAACAGCATCATAAAATCTTTCGGCTTCCATTTTTTCTCCAACAATTTCTGGTCGCATCATTGAGAAGTGTAGACAACACTGCATCCATGAAATGCGAAAGATATTATCAATTTATGTGCAAAATTATATGAAAAGTAATGACCATTTTGATTGCATTGTTTACCCAAAAATGGCCATTTCAATCAATTTTAATTACCAGTAAGGCTTCTGCAGTACAATCAGAAACTAGCCATCCATGATCTTGATTAGAAAATGTCCATCCTCCTTTAGAAATGTGACGACACATGCTTTTAAAATCTCCGGGAGGATTATCAGTGACCTGCCAAATTGTGTGCATATATATGTGTGAACGAAAGAAAAGATTGTGGGTGTGTCCTATATATAAAGTTTACAAACAAAAATATGAAAATTAACCTGAGACGCTTTGAGGAAGTCATGTGCTTTCATAAGTATTGGACCAATTTCGTCAGTGAGATTGCAAGCAAGTAAAGCTTGAACGGCAAAAGCACAATCCCATGTTTGACTACCGAAACTCTGCATGTATTAATTGTTAACAATAACTTTTCAGTTTACAACGACAAAAATATTGAAAACTCTGTTGTGCGGAGGTTAGCAAATTTTAAAATGTATGGTTAAGCTAGATATTATATATAGATTCCCCTTTTTAGTGAGGTTTCTCTTACTTTTGTATAGTAAAGAAATAGCTAAAAGATTAAAAGAATGTATATATAAATTTTAATACATCAAAAGATAGAATACATTGTATTTTAGTATATGTTTAATAGTATGTTTCGATAAAAATATTGAAAACTCTCAAATGTGGATGTTCACAAATTTAAAATGCAGGGTTAAGCTAGACATTAGGTTCGTACATATAGAATTCCTGTCTAGTAAGAGTTCCTTTACTTTAATATGATAAAAGACAAGCTAAAACATATAAAAAGAAAAAAAAACACGCACACATATTTTAATACACCAAAAGATAAAATACATTGTATTAACGTATATGTTTTTCTTATCTTGGAACTTGTCCCTTACTTTATTAACATAAGAGACCCCTTATAAGAAAATTCCTTATACAACATTGTAAAACTTAGAATTCGCACGAAAAATAGTGACGGCGTCACTCCTAAAATAGTGACTATTTTAACATGTCAGCACATTGCATCACAAGTTTTAAAAAGAAAAAAAAAATCTGATTAACATCAAATTAATTGTATTGAAATGTGCATTATTTGTATTCTTTGACATCTATGGTTATAGTGATCAGATTGACATCTATGGTTATAGTGATCAGATTACAAAAGTCAATGGACCTAACTAATATCCAAAACCTAATTCTTCAGTTAAGGATTTTTAAAATTTGTATTCTTATTGCAAGAATTATTCTTTACCTGAATTGAGATTTTTCCCTGTCATGTACGGACTAGTCTACAGTACTATGTGTGGGGTGTCTTATTTACCCTAGTCTTTATTACATGGAATAATAGTGTGCATTCCAATCGTGGGTGTGTTGACTCATAAGTTGAGGATTCCCCCAATATTCTTAGCCAAAGTACAGCATTTTTCCTACAGATTTTAAAATATAATCTAAAGGAAAATGTTAAAAGTATGGGTGCTTATAATATAATTAATGCAGGACGAAATTATACGAACCTGCACTTTCATTCCATCTTCTCCAACCCATAAGTACTCCCCGATCCTAG
This sequence comes from Murraya paniculata, assembly GCA_030449075.1. NCBI lineage: Eukaryota > Viridiplantae > Streptophyta > Magnoliopsida > Sapindales > Rutaceae > Murraya > Murraya paniculata. The sequence continues at coordinate 231,403 of JAEVFN010000119.1, read as the reverse complement.
AAAGATGCTTCTTAAAATAATCACTGTTAGGATCTTCGACCCAACAAGAGAGCATATTCAATGGCTGTTCGATCAAGCATGTATCAATTAACATATATGAGTGGAAAATATAAATGTATAGCTGATGATACGCATATTGCCATCTAATCTTATTATTTTAGTTCATTTACCTTTTCAACACATCCAATAGTCATGTACCGACTGGCATCATCTTCATAATGAATGTGATTCATTGCTATTCCTAGGGACTTCTCTCGCAATTTGTTAAGGGGCCAACGATCAAGAACGGGCTCAACTACATTATATAGAGTATCCCAAAGCAAGTTCTGAATGGTAGTATGAGGAAAGAAGATATCCTCCTGCAGTAAAAATATTTTCATAATCAATTACTCATTGCGTCAAGCAATAAAGTCTCTCAATATATGACCTTTCGTTCGATTGACGAGATTCCGTTTTGTATTTTGATTATGTGGCTTGTAAGTAGCAGCGGATCCAGACCCTTTAATTAGCGAGAGCTTACTTCAAAAAATTTTATTTTAATTTGGGGTATTTTAATTTTTTACTGTTTATTTAAACACATTTAATGTCTAAAAAACTCAAATTCTATTATTTTCTTTTAAATTTTAAAAAATAATAATAAATTATTTAATTTAAATGTTAGAGTTCGTCGTGGCCATATTTGTGAGAGTAGCCTTTTTTATGCAATCTCCACAAAATACCTAAGAAAGAAAAAAATCTTGTTCTAAGTAATCTCCATAAGATATCTAAAAATACAAATTTATATGATTATTGAAATTTGAACCAATCTCCAAAACTACTAAATAGCACTCTTATCACTAAATTACAAGGTCATTAAAATATAAGTATTTTATTATATAAATAATATGTCCAAATTATTTTTATTTAACTCTTAAAAAAAGGATTTGAAACACATTTAAAAGAAGAATAATTAGCTCACAAGGGGGCTAAAATCTTTCCTGAGTTTTACTTGGGTCCACCCACGCTTCTAAGTTATTATTGTAATGGAATATAATAATAAAAGCTATAATTATTAAGGGATGTATATTACAAGTGTTTACTGAACGTTTTGAGGGGTAAACTTTAAAGTCCCATCCCCATGGGTGGATCCAGCTAAGGCTCGGGGGGGACTTAAGCCCCTGCTGAGCCATTATTATTACTTTTTTTAAATACATCTCAAGTCTATTTTGAATGAGTTAAATAAAAAAAAATTAGACATTTTTTTATCATAAAAGACTTGTAATTCAATGATAAAAATATTATTTGATGGTTTTAGAGTTTTGGTTCAAATTCCTATAGCCACGTTATTTTAGTTTTTTAGATATTTTATAAAAATTACTTAGAAAAAAATAGTTTCATGCATGTAAAATTAATAATTTATTATAGTTAGTATTTAAAATTTTTAAAAAAATAACGAAATTTAAATTTATGAGACTTAAAATATATTCGAAAGAACATTTAAAACCCAAATTAAATAAAATTTTTTGAACTAATTTTTTTCTTAATTTAATTATCTGGATCCGTCACCACCCCCAACGCCCCAAAAAAACCAAAAAAAAAAAAAAAAAAAGAGAAAAGTTAAAATAAGGTGAAATCAATTTAATGAAAGAACCTTTGCACAGGAATGTCGCATTTTACTCCAATGAATGTCGCTGTAAGGTTGAGTGTAAATCTCTTCTCTCAATTGTAAAATAAGTGGTGTGATTGGACCGACAAATCTTTTCCCATACAAATATGACATAGGCATGTATGTCAACCGACAGTAGCAAAGCAATTTTCCTGTAATGTTGAAAGAAAATGAAAATTCAGAATAAGAATTGAATTCACAGCATATTTTAGAACTTAATAAGAGATATTGCAGCATCAATTTTCAATTTGAAATTAAAATTGAACTTGTGGTACACCCAAAATAACTACTTATTCAACCCGTTGATTTATGCTTATTATTAAAGTTACCCCCAAAATAATTTCATGACTATTTAATTATTTATCTACTCTTGCCCACTTGCCCACTCAATGCTCTAATAAACATTTTCTAATAAAGAAATCATTAACCATCCACATGAAGTTTTCTCAATCTTTAAAAATATCCCAAAAATTTTAATTTGTTCAGCAACAAATTATATCACTTTTCCTTCTTTCCATTAATAGAGATTAACTTTTGATGATGTCATAACAGTAATTTAAACAAGTTGTCATTTGCCCCAAAAAAAATGATTTTTATCCAAAAATTTTTTTTTACCTCAATGATTGCTAAGAGTATCAATTTTTCACCTGTTATTAAACTACACTTCAAGAGCAAGACGCTTTTAACATTGTTAATGGAAATGTGAAAAACTATACAATTTGGAAACTTTGCATAAGCCACCGAACAAATTCAAACTTTTGAGGTAAGATATTTCGGACGGACATTTGATAATTTTCCTGTTCAGTAAATACTCAATTGACATTTATATAAAAGTAGAAGCCCGAAAATTTAACTGACAACAATAATGAATGATCCATATTTGCGAGTTCTATGTACTAACCTGGACTGATAGGTAGAAAGGAAGGAAACTTCCAAAATTCCGGAGGCATTGGGTTGCATCCAGACCAATCATAAACACCAAGAATCTATCAGACAAAGGAAAATATATATATATATATCAGTTCAATACGAAATATTGTTGCCCATAATCAAGATTTCACTAGATTTAGCTAGAAGAATGATGGATTATACTGAAAGCCAAGTCTTTCCCCAAGATGTTACGCCCATTGCTCCACCGCGATCAAGAATCCATTTTCGAGCTCTTGCACAAGCATTGTTCTCGCCCCCGTCGGGTCCTTCTCCCAGTAAACGCATGCAAATGTAATTAAAAACAGTACCAAACATTGTGCTGTGCCCCTCAACGTGTAATCCCCATCCGCCATCTTCATTCTGTTTTATATAATTCACATAATATTGCAATCGAAAATAATTCAATGCGCATGAGAAATTAAACCTTTGTACAATAATCAATGATTGAATTTTTAAGCACCTGATGATTGTATGTGTAGCGAAGCATTTCTTTGCGGTGTTCACCAGAGAATACAGCGTTAAGATACCCTGTAATGTATAAACAAATGACCTGCACATTTTTTAAAGTTTTTAAAGCTAGATTAACAGTTGAATGAATAAGAGAGCACTGTGATTGTAAATTTGTGAGAATTATGAATTAAAGATAATTACAAATGGCGTGTTATAAAACAAGGGGCCAGAATTATCAGCAGGCCAGTGGCCATGGCTAGATTGCAAGGCTGAAAATACGTGAACTGCCCTCCGCAATGCGGCTGTGGCAGTTTCAAGTGTTATCACCTCTCCCTGATCACCAATTTTGACACGCGGAATGGTTTGTTTGAATTTCTTCTCTCTTAAACTCTGCAATTAATTAGTAAAATAAATAAATAAAAGAAGTGTGTATGTTGTGGTAACTAAAAATAGTAATAATAATGATAATAATGTTGTTTGTGCATTAAATAAAATACCTGAATTTGCCAGATAAGCTCAGAAGCATTTTTAACATTAAAGCGATTTTTGAAGTAGTTTAAACGGGCCGCCTCAACCTCAGCTTTCTCTTCAGAGGATCCTGCATCAGCATCAAATACCCAAATTTGCCTACCAACAAAGTTGTTTGTGCTGAATATGTATGGATCATTTTTCGTCCCATATTCTCCAATCTTAAGCCTCCACATTCTTCTTAGTTCAAAAGCTAAATTTTAGTTTACAGGGCTGCGATGATTCTTTTACATATCACCAATGACTAGGTAGATCGTTATATTCACTTCTCAAGTGAGGAAGGCCTATAAAATGATAATGAAATAGAGAGAATTCTTCTTAAGTCATTTATTATCTTATTTATTATAAACTGTTGGTGATGCAACTGAGCAAAACTGTAATGCCGCTTCCTCAACGACTGATAATAATCAATAAACAAAACAACTAACTTCTATAGGTATTAGAAATTATTTATAAGTAGGTATTTTAAATTCTTGGAGTGTGGAGTGTGGAGTGGGAGTGGAAGTAAATTGTTTACTTATACTGAAATAGGAGTGTGTAATAAAAATCATAATTCTATTTATATGTTTACATTATCTTGGATTGGGAGTGAATAATTTTAAATTATAACATTACTCTTATTTAAAAAATTATAGTTTTTAGTTACGAAGTTGATAAAAAATATATTTTAATAAAAAATATATTATAAAATAACTATTTATTTTATTATTAATTTTAATTATATAAATTAATAATATTATTAATATTTTTAGTTATGTAAATCATAATTTTTTATTAATTTTAATTGTAATTATGTAAATTAAAAATTATTGATAAGAGCAATACAAACGAAACATTATTATTAATAATATAGTATAAATTAATATTTTTTGAATAAACTATTTATCTTTAATAATTATTAATAGTAAATAAATATAACACTATTAAATTAAATAAATATAATAATATTATATTTTCAAATAAAGATAGTAGATGGTATATTATTAATTCTCTATGAAATAATAATATTTTTATTTAAAAATTTATATTATTAAAATTAATTAATATTATTTAATAATATAATATATTATTTTATAAATATAATATTATTATTTTTTAAATATAATATTATTATTTTAAATAAATATAATCGTCTTATTTTTCAATAAATATAAATATTTTTTTAAAAAAAAATAATTTTTTTTTTTTATTATTTTTAAAAAATATAATTTTATTTTTTAAATAATATATAATATTATTTATTTTACTAAATATAAATTATATTAATAAAAGGATCATAATATAATAAAATAATTATATTTATTTAAATAAATATAATATTATTATTTTTAAATAAATATAAATTATATTAATAAAATATGTAAAAAATGAAGATGTGGAAGTGAGAAGTGGGAATCTCACTCTACACTCTAAAAGTGGTGGGCCACGGAGTAAGACTCCCACTCTTTCTTTTAAATAAAATAGGAAAATTTTATACTCTCCACTCTCACTCCAATAAATAAATACTACATTCATGTAATCCTCAAAATCTTGGGACAATAAATAGAAACATGAGATATGTAATAAAAAAAATTAAAAAAATGCAATGAAACAGTTAGTATTATGTATTTATTGTGCACATGATGCACAGTGGTCACACTATTAAAAATGACTTGAGAGTAAATCATAAAATTACGTCATTCTTATTTAGTACTGGGCAAAACTACTTTACAAACTTATGCATTGTAACACTAAAAATTATCACAAGTAATTCACTATTAGTCATCATTACTTATAACGCACAATATCTTTTATAAATTTGTGATCGATAACAAAAAAATTATAATCATTATAGTAAAGTAATTACAGGCAAACTAATCCACTGACAATTTTTTTTTCAACAAGATTCCACTAATAAATTAAAGATATATAACGCACATCATTTCCTACAAAATATAGTCACCACTTCTGTATTGATTGAATGATGAGTCATGATAATAATTAATAAACAAGCAAACAAAGCAACCGTTGATGAAAATAAATACGTGACAGGTGTGGAAAAAAGAAACAAGTTCTGTATTTAATTTTTTTGCCGCCCATGTCAGTGCATTAGTAAAGAAAACAAAACGTCACGCGCGGCATAATAACTCCTCGCCTACTCCTTTACCTCGATTGGTGTAATCATTTATGGGACTGGAGTAGGGTTGGTAATTCGTGCACGTCTCTAATTAGTGTCGTATTATATTTAAGTAAATAGATATATGATTAATTTATTAATCCTATCGAAATATTAAAACACGAATTCATTTAACTATGTTAAATGAATTAAAATTAAAATTAATTTAGAATGTAAAAAAATATATCAATATTATTATGAAAAAAAAGGCCATAATAACTTAACATGATATTAAATGTGACATGAATAAATTTATGATGGAATATGAGTATGACCCGAATAATTAATTTATTATTGAATGTTTGGTAGGGAAGAATTAAAATTAAAATTAATTTAGAATATAAAAAAATATACAATATTATTATGAAAAAAAAGGCCATAATAACTTAACATGATATTAAATGCGACATGAATAAATTTATGATGGAATATGAATATGACTCGAATAATTAATTTATTATTGAATGTTTGGTAAGGAAGGGGAGAATTAATATGCTGACATAGACTAATAGTTTAATGAAATGTGGCAAAGAAAGTAAGCCAAAATAAAGTTTACTTGTTTGACCGAATATTATGATAGCTCACAAAAGTTAGAAAGTAAGCTTGCTTGGGAAAAAAAAAAAGACAGTTTCAGTAAATATGCCTAGCACCCAGGGGTATTATCGAAAATTAAATTTAGTGGTTAGAGCCAACACACGAACAATGCACGTCATCATAAAAATAATAAAAGATCTTGGGTTAGAAAAAATGGAGCTAATAAGAGTAAAGATTCTTTTAACAAAACAATAAGAGCAAGCCATATCAATTGTCCGTTACTGCCTCCTGAAAAGTAATAGGACCACAATGCCGAAAGCCTACCATATAACCAACTATGGAGATAAAAAGGAGGTTGAAGATTTTCTTACCCCCCAAGCTTATCGATGTCATCATTAAAGGACAAAAAAGTAAAAATACCAAAACAACCTCACTTAAGAGAGGTCGGCCAATAAAAATCATCACTTGTTCAAATGGACCAAAATGATCAAACATATACTAATATAAGGCTCAAGATTTCTTCAGTATATAAGGCTCAAGATTTCTTCAAAACGGTAACTTCTTTCTTATTAAAAAATAGACTCATCTTCTTCAACCTAAAACCAAGAAAGCCATTGCTAAAGCTTTAAGGTTCCTTGGACCTTGAGGCTACTATTGCATTGTCCAGAATCTTACCTAAATGTTAGAGTGGATGTAGCCATTAGCCACTACTGACTCCACCTCTAACTTCAGTTTGCTTAGTTTTGTAGGTTAATGAAGCTTGAACGCTGGTGGTTTCACCTTTATTTTGCTCTTATTTTCATCCCCTTCTCAAACATCCCTATTCCCCTCGCTATCCTCCACTATCTCGTGAGAGCACACCTCAATTTTATCAAGGCAGCCATATTCCCTTTTAAACAAATTTATTTGTTTTAATCGAATCCACCAAAGTCTAATTAAAACATTAAGTATATATGTTAGTCATTTTTTAAATAATATTATTACATGTCAATTGATTTTATATCATAAATGAGTAAACATATTGAGGTGGTCTGACACGGATACCACACAATTATTATTCATGTTATATTGTATCAATGCATTTATTAATCTTGTCAATTTATATCAACAAAAATCTAAAAAAAATCATGTTGTATTATCATGTCGTGATTCATATTGCCACATCTTAAATGGAGTATATGAAACTATTATGTCATAATTTAGAAGATCAAGTACAGATACTAAAAACATTATAGCATGGTTCAAAACAATTAACTATGATTTACATATTGTGAATTGTAATTTTTAAAGTAATTTATGTATGATTTTCTTTGTTGATAAAGTTTTTGAGGTTTGACCCTGCATTTGTAATTATGTTAAATTTGAGGGCTCATTTAGAGTTATTGTTGAAATTTTCAAAAGCGATTTTGAGAACCAAAAAACTAATTATGGTTTCGAGATACAATTACATCCTTTATATATTTTCGCGTATATTCTCACATATATGACATGAACTCAAAGTTATTCTAATTCAATTATGAAATAAAATTATAAAGTTTAAGAAGATTATTAGTGTTTGATTTTTTTTTCTATTCTCCATTTTGAGCTTTGATATGTTAAAAATTCGGGTTCCTTGCAGAAATTTCCCTTTTTATTTGGAGATTCGTTAACCAACCCCTCAAATGATTATGTAGGAGATGAGCTGCCCGTTGTATGGTCCACATGCGATGGCGCCATCTTTCACAATTCAACCCCTGCTGCCATCACTCGATATCATAGGTGATTTCAAAACAAAATGAATATTGACAATAAATATGTGTAACACAATCACACATGAAAAAGATCTATCAAGTAACACTTGTATTTCTTGGATGTAATTCTTTTTTTTTAATTTATTTTTTTAAAAAAGTGAAAGAGTGGATAAAGCTCAAATAATTTAATTAACTTTTTTTTTATAAAATTTAAATTCGAATAAAATAAAATAACTTAAAAATTACTCATATCTTGACACAAATATGTTTTAAGCATAGTAATTAGGAAAAATTTACTCTAATGATCCATTATCCAGAGCATCGGCAATAATTTTGGTCACTTGAGCTGCAGAGATTTTAAGCCAATTATGTTATATTATCACTAAAATTTATATTAATTGGTGTACTCAAAGCTATTGCATTTATTAGACCGTACCATCCTTTGCAAACTTTGTCAGTGATGTTAATCTATGAAGCGACTTGATCGGTTCCCATAATTAATTAGGATTAATTTTAAAAGTAGTTGGGATTCGGCATTAATAAAATAGATCCCACATCTAAATTTGGAATGAAACTAGGATTTATATCGTGATCCCAATCATCCCAATTATTTTAGCTAACAATATATTTAACATTAATTTTTCTTTAACGTCGTTAATTATGAATTATTATCTAATAAAATATCAATTGCTCTATTAAAGTAAAAGAAATATGAGAGATAAATTAGACAATAAGAATTATATATATTTTAATACTGTATATTTTATCTTGTAATATATTAAATATGTGTTTTTATTATCTTTTAAAGAATCATGTATTTTAATAAAATATAAGATCTCTCGTAGGAGCATTACTCATTAATTATATATTATGTAATTAGCAATATATAATATTCTTTACTTTTTCAATTATATTAGAGATATTCTTTTTAATGTCAATTGAGTTGTTAATTGAAACACAAATATTTTAATATATGGAAATTCTATAATTAAATCATATTAAAGTATGTTCTGGAAATTAAAATATTAATTGAGCAGGACTTTCACGACATTTGGGACAATTGTGATCGGCCGGGCTTTTGAATGATCCGAGATTAGTCTTAATTTTGATTTCAAACATACAAAAGAGATAGAGCTTAGATCAAATTTATATCCCATTTATAGTGTTAGAAACAAAAATGGGAATGGGGGAATCGAATTATTAATTTGCTCGCTCCCAAAATAACAAGGAATGAGAGTGAAATTTGAGGGTGCGCCACAAATTTGAAAATGTAGGACGGGAATCACATTTCCAAGGGGGAGGTTGGAATAAGAATTGAGGAATGGGAAATGAAAAGTGAATTGAGATTTGTATCTTTAATGAAAATTAAAAATTAATGTTTACCATTTTTAATAATAATAATAATAATATTGTTGTTGTTGTTGTTATTAACAATAATTATTTAAAATAATAATAATAATAACTATTATTATTATTATAATAAATAGTGATAATAATTAATTAAGGTCATTTTGACAACTTTCAACAATACATTCTGATTCGAAAATAAAGTAAACATATCAATGACAATATAATTCATTGTAATTTTAATTTGTACAATTAAAATAAATAATTTATTTTAATTTTTATTTTCTAATCTGATTCAATATGTAATTTTAATCTATTCTGATTCTAACCCATTTTATTACTGATTGAAAAATGCATCGTTAAGTAAGTGGGATGAAAGCTCATGTGCCATATGGATTCAAGAATGATTGGTATTAAAATTATTGTAGATAGAGAGAGAAGAACAATTAATGGTAACATCTTTTTCAATCCTTTCCTTCCTTTTATTCTGTTTACTGGAATCTTTTCTTTCCTTGGGATCGATTAAAGTGCCTTTTCTTTAGTTCCCCTCTATTTTCCATCTCATCAAAAGTCAATTAGAAAAGCCAACTATATACCAATTGAGAAAGTGGAAATATGACCTTCCTTAGTTAACACTTCCTTGAATGTTCATCACATATACACCACACTCAATGGTATAAAATAGAATGGATAATATTTTATTACGATGATTTAAGATTATGGTTATAAATTCTAGTTTGCATAAGAATTTAAACGTGGCGATAGTTGAGGTGTACTGGCAGAATAGCTGAGTGCACCTATGTCACTAGAAGCTGATCTGGCATTTGAATTTTTAATCTATATGGCACATGATGGCTATATAAATGCTGCAGAAATTATTTAGGCTTTATGACATAATTGGGATTGCTCGTGGTGGTTAGATAACTACCCATAACATGTAATCTTTAGATAATTGACCATAATGATTAACTAACTACTATGATAGTTATTTAGGTCCAAAAGAGCAGCCGAGAGGCGGGCCAAGATAGTTGAGGTTTGAAAAGACACTTAAGAAAACAAGGTGAGATAGTTTTCGAGCAGGGGGAGAAATTGTAAGCTCTGTACCCTCTGAAAATCAGTGTATTTCCATTACAAAGTCCTTGCTGATAAATAAACTTGGCAAGAGTGTGCTTGTCCCCGTGCATGTAGGTTTAATGAAGCCAAAACACCTAAATCTCCTTCGTTAATCTCTTTACTATTTTTTGTTCTTATTGTTAATTGTTATGTGTGACTTCTTCCTAGTGTTTCTTTTGTTCTTTTGCAATCGAATTAATTTGAGGTACCCGAGTTGTGATAGAGAATAGTCAGCTACTCCAAGAGCTATCCTAACTCAATAATTTGGCTACAATCCTAACAAACAAGTATCAAAGCTCGGTTCCATTGCTCATACTAAATTGGACGTTAATAAGTTTAACAAGAAGAATAACTTCAATCTTTAAAAGGTGAGCAAAGATAGGAGAGGCATGTAGTACCATCATTCTAGACCTTCGAGATGAAGTTTTGAGAGAAGTTTTGGGAGAAAAATCTACTTCAGATATCTGGGCGAAGCTGGAAAAGATTTACATAACAAAATCTTTAGCAAATAGATTTTATATAAAATAAAAGATTTAATACTCTTTCAATGTGATGCAGGACAACCCTAGTCATAATAGGAGTATAAATTTAATTTCCATTTTCTAGTTCGATTAGGATTTAATTTATATTTTTCTTGTTTAAGTCATATTTCTTTACTTATAAGGAACCATAATTTTATTAGGAATAAGATAATCTTAATTAGTATAAATAGGTTTATTATACTTGTTTTTTCACAGAAGTTTCTCATCAATAATATTCAGTATTTCTCAATCGAGATATTTTTTTCTTTGTGAGAGCTATTTTTCTTGGGTTTTTAAGAATGTATTCTAGAACGAAATTTAGTATCGCTTCCGCATGGCATCAAGTGGTATCAGAGACTTTTTCTGTGCCAAGCAGAGCTTTCCTGCCTATCAACCACCCTCCATGCACAATTCCTTCCTCCACCATCCATTAATTCCATAAAAAAAAGAAAAAAATCCAAACCTGAGACACCTTAACAACCACTGCACGCAGCTGCAGCCGCCGCCGCCGCCACCGCCACCATTTCTTATTCTATTTCGTCGACCTTCACCCTCACCCAAAAGCCCGCACGCCGCCAACCATATCCAAGCCATCAACACCATCAACCCGTCACTGTAGCCACCAAAAATGCACCAAGACAACCGCAAACTGTCGCACCAATTGCTGGTTAGTTCGCTGCCATCTACCGTGATTTGACAGCCATCGCTGACCCCTTCTCCGGAAACTAAAACTAGGGGTGGGAAAAAACCAGAAACAAACCGAAAAATCTAGTTCGGTTCGATTTTTTACAGGGAAAAAATCGAATATAAAAATACTGAACCGAACCATTCGGTTCGGTTTTCGGATCAAAAAGTTAAAAAACCTAACCGATCCAATTATATCATGTGGATCCCTATACTTGATAAAATTTTATTATGGCCCCATATTTAGAAAATGTTTAGATATAGAAATTCTGTTATAGCCTAATTTTTTTGCAAACTTTTCAAAAGAGTCCTTGACCGAAAGTCAATAGAGTAAGATATCATCTTGATCCCTATGTTTTTGTAAATTATATTATGGCACAGAAACTTATTTTATTTTATTTTTGTTGTGGGCCAAAATTTTTTATATTAAAAATAGTGATAATAATTCTGAAAATTCATCATTTTAGTCTAAAATTCTTGCAATTTTTTTTTTTTTTGCAAATACAAATTTGTAAATTATTTTATTTTTGTTTATTATACATTAATTACAGTAGGTCTTGTGTGCAAGTTAAGGTAAACTGAAAAATCAATTTGATAATCCGAACCATTAAGCGAACTGTTACCGAAAAATTGAAACCGAACCGAAACCTAAACTGAACCGAACAATTGGTTCCAGTTCTTTTTTTTAAAAAAAAAACTGAACGGATTTTTTTAATTTAGAACCCGAACCGAACTGAAACCAAAAATTTATTCCAAAATCGAACCAATGCCCACCTCTAACTGAAACCAACCTTCAACTGCCACTTTAATTCAATTTTCAAGTCAATCCACAATGATTTGAGACAAACCACCGCCACCATCACACTCACTACCATCAAATCTTCCAAATCCACCTATCGTTGTCCAATTTTTTGATCACCGTCGCTGGCAACACAAACTTTTACTTATTTATAATTTTGCCCCATTACTTTTTTAATTACATTAATACCCTATATTTTTTGTTCTTTTTTAAAAAACCAAATAACCAGAAAAAAAAAAAAAAACAGCCAATGGTTTCTGGAGAAAACGGTACTTAATTTGAAGATTGAATTACAAAAGGAATAGAGCGACTCAAACAATTACAAACCCATTCACTAGAAGCATGATGCGAAACAATGAAAGCCCTATAGTCAATACAAACCCATATTACGGCAATGGAAGAATCATTATTTGGCGTGAGACAAGATTTAAAGGAGTTAAGACTTGCCCAACGAAGTAATCAAGAGGCAAAGGGTATTGATATTGTTGATTCAGGAAATTATTTTGGTGAGCAAAAGGAGACCAACTAGACTAAGGAGATAGGTAGCTCTAGTAGGAATAAAAAAGCTACTCCACCTTTTCCAAGTTCCGACGATTCAAATGAAGAGGAGATAGAAGATGAACGACGAGAAACCTGTCAGAATGACTACCGTATCAAAATTGACCTCCCATCATTCAATGGACAACTAGGCATTGAAGACTTTCTTGATTGGTTATCTGATATTAAATGATTCTTTGAAACAAAGGACTTTATAGAATCAAAGAAAGTTAAGGTAGTAGCGTTACAATCTACAGACTTCTCATGTACTACAAGGAAAAGGAAAGATCAAGACATGGCATTGCGGGCATCATCTACTAAGGAAATGATTTTTACGTCTTGACTATGTACAAACCTTGTTATGTGAGTGCAACAACTGTCGTCAAGGAGCCAAAATAGTCAATGAATATGCCCTCGAATTTCAAAGGCTTATGGAAAGAAATAATCACCGCGAGACAAAGGCCCAGATAGTTGGTCGATTCTTGGATGGTTTACGCTCGGAAATAGAAAATCAAGTTGCAATCGGTACATACATTGCAGAACGCCATTCAACTAGCCAAAAAAGTGAAAATGCAGCTTGAAAAAAAAAAAGCTTGTAATCAAGCCACCTCATGCTCATTCATTCTTGGCCCGCAACAAGAGCAAAGACATGAAATTAACAAGAAAAAAGCTCATGTGGAAAACTTTGGAAAGCTAAAGCAAAATCATAATGAGCAAAACATACGGCTAACAAAAGATTCACTAAGCAATAGGAATCCTTATACAGTTCCATGAGGCAACAAATGTTTTCGTTGTTCAAAACCAGGCCATACATCAAACCAATGTCCAGAACGAAGGTGCTAAACAATTAATTTGGCAACTCATGCAGAGGAAAAAGAGAAGCCTGAGGATGAACCATATGAAGACAATAACAATGTAAAAAATGAGGAAGAGTGCACATATCCAGACATGGGAGTATCACTAGTCATACAACATTTGTTATACACACCAAAGAAGCAAGAAGACACTTAGAGACATGGCATCTTCAAAACAAGATGCATAGTTAATAAGACAGTATGTGATCTGATTATTGATAGTGGCAGTAGAGAGAGTATAATTTCCAAGGCCATGGTTGACAAGCTACAACTTAAAACTCACAAACATCCTTTTCCTTATCACATTAGATGGATGAAAGATGTTGGAGAGACCAAAGTTACTGAACAATACCACATTCCTTTTTCTATTGAAAGATACAAAAATGAAGTAACCTGCAATGTTGTCGACATAAATGCTTGCCACATGCTACTCGGGAGACCATGGCAGTTTAATCTTAATAAAGTACATCATGGGAAGGATAATACCTACAGGTTTTATAAAGACAACATGAAGATTATCCTTGCCCCTATGAAGTCAAAAGTCAAGGGAAACTATCTTCTATGGCCAAAAGAGGTAGTTGAAACAGAGCCTAAGTCCAAACAAGTCCAACTATTACTATCAGAATTTCAAGATCTCGTGCCTAATAAACTTCCTAATAAGTTACCTCCTATGAGAAATATTCAGCATCAAATTGATCTTGTCCCTAAAGCTAGCCTACCCAACTTACTTATGACTCAAAATAAAAGAGAACTTCCAATAGTTTGTTCTTACAAGTCTATTGTTTTAAGAAGAGCCATATTAAAAAACAAGAAGAAATTGAAGTTTTGGTACTTTCGAGTTTCAAGGAAAGTAGATGCGAAGTGCTACACGTTTGCATTACAAGATAAATTATTCGTACACTACAAGTTTTATCTTCCACATTGTCTTTTGTTTGCAGCAAAACTTGAGGACGAGTTTCTTTCGAAGAAGAAGAGACTAATGTAAGACAACTCTGGTCATGGTAGGAGTATAAATTTAATTTCTTTTTTCTAGTTCGATTTGATTTAATTTATATTTTTCTTATTTAAGTCATATTCTTTACTTATAAGGAACCATAATTTTATTAGGAATAGGATAATCCCAACTAGTATAAAAAGATTTGTTATGATTGTTTCTTTATAGAAGATTCTTATCAATAATATTTAGTATTTCTCAATTGAGATATTTTCTTCTTTGTGAGAGCCTTCTTTCTTAAGTTTTTAAGAACGTAGGCTAGAACAAAATCTAGTATCGCTTCTGCACTACGTCACAATGGAGAAAAGTTCTTCTGTTACGGAACATATTCATAACTTCAACAAGGTGATTATAGAGCTGAGTGTGTTAATGTGAACACCAAGGATGAGGACACAGTAGTCATATTGTTGAGTTTTTTTTTTTACTTCAATGAGTGCTTCGTGGATATCTTACCGTACGGAAAACAAAGTTTAATCATGGAAGATGCTAAGGCTGCTCTGAACTCGAAAGAAATACAGAAGAAATCTGCGGTACTTTAGGTACGTTGGGTTTTAGAGATGGTTGGACAACAATTAAGAATAGACACGAGAGAAAGGATTCCTAAAAGAATCAAAGCAACTCTACATCTAATAACAAGGGTAAAAAATATTTCTTTTGGAAGAAATAAGGTTACTTTAACAGAGATTGTCCAATAAAGAAAGTTAAGGAAGCAAAATTTAAGAAGAATCAAGGTGGTGCTGTAGCACTTGCATCAGAGGACCCAAACTGTTCCACCGCTAAACTTAGCATATGCTGCTCTCATCAAATGTGAAAATGAATGGTGAGTGGATTACAGATTGAGGCTTTCTTTTTATGTGAGTCCTAATCGAAACTTGTTTTAGATTACTGAGTAATTGATGATGGCAAGGTGTTGATAGGAAACAACATGACTTGTATAGTTACTGATATAGGAAACATGAGGATTAAAATATTTGATAGAGTAATTAAGAAACTAAAGTAGGTTTGACATGTTCCAAATTTGAAGAGGAATCTCATCTTTTTAGGTATGCTTGAGAATATATAACTTTAAAGGTTGAAAATGGATATTTAAAGGTTCATTAGTTGTAATCGAAGAAGATAGTAAGAATGGTATCTATATGTTGAAGGGTGTCTCAGTGACTGACAATGTATCTATGCATGCTCAGGTAACATCTGATAAGACTAGGCTTTGAGGCTTGGTCATATTAATGAGAAAGGTCTAAAAGAGCTAAGTAGGCATGGTGTTTTAAGTGATGACAAAATTGAACAGCTAGAGTTTTGTGAACAATACATATTGGGCAAAGCTACTACGGTGAAGTTTTATACTACTAAGCACAGAACTAAGGGCACCCTAAATTACATTCACTCAACTCCAATTAACTAACATGGAGGTGCAAGGAACTTTCTCTCATTAATTCATGATTACTCAAGAAAACTTTGGGTTTATGTGCTAAAGTCCAAAAATCAAGTTTTCAAAACTTTTAAGATTTGGAAAGCACCGATAGAGAAGTAAACTGGGAAGGACATTAAAAGGCTTAGGATTGACAATGAGATATAGTTTTGCAACCCAGAGTTTAATTTTTTTTTTTTTGTTGGAAGCAGAGAATAAATAGGCACTAAATAATAGCCAAGACACCTCAATAAAACGGGGTTGTAGAAAGGATGAATGAAGTACTGCTGATTGACGAGTCCTTTAGTTGCCATGGAGTGCTTGACACCAGAAGAAAAATGGTGTGGACATTCTATAAATTATGTAAAGCTGAAGATCTTCAAATGCATCACGTATATTCATATGAAGCAAGAAAAGTTGGAACCAAAAGCCTTAAAAGGAATCTTTACAGGCTATATTGCGAGAGTCAAGGGCTAAAAGTTATCATGCATTGACTTTAGGTCTCCAGAGTGCACATTGCATGAAATTGATATGATAAAGAGTGTAGCTAATCATGATAAAAATAATCATCAAGATGAAAACTGTAGAATTTAGGTGGAGCTTACTAAAAAGAATGCTGAGAAAATTTACCAAGGAGCAAGAGTACTTAAAGAGCACTCAAAAGATCAACAAGAACCCCCGCATTTTCACACTGAACTCTCTGATTATTATTTAGTAAAGGATAGAGAAAAAAGGTCAGTAAAATCACTTGACTGTCTATTGTAGAAGAGGTAAACAAAGATGAACCAAAGGCATATGCAGGAGCAATATTAAGTAGTGACAAGAAATAGTGGAGTCGAGCTATGCAAGAGAAAACGGAATCATTAGATAAGAATTAGACTTGGTCATTTGTACAGAGGCCTGTCGAGAAGAAGATTGTGGGATACAAGTGAATGTTCAAGGTACCTAAAAGTGAAGACAAAATATACCCGGTGAAGAAATCTTTGTATGGGTTGAAGCAGTCACCAAAACAGTGGTACAAAAAGTTTGATATGTTTATATTCAAGCTTGGGTTCAACAGAAGCAAGTTTCACTGTGTATCTGAATAACATCGAGCAAGGTGGAGCTGTCTATCTACTGATATATATAGATGATATGCTCATAGCATGCAAAAATATAGAAGAAATCATAAAGCTGAAGATGCTGTTGAGTGGTAAATTGGAGATGTATGATCTAAGGGCTGCTAAGAAAATCCTTGGAATGTAAGTTATCAAGAATAAAACAGATGGTACCTCTTCTTAACTTAGCAGAGTTACATAGAAAACGTTCTTGAGAGGTGTGGCATGGAAAGGTCAAAAGCAATGGAAACACTCATGACTATGCACTTCAAGTTCATAGAAGCACAATCACCTAAGGAAGCTACTTAAAAGGAGTTCATGCCTAAAATTCCTTATACAAGTGCAGTGAAAAGCTTAATGTATGCTATAACATGCACAAGATCAGAATTAACATGCACAATCACTTGCGTAAGGAAGTAACATGCACAAGATCAGACGTAGCCTCACTGTGGTGAGAAAGTTTACGATGAATCTGGGAAATGAACACTCGGAAGTTGTTAAATGGTTGTTAAGGTACCTTGGGAAACCTCATAAAGGTGTTATCATTAATTGTTAGGAAATGGTTGTTGGAAAACACTTGAGAGAATTAGGTAAGATAGATTCCGGCCGAAGAAGATTGTAAACTTAATAACCATTGAAAATCGGTGTATTTTCATTGTAAAGTCCTTAGTGATCAATAAACTCGGTAAGATTGTGTTTGTCCCTGTGGATGTAGGTTTAACGAAATTAAACCACGTAAATCTTCTGTGTTATTTTTTTTTCTATTTTTTGTTCTTATTGTTAGCTATAGTGTGTGACTTTTTCCTAGTATTTTTTTGTTTGTTCTGCAACCGAGTTGATCTAAGGTACCCGAGCTATGACAAAAAACAAATGGGCAACTCCAAGAGCTATCTTAAATAAATAATTTGGCTAAGATCCTAACAAATGAATTAAAATCTAATAAAGAACCACATTTAGTGTTGCATGGAATGTATTGTATAATCAAATACTTTTATAACTATACATAATTAAATTAATTAATTTTATTTGTCTGAAAAATAAAAATATTCATAATTGGCTACCACATGCTACCATGCACCGTCATCAACCAGTGGCCATTGGATCAAAGTCCAATGAAAATAAATTTAACATTACTAGAATCCTTAACACCGGATCTATTAAACTGTTCAAAAATAACAATAGCGAGTTATGAAATCCAATGACTTCTAACTTTTCCGAACGGAATCTTTTGTGTCAATGAATTTTGAATGGTTGGATAGAGCCAACGACGAGGATTCCGATAATGTCAAGCTTGATCTCATTAGACTCTTTACTTACCTGTGATTTTTGCATGGTTGGTTACCTCTATCGAACGTTTTATACTGCTAGTCCATTAAACTATAGTAACTCACTACCGCTAATTAATTAATTAGTTAAATCTGATGTAGGCAAAATTAAGTGAGGGCATGTTTGCATGCATGTGATACATAGATATATAAATACCTCGAGTTAGAATTTTTTTAATTTGTTACCTAGTAAATAGGTGTGGCTTTAAGCATAAAGCATGTTAGGAATGTTTCATTGTGGTTACCTAGACCCATATATTTAGAAGATACTTTTTTTTTTAATTTCCTTACTATACTCAAATTAATAGATTGTTTAGGTTACTTATTAGACGACAGCTTATTTTTTAGGCTCTCTTTAAATAATAATTATCTTACAATTAAGAAGTTTTATACTAATTCCATATTTGATAATCTTGATGTTAAAGAGTTATAATTAATAATATTGCCTAATTGTTAATTCATTATTAGTTTTTCAAAGAAAAATTAAATTATTTATCTATTTAAAAAACCTTAATTTTTTAACATTATAAAATTTCTTGCACTCTTCTCTATAAAGAAAATTACTACATTTATTGGCTCACTTTTGAAGTAAAAATAAAAATAAAAATAGTTTCTTGAAGTAATAAAAGAAGTAAAAAAAAATCTTACTGACTACTTTTATTGTTTTAAATTTCTTACTGCATTGTTGATTGTTGATATTTAAAATATAGTTAAAAATTGATTGAATTTTAAGCTCTTTTATGTTTCTTTAAGTGTTGACGCTAGTGAAGGTAAGGAGGTGCCATTAAAAAATTTCACTTAAGGCTCCCAATATTTTAAAGTCGGTCCTGCTAATAAACAAACTCATTGACGCCATTTAGAGCAATGCAGTCCTCAAAGGAAAATGAAAGATTTTAAATAAATTTTGCATTAACTTTAATATAGATGGTGAAGCCTGAGGCGAACGACCTGAATTTTTTGTTTAAAATTGTGGTTTAATGATGAATAGAGTGGTTCTGATGCAATTGCTTGTGTTGTGAGTACTATAAAATTATGTCATTTTCACAACAGTGTCCATATTATGAACATAAATGCCCCTACATGCTCTATTGTTGTGCTAGATAAGCAATCGACGAACAATTGACAAACAATAGACACATGTGATTGAGTAGTGTTATACATTCTAAATTTTTTATCCCAAAAAACTATTCCAAATATTAATTGATTAGTAAAATAATATAATTCATTTATTTAGATCTTGTAAAAAAAATCAACTACTCAATAAATTACGCCTCATTTAGAATAAAATTTGTGATAAAAAAAATTTAGAATATATATGATTATTACTCTAAGCGATTGTCTTTGGAATCATAATATTACTTATAATTAGGGACTATGAATGTAAGAATTCTTTTTCCACATGTAGTTTGTACTTTGTAAGCTAATGTGGAATAGGATGACCCTAAAGCGTCAGGAAAGGAAGCCACCCCTCATTGCCTTGATCGAATTTGGCTTCGCTGCGCCCTGCCTGATCGTCATTTTAGTACCTAGTGTGCCATGTGTCCTGTGCAGATGGGGATCCCCATGGGGCTATGGCTAATACCGTTCAGGGAGCAATTGGTAATTTTATAAAATCCTGCCTGTGGGTTTGGGGAAATAACGATTGCCACAAAATGAAAACTGATAAATCTCACTGAATCTGAAAGGGCTAGAATTGGGTTCTAAACCCAGTTCTACAAGTACCAAAACCATGGAGGTCAAAAATCAAAAAAACTTCTCACTGTGGTGGCTGCTGTTAAGTTTTTTCTTTCGCCAATATTTGAAAAAATAAAAATAAAAACAAAAAATATATTGTTTATGAACTATTCTATTCTTTGAATTGATAAAATAGTTACTTGTTTTCACTCCTCATCTGAGCCTGACCATTCCGAGTTTGTTCCCGTTTTACTAACAGTGCCATTGGCTGCAGGCCCCTTCTTTTTAGTATCCCTCTCATCCTCCTCATCTTCGCTGTACTCACTTTCGTAATCATCATATTCCTCCTCTTCATCCTCCTCTTCCTCTTCAGCTCCATCCTCCACAATGGGTCCTTCCTCGGAAACAACACCACCCCGAGTGCCAGCCCGAGTTCGTTTCAGAATTTTAACTTTCAAGTTTGTCCGTTTGTCACAACCTAACCATGAGTCACACAGGCAGTAACAAGTCAAATTGTAGTTACCCTCAGCCGGGCCCTGTATCTTGCCCATCACCAGTCTGGAGCCACTTCTCACCTTCTCAGCTGCTTCTCTAACTGCAGTACTTGTCTCCTTTACAGTTGCTCCAGACCCTTCCATACTGTCCTCAATCGCCTTTGAAGCTGCTGTAATTGCTGCAGGTTCATCCATGAAACTGACCTTTTGGGAAAACCACACGTTATTTGAGACAGAGTCTGCAAGCAGGAACCAAAAGTTTTCCTCCTTCTGGAATGGGTAGTAGGGGGCATGGGGAAGAGCACCAATCAGGCCATTACCACGTTTGAGAGTAACCCAAGCTTGAATCGTCACTATGTCACCCTCTTGTATACCCTCTTCACCCTCAGTCTCGCATGTAACTGCAACTGTTAAGGAAGGCATCATCTGCAGTACCATCTCAACATCCTGTACCTCAGTAGAAGAAAATCCACCTATTTGAGTAAGAAGCTCAGCACGATCTTGAAGGCTCATGTCCTGAAGCTCCTGAAATGTTCTTACCTTCTGCAATTGAAGAATCGAGACCTCTTACAAATATGATTAAAAGAAATGGTTCATAAAACCTAATATAAAGCAACCGAATATCTTTTGAATCTTCAAAAATAGTATTGATACAAAGGTCCAAATGTACATTTGCGGGCTTCAAAAGGAAAGAAAATCCAACCCCTCAACATATCTGCACTACCTAAAACCAGTTATTTGAAATTCACGGCAAAAGGATGGAAAATCACACACAAACCATGGAAGGTATATATATCCAACTAAATAGGGAAAAGCGGTATGCAACTTCTAATTTTGTTTAGCTGAATTGTAAAAAATCAAAAATAAAAAATTGTTGGGATTTAATGCACCTACATCCAAGACGAGATGTATTATAATGAGTTTAGTACGATAAACATCTTATATTGCTAAATTTATTGCAGGAAACTGCAGAAAACCGAAAAATACTTGTGAAAACCTTCATGAGCTGAAAATATCGGCTAGCAAACGGCTGTCCTAAACAATTGCATTCCTGCCACATTATAATTCATTATAGAAATTTTATCCACGGACCTTGCGGGCTAGTTTTTTTATAACAGCCTCAGTAAAATGTGGCAGCTGCAAGAAAGGTGCAATGCCTTCAGTAGATCCTCCGGTTGCCTTCCTTGAACTGAGAGGAACAGCCTGCATCAAAGTTCATAAAATTTATAAAAAATATCTTAAGAGTAGACATGATCAACCTATAACAAAATATACAAGGCAGCATGTCAGAAATCTATTGGTAGGACACAGGAACAAGAATTACAGATGTGGGAAACATTAGCAAACATTTTTTAATTTACACAAGAAGTTGAAAAGCAATATTTTCCACAAGGCATACTTAAAACTAAGAAACCAGTAAATGAAGCTGAATAAAGATCTATTTGAGTTTGAAAAAAGCAAGTCGGAAAAGAAAGAAGAAAGGGAAATTCTCACAACGATCAGCTAGTCAAAAACCTGAATCATGATAAAACAGCAGAATCCCTTGTCCAGGATAATCGATTTCACAAGCCAAAAGAAAAAGATTGTTAAAAAAATTTTGAATCTTCTTTAGCATGTTATTATGGGAAATAGAATAAAGAAGATGCTTTAACGAGACAATCAGAAAATAGTGCCCTAAATAAAAACCTGAATGATAGACTGAGAGAGCTCGACAACCCCAACTGCGGGCCTAAGCCATCCATGACCCTGAGCTGTGCGTGGTAAAACTGCCATCTGAATGAAGAGAGTAATGTATTAATAATGATAACGAAGAGTCTCAAAGCCAAAATCAATAAATATGTAATCAAAGAATTCTAACAGAGTTATGCATGATTAAGTATCAAATATTGAAAAAATAAAAGTTTCAAATGCCTCACGTGCAAAAAAAGAATTAATTCGCTAAAGGTTACTAAATACAGGCCAAAAACAAAAGATGACAACTTCATAAACAAGAAATTACTGCAACAACAACTACTACATAAACAAGAAACTAATGCAACAAGTGTAATCAACATACATTGTTCATGTTTATTATGTACATCCTTGTCTAAAGCTCCAAGAAGACATTGATCAGTGGTGGAAAATGTCTTTGAGAGACAAAAAGCTTAGAAAACAAATTGTTTATTTCCAACAAAAACCATGCCAAGTGCAATACTTATCCAAGGTTATGAATATTTAAGGTTTGTTCCTTTCATAATTTAAAACCAAATTGCATCAATCCAAAATAAATAAACCCTCTCCAATGTTAGTTATACTTCCATACTGTAAAACCATCAATGTTCTGTTAAAATAGATGGAATTTTAACTTGACTCCATGTAAGCCTTGACCCCAAAAGGGTAATCAGCTTTATGTATCATTTTCACCATTCCACCCTATATCTAAAGCAACATTCTCATGACAACATGCAAGGAGGTGCCATTGGAAAAGAAACAAAAACATCTTTAAAGTGAATATCATTAACTGCATAAAAATATTTTTGCTATAAATCTCCAAAAATAAAAGAAGACAAATTTAATTGCCTTTTCTTTCACGAGAATAATTTTATCAAGCAGGCTCGTTATAAGATTCATTGATTGTGTTACTGATGTCATATATCAAAAAGTCATCAGATAGAAAATAAAGCAGGAGATGCTGTAATGTTAACTGTCGTCATCACATAGAAGTCTACCTTCATCAGTTCTTCTAGGAGGCGAGGTGCAAGTTCTAGCACACGCCTAAAATCACCTAGCAAAGCCGGAGACAAGGCAGCTGATCCACGAGTTAATTGAGCCTGAATCAACAACTCTGTCTGTATGGAGGAATGGAGCAGAACCATAAGAAACCAAAAGAGTAGAAAAAGAAAAACCGTAACAGGTTAGTATCGCTAAATCGTGGACCACAAAAGTACCTTAACTATGGCCGGATGCTGCTTCCAGAACTTTGCTTGCTCTTGCTTAATATTTTTAAGGTCCAGATTCAATTCACTCCTTACTGACATAAACAGCTTCTGAAGAGGTTCATCATCTGTCCTACGTACTGGAATTTCCATATATTCAGCAGCCTTGATGAACACTTCCATCACTTTACTGTATAATCAAGTATACAATAGAAAAATCAAAATACACACACACACACACACACACACACACACACACACACACACACATAAAGAGTATGCTGTTCATGAAATGAAAATTGCATAACTGTAAAACTTAATGGAGTGATTCCTCAAAGATAGGTATCTCAGATAGTTCCAATCTAATCAGTGCGGTATCACATATCGGATAGAGCATCAAATGACTGTAAACACCAATATTTATATGGTTTTCAGGTGATTATATAGGGAAATAGCCAAATCAACAAATTATTGTGCAATTGTTATCAAAATACATGTATTTGATACAGATTTACCATAGAAATCATTGAAACTATACGGGACTATTCATGCAAACAGCCAGAAAGAAATCCATGTTCGCACCCACAAGAAGTTACTCTCATGCATTCTATTATTCAATTACTGCCATATACACAACCACATAAGTCTAGTAGTAATAAGTTGTTGATATGGTAGTAAATTAACAAAACAGATTAATAGTGAAAAAATAAGGAGAAGAAGCAAGTACCTTGGGGCCAAAGAAGGTTTCATAAAGTAATAGTATGTGGACAGTGTCTGATGCATGACATAATTTCCAGTGTATTTTGCTGACTTTGAGAGATAAATAACAGCTACCACCAGTGGCAGAAGAATACAAATTCCAACAATCCAAAGTAAAAGTATGCCACCAGATGCCCCGTCAATGTCAAGCAGGAACTGAGGGAGAGCAATGCCCATTTGAAATCCCTGTATCAACAACAAACTTCGACATTAGTTTCAAAATTGTTGCGACTTGGTAATTTCAAGAACAAAAATAAATGCTAAATGCGAATGGTTTAATCAGAAGAGAACGGAACATTGCCTGTCTACCATCTGGATGACCATATTTTTCAAAATTCTCGCGAGATATTGGATCTGTCAGAGCTTGATAAGCCTTTGAGATGTACTCCACAAAGTACTTGTTGGCCTCTGAAAACATACAACACAGAAGTCAGTAGGCACAAGATAACATTCAAATGTTTCATATTTCCAGCTCAACTGAGCACCGCTAAGCAAACAAATATAAACAAAAGAACCAAAAAACCTTCAACCTGGATCTGGGTTTTTATCAGGATGGTATTGTATGGAAAGTCTCCGATATGCTTTCTTTATATCTGAATCTGAAGCCCCATGTTCCAATCCTAATATGCTGAATGGCTCAAAAACTTGCATCTTCAATAAAAGGAGAAAATAAATAATTTAAGCATAAAAAAGTAGCACCAGAATTATGTAAGAGCTATGACAAAGTGATTCATTAGGTATAAGTAGTGATGCTTTTAACAGAAGCATAATGACCAAGCCCTCATGGTTAAAATTTTAACAAACATATTTACCTCGCGACTTGTACTTTTAATGTAATAAATAAGAATTATCATGATGACCCAGAGCAGGACTAGCGACAAATTACTGCACGTAGAGAAGTTTGAGATCTGTGACAATAAATCCAGTAAGTTGCAGAAATGAATGATGTATGTCAACCAAAACATTGAATTCATTACATATCTAAGAATTTGAGCACACTCAAAGGTCAAACAAGGAACTCACCCGCTTGAATATAGATTTCCTATACTTCCCAGAACGAGCACACTCGGAGCACTGGCAGTGGATGGTCTTTATTTTCTTTGAAAAAGCACGACACAACTTTAGTATCGTGTAAGGCACTAGAGGTAGGGCCATAATTGTCAAAATGAAAATTGGGAACAATTGACTATTCTCTTCGGAAGCAGCCATCGTGACCTATCCAGAAACAGTTCCCAAATTGCTACGGATCCTGCAGAAACTATCTGATTAGAACTCATTAGTTCACAAACATATACATAAATATGTGACTACACTACAAGTCCAACAAAGGATACATGCCTATAAATTTTCAAAAAGCTCATATATTTACTAATCATTCAATTTTTACACTAAATAGCAAATTCCAAATTCAACGTTTTGTCAAAAACAAAAAATGAGTACTACCAATTATGGTTGGCAACATCTAGTCGGGAGGTAAAAATGAAAACCCGAACCCGTCCCGTTATTTTATCCGGGACAAAAAATTTGTCCTGACCCAATACCAGTGGTTTCTTTGATCCCGTCAAAATCAATAAAAACAAATCCCACATTAAACAGGTCCACACAAACCCTAACCATAAATCACTAAATATTAATTCTCAAATTCGAATCAAATTTACACATTATATAACAAGAGAAACCATCGATCAATCATATCTTTCCACCAATATATTACTACAACAACCAAATTCACAGTGTAATCACGGGGGAATTTTGTTGGCCGCCTGGCTAGTGAGCGGGGCCTGAGTGACAGCTTGGTGGCACAAATGATGATAGGAAGGCAACTTTTGAGTGTTTAAGAATCATGAATTTTATTTTTTATATCATTTTTCATTTTTTCTCAGAAGTATTAACATCTTACCAATGAATTAATGAATTCAAAATCAGGAAAAAAAAAAAAGCAATTAGCACACAAGTACAATGAAGAAGAAATAATAATAATAATAATAATGCAAAAAATCGATTAATAATTACTATGCAAAGCACACTATAGGCACAAAAATTCATGTAAATTAATTGAAAAATCAACTAAAAAAAATCAGCTGAAGTAAATTCAACATTAATAATTATTTTGCGCAAAAAAAAATCACAGAAATTAAGTTACCTCAAATTAAAAAAATAAATAAAAAAGAAAACAGATCGCGATCTGTTTTCACTAGTTCTGGTTCCGTCCGTCCGATGGCGCGGAATTAGATAGAGGGATTGAACTTGCTTTTGAGATCCAAAATAAAAACCAACAAGAGCAGGATTGATTTTCCAATTTTACTCTTAGAGGACCTCCGGTGTGGTGAGGTTATAATCGTCATTTAGGTTCTAAGGACAAAGGAAGAGTCTGTACATGGTTTGAGGTTGACTTGTGCGGTTGCAGTTCCTGTTTGGTGGGCATGCCCACAGGACATAACAAATTTCTTTTTTTCTTTACGTTTAATTGTATATGGATATTTAAAAAGTGAATCTGATTTGAATTTGTTACATTTGTTATATTAGTTATTTGTTGTATTTGAATAAATGTTATACATACATACATAAAAATGTGTATGTACTAAATAATATCAATTTTGAGTAAGAACAATTAATTACATTTCGTATTGTGTTTGTGTCGTGTCAATTTTGAACCAACACTAATATAACTCATTTAAAATTTGAAACACTAAATAGACTCATGTATTATTTGTAAATATTCATTTAACATGGTTTTAACTTTGAAAATAAAAAAACAATTTCACACTTCCTTATCTAGTGGGGAGTAAAAATTTCCCTCGTTATTATTCCATAATAAAATTCTACCAACTGAAATAAGAAAAATAAAGTTAAATATGGCAATTAAATTCGATGTCTTAAAAATCCAAAAAATAACTTAAGCTTGTTAAATGATGACAAAAGAAATGGAATTTCGAGATGATCCATTGATTGTAAATGTTTATATTGATCTTTCTGTGAGGTTCGAAATGGTATATCATGGACCCAAAATAAACACATGCAGTAAAAATTTATGGCCCTAGAAAAGTACCATCCTCTCCCTACACAGTTAATTTGTATCATATAACAAAAGAAGTTACAACATGTTGTCAAATAACAAAGGAAGTTATAGCGTGTTGCCTACCGGTTGTGGGTAATTTAATTTAAAACTCATTAGTATAGTTACAATTTGAAATGTGGTCCTGTTTTGGTTAGCCTATTGTAAGAAAGATTTACGTAGCGTTTACTTTTTGAATTGGATTAAGAATTCTAAGAAATAGGAATCTAAGGATTGAGAGTATAGAGTGAGAGTGAAAATAAGTAATTTACTTACACTAGAATGGGAGTGTGGAATAAAAAGTAGAATCTCATTTATGTGCTTACCTTATCTTAGATTGGGATGAGTTGTTTCAAATTATAATTGTGCCCTTATTTAAAGAATTTTAGTTTTTAATTACAAAGTGAATAAAAAATATATATTTATAAAATAAACTATTTATTTTAAATGATGCCAAAAGAAATGGAATTTTAAGATGATTTGTTGATCGTAAACGTCTATATCCATCTTTCTATAAGTTTCGAAATGGTATATCATGAACCCAAAACAAACATATTTAGCAAAAGTTATGACCCTAGAAAAGTACCGTGCTCATCCTACACAGTTGATTTTTATTAGATAACGAAAGAAGTTACAACATTTTGTCAAATAACAATAGAAGTTACATCATGTTGTTGACCGGTTGTGGGTAATTTAATCTAAAACTCATTAGTATTGTTACAATTTAAAATGTGGTCTTGTTTTGGCTAGCCCATCTAGTAAGATAAATTTAGATAGCGTTTACTTTTCGGATTTGAGTGAGAATTCTCCGGAGTGGGAATTTGGAGATTGTGAGTATAGAGTATGAGTGAAAGTAGGTTATTTACTTACACTGGAATATGAGTGTGGAATAGGAATCAAAATCCCATTTATGTATTTAGCTTGTCTTGGATTGAAAGTGAATTGTTTCAAATTATAATTTTGCACTTATTGAAATAATTGTAGTTTTTAATTACAAAATTAATAAAAAATATATTTATAAAATAAACTATTTATTTTATTATTAATTTAAAATAATTAAAATTAATAATAATTATTAATATTCTTATTTATGTAAATCAAAAACTTTATTATTAATAATAGAGTACAAAATTAATATTTTCTTGGAATAAACTATTTATTATTATTAATTATTAATATTAAATAAATAATATATTAAAGTTAAATAAATATAAGAATATCATATTTTCAAATAAAGATAGTATATAGTAACATTATGAATTCTCTATAAGTAATTTTAACTTAGAATTAGTGTAAATTATTTTTTAACTAAATATAATAATATTATTTTTAATAAATGTAATATTATTATATAATATAATAATATTATTTAAATAAAAATAGTATTATTATTTTAAAATAAATGTAACATTATTTTATTTTAATAAATATAATTATTCACACTCCCACCTCCCCCAATGGGAGTGGGAATCTCACTCATTTCTTAAAAAATAAGTGGGATCCAAGGATTAAGACTCGCACCTTTCCTCTCTAAATAAGTAAGTAAATGTTGGAGTGGGAGATATTCACACTCTCCACTCTTACTCCAGTAAGTAATTACAGTTTTAGAGTGTGTTTACTTCTTAAATTGGACAATGAGTAATGAGAATGAGAATAAATTGGTATTTTTACACTTAAAGAAAATTAAACATTCCTTTTTACCTAATTAAATAGTAAATGATAATAACATTAATATTATTATTGCCACATTATAATAATTATTCTTATTATAATGAAAATAACAGTTATTATTATTGTTATTACAATTATTTTTCTTCTCTAGCCAGCATTTTTCTTTTGTCTTTCCTATTTTGATTTTCTTTATTTGGTTTTATTAACATCCTTAAATGCAAGTTTCTAGTGACTTTTCCAATGGTGTCACTTTGGTGTTTGGATCCAGATAAAATGCTCATGTTAAAGGTGGTTGTGTCGACTTCGACCATGGTGTGTGGATATTTTAATGACCCATTGGTGATAGACTTTATATACGCTTTCCAAGAAATTATTTGCATGATATTACTTAGGGGTGGGCAAAATTGGATTCAGCTTGGGTTCGAATAAACCCAATCGAATTTCAGGTTAATCGGATTAGAGAAAAACTCATTCGAACTCAATCTGAATCTGTAACCTGATCCGAATATATTTGGATCGGATCGAATTGGATTAAAAATTCGGGTTGAGTTCAGATTGAATCATGTCCGGTCAAATTGGGTCACACGTAGATAATGAAAGATAAAAGTTTGAAAATGTCAAAAGCCATTTTGTAGCACTCTCTATTTTCTCTATCTAAATTTTTCCCCTCAAGATAATACATACATAATTTTTGAGTTAAAAAAAAAATCCTAAACCCAAAAAATAAAAAGAATTTAAAAAATACATACATAAATTATGTATTAAGAGAGCAGAATCATGTTGAGCAGAGGGCAGCAAATCGCGGTGCAAATCGGTCGCAGTGGCCAATGGATTAAGCGGCAAAAACGATCGTGGTGCAGGGCAGCAGGTCGCATCGGCTCGTTGTCGATCGCAATGGCTTGGCGCAATTGCGTTGGATCGCGTTAGGGCTACTGCGCTGTTGTCCTATCTACTTCTTAGCATCTATGTCTATTGTGCCGTGACTACCATCTGCCTTGTTGTGTTTGGTGAGTGCTGCTGGCTGCCACTACATGTGTGACTGTGTGTGGAAGGCGCAACTGTATTGTGCTGTTGTGCTGTGTGTGTGATGGCATGATGTTTGTTTTTTTTACCATCTAATTTTGTAATTTGTAAATGTATTTTTTTGCATTTACATTTGTAAATGTATTTTGTAATTTGTAAATGTATTTGACCAAATGATGTTTGTTTTTTTTACCAAATGTTGTTTTTTTTACCAAATGATGTTTGTTTTTTTAATCAATTGAATAAGAAGTTGTTTCAGAAGAACAAACTCTACCTCTTCAAGAACCTATGGGCTCAAACAAGCATCTTGACAATGGTATTTTAAGTTTCATCAAGTGATCATCTCATTCGGTTTCGAAATGAATTTGGTTGATGATTATATATACCATAAGTTCTGTGGAAGCAAATATATTTTTCTGATTTTATATGTCGATGATATTTTGCTTGCCAGCAGCAATATAAGCTTATTGCACGACACCAAGAGATTTGTAGCGAAGAATTTTGAGATGAAAGATCCCGGTGACGCCTCTTTTGTACTAAGCATATAGATACACCGAGATCGCTCTCGGGGTATTCTTGGATTATCACAAAAGAGCTATATCGAAACAGTTCTCAAGAGATATGACATGCAAGATTTCAAACCAAGTGATACCCATGTAGCTGAGAGAGACAAGTTTAGTCTTAATTAATACCCTAAGACTGATTTTGAGGAAAAAAAAATGCAGAAGATTTCTTATGCGTCAGCGGTAGGAAGTCTGATGTATGCTCATATTTGTATGCGACCAGATATTGCGTACATTATTGGGATGTTGGACAAATATTTAAGCAATCCAAGAGTAGACCATTGGAAAGCAGCCAAACGGGTCTTGCGGTACTTACAAAGAATAAAAGATTACATACTCACATATCAGAGGTCAGATCAGCTTGAGATCGTTGGGTATACTGACTTTGATTTTGCTGGATGTCAAGATAGTATGAAATCCACTTCGGGTTACATCTATCTGCTAGCTGGGGGTGCTGCCTCCTGGAAGAGTGATAAACAATCTCTTATAGTCTCTTCCACTATGACAACAGAGTTCATAGCATGTTATAAGGCATCCAATCACGGAATATGGCTACAAAACTTTGTCACGGGGCTGCATATAGTAGATAGTATTGACAGACCACTCAAATTATTTTGTGACAATAAATCAGCAGTGCTGTATTCCAATAACAACAGGAGCTCGATGAAGTCAAAGTATATAAACATCAAGTTCCTAATTGTTAAAGAAAGAGTTCAGAGTGGACAATTGTCTATAGAGCATATCAGTACAAATTTTAGATTACGGATCTGCTCACTAAGTGACTGCTACCCAAAACGTTCCATGAGCATGTTGCTCGTATGGGTGTCATGTCATTAAAAGATATTTAGTTTTAGTAGGAGTTTGTAATTTTAGATGCTCTTATGTTATAGACATTTTTAATTATTTTTGTTTATGGATATTTAAGATTATTTTATACAGAAATAATGTTTTAGTTCATTCACACTTTGATTTTAATATGGTTTGATCTCACAAGGTTTAAGGTGGACCAGTTGGAAATATGCATGTTTAGATCACATTGCATGAAATTTCCATGCTACATATCCACATTATGATCTATGTCATTCAGTTGTATTGGCATAGTGACCATTGATGAGTCGAGTTACGATAGTTGTAACGATTGTCGCTTTGATCTTATGTTGGTATGATTGATGGACCGAATTGGTTGTAGATACATTTCGACAAGGACAATAAGATTGAGCTCATACGGTTATTTTTGTAAAGTATAATTATAAAGTTACTCATATAACCCATGTGAGAGATTATTGGATTTTTTAATTCAGCATTGTTGGATCTTTAATCCAATGTTGGGCTTATATGTGAATAATTATGTATTGCGGATTGTCAAATAAGGTTAAGCCCAATTAAAAGTGATCTATTTAAGTTTTAGTATTATGAGCTTTAATGTATCTAATAGAGTGTATGCCTTCAATGTGTAAAGACCTAATGATATTTTAATTTTATGATAGACAGAATTAGGAATACCTAATGACAACAGGAAAATGTTGTTTATATAAGTGGTCATGGTCCCCAAGTCACACGAATCATTCTATTCTCTACTGACATCCCATCATTAAAGAGAGAGCAGTGAGAAGTTTAAAGGATTCTCTAGGAGAATGTGTTGATCTGGAAGGCTAACCACACAACTCTAGAGAGAAATTCAGGATTATGGATTTAGGTACGCTTTCGCATAATCTATTATTGATTCTTGGTGATACGATATTAATATTCCTGGATTATAGGTGATAGTTTTTACCAAAAGTTTTTTGTCATAATAGCACAACTTGAAGACTGAATCCAAACATGATCAAATCTTTATGCAAGACCAATTTACCAGAATCAAGAAATGAGTTTAATGAATATAAACCTATAATCAAATCAAACACAACCAAAAAAACAAAGAGCGATAGTATGTGGTTTTGTTGTACCAAGAATGGCATAACCTACATTCACAGGAGAAGATGTCTAGTTAGATTTTATTGATGATCAATAGCGAATCTTTACAAAGTGTATACCAAAGATTATAGGGAATAAGCTTGAACCCTCTCTCTCTTCAGTCTCTCTCCATAATGTTCACAACGATGATCCCAATATGTTTCATTAGCTAGTTTTATAATTGTGTCAATAGCAAACTAGCAAACCTAAATTGAGCAACCCAACGACGACTAGATAACGGCTTTAATGAACTTGACTTAAGGCTGGTCACATGTTCGTCGTGTACGTTACTTAAGTAATGCCCAAATGACTTCAAGCAGATTCTGTTTTGATGTTTATGAATCATAAGTGAAACATGTGCTTGTCTTGTGACTTGTAAAATCAACAACTAGAGTTGGGAAAATTTGACACGACCCGATTATTCGACATGAATACGACATAAATAAATGGGTATGGATCGTCAAATTTAATACGATTATTAAATGGGTCAGATCCGGGTCGACACGATTTTTTTCATGTTTGGTTAGAGTTAAAGTTCTTGACCTATATATCTGATCAATGACACAATTATATTTTCTATTCTAAATTAATTTATAGGTTCTTATTATTAAAATTCGAATATTAGGCATGATTCTTTTTTTTTTTTTAATTTTTTTGAAAGGATGAACATATACACATGTTTTATTTATAAAATTTTATGTAAATTTAGAACCCCAATAATGTAAATATGTAAAATATTGGTCAATATGTGTGTGTGCGCGCTAGGGGTGGCAATATGGGTTAGGATTCGTTTATTCGGTTCGATTCGGTGCGAATTAAATGGGTTTGGGTTTGAAAAAATTGATTCGTTTAATAAATGGGTGAATTCGATTCGATTCGTTTATTAAACGAATCGAATCCGGGTTTAAAGATATTAATTCGTTTATTCGTTAAGGATTCGTTTAACAAAAGGGTCATAAACGAATCGAATACAAATCGATTCGGTTAAAATTCGTTTAATTAAATTACTTTTTTATCCTCAAATTTATTTGAAAAATTTTTTAAATTAAAAGGTTAATATCGTAATTTTAAAAATAAGACAAACCATCACAAACCAACCATTAGGGCAGCCGACCCTAATTTTCCATTTCGTTACTCTTTCTTTTTCTTTCCCTTCAACCATTTTGCAGCGGCAGCCTTCAAGGCTTCAACCTTCTTCTTCATCATTTGCAGACTTGCCACAATTCATCCTCAGCCACTTGTTATCACCTACTACCACCATCTCACCTACCTCAATCATGGTAAGCTAAGCTCCAGCTCTTTTTCCCTTTTTTTTTTTTTGGACAAACCTTACATTAATTAATAAATTGAGGTCATGGTAAGCTAAGCGAGGTCATGTGCATGTGCAGCTGTAACAGTTGTCAATTATTGTTACCGATCTAAGCCGCCACGCCGTAAGCTCTGCCGCCACACCGTAAGCTCTGATCCTTTCTCCTTTTTTTGTTTTTAATTTTTGAGTTATGGGTTTATATGCATTTACTGATTTATGACTTTATGTATATAATTTTTTAATTATTTCAGTTAAATTGTTAATTAATCTTGCTCAATAATTTTGAATTAATTTTTTTAGGAGAATGGACACAAGCCAAAGTAATTCACTCTACACAATTAACGATTCCAGTGTTGGAGATGATGATGTAAATGACATAATCGAAATGGAACAAGAGATTGAAAACAGTTTAAGGCTAGCGGAACAAAAAGGACCACGGCAAAGGAAACTAACTTCAAAAGTTTGGTCATTGTTCCGTAAAGTTCCAGGGGATAAATATCCAGACAACAAGCCAAGAGCGGTGTGTAAAAAATGCGGCATTGAGTACGTGGCTGTGCGTAATTCTGGTACAGGTAATTTAAAAAGGCATTATGATACTTGTGCGAAATTTAAAAAACGTGATCCCGCACAAATGATGCTAGATCGTAGTGATGGATTGTCAACTCGTGTTCCAGAATTTGAAGCTCATGTGTTTCGTGAATTATTGTCTTATGCCATTATCATGCATGATTTGCCATTTCAATTTGTTGAATATGAGGGCATTAAAAGAATTTGGAATTATTTGTGTGATGAAGTGCCTAACATCTGTAGGAACACTGCGAAAGCAGATGTGTTAAAAATGCATAATAGGGAAAAGGCAAAAATTAGAAGCATGTTAGAAGAAGCTCCTGGTAGAATATGTCTTACTACTGATTTATGGACTTCTATAACTACAGATGGTTATTTGTGTCTCACTGCACATTTCATTGATAAGGGATGGAATTTACAGAAAAAAAGTGTTGAATTTTTGTGAAATGCCAACTCCACACACTGGGGTTGCCTTGGCTGAAAAAATATTGTCATTGTTGTGTGAATGGGGTATTGAGAAAAGGATTTTTTCATTGACTGTAGATAATGCTTCAAGTAATGATGTTTGCATTGTTATGTTAAAAAGTCAATTGAGATTGAGGAATGCTTTGGTGTGTGATGGAGATTTCTTTCATATTCGATGTTGTGCTCATATTATTAATTTGATTGTTCAACGAGGATTGAAAGAAATCGAGAAAGAAATAGAAAAAGCCCGTGAGAGTGTGAAATATGTCAAGGGGTCACAAATGAGGAAAAAAAAATTCTTGGAGTGTGTTAGGCAAGTGTCTCTAGATGACAAGAAAGGATTAAGACAAGATGTTCCTACAAGATGGAATTCAACTTTTCTCATGCTTGATAGTGTTGTGTATTACAAAAATGCTTTCCTTCATTTACAATTGAGTGATTCTAATTACAAGAATTGTCCTTCTGAAGAAGAATGGGGAAAAATAGAGAAAATTGGCAAATTCTTGTCTATGTTTTACGAGATCACATGCATTTTTTCCGGGTTAAAATATCCCACTTCGAACTTGTATTTTCCTAAGGTGTTTGCGGCTAAGGTTGCTTTGGATCAATTATTGTGTAGTGAGGATGTGTACATGAAAACTATGGCACAGAAAATGATAGAAAAATTTGAGAAGTATTGGTCTGATTTTTGCACCATTCTAGCAATAGCGGTCATCTTGGATCCTCGATACAAGATGGCATTCATTGAGTTTGCCTATAACAAGGCTTATGGTCAAAATTCGGAGGAGTTGAAACATGTTCGAGATAATTTGTTTTCAGCTTTTGGTGAGTATAATTTGATCACAGCATCTTCCTCCACTACATCCGTACTCACTCAAATTAGTGATGTTGGTTCAAGCGCGGGACGTAATGACATTAATCAGAGTACACTTAACCAAAGAACCATGGATATGTTTAAGGTATATTTACAATTTTCTTATTTGTTCATTGTAAAAATTTATTATGTTTGTGTTTATTTTGGATTTTGACTATTTTTATTTCTTAATTATTTTGTAGGAGTTTGATGATTTTGATAGCATGGACAGTAGTGCTTATGTTAGAAAATCTGAATTGGAACTTTATTTGGATGAGCCAAGAATTGATAGGAAGATTGATTTAGATATTCTAAGTTTTTGGAAAGGAAATGGATTTCGTTATCCTAACCTTTCGTCCATGGCTCGTGATATTTTGAGCATCCCTATATCCACTGTTGCATCTGAATCAGCTTTCAGTGTTGGCGGTCGAGTTCTTGATCAATTTCGAAGTGTATTGAAGCCGGAGACAGTCCAAGCAATTATTACTACTAGAGATTGGATGTTTGGAGAGATTGGTAAAACTTGCTCATAAAATTTATTTATTTTTCTTTTATAATATTACAAGCAATTGTTTCTCATTAAGGTTTACTTTTATAAAATTATTGTAGAAAATTTTGATGTCACCGTGGACGAACTTACTCAAAACATTATGAACATGAGCACTAATTGTGCTCCATCTGTAGAGAGTGCCAATGATCCTAATGATAGTGTGGGAGTGTGATAGGTAAAGTTTTATTTTATTTATTTTTCTTGGCTTTGTAGATTTAACTATTATTTCCTTAACAATACTACAAATTTCCTATATATTTATATTTTAAAATTTTACAGTGACTATTATTAATGTTGCGACATGCTAATATCGTTCTATTTATTTTTTGGTGTAGGATTCTTGTTTTTAAGGTGCCAAAACCAAATGAAGAGAATTAAAGAAATCACCTTACTTTATAATTTAAATTTTAATTATTGTAATTTGTATTATTAAGGATTTGTAATTTGGTATTTGGAAACAAAATTTGGTATTTGAATGATTGTATTTGGTATTTGTATTTGTAGGATATCAAATTTGAGGCTTTTTTATATTTTATTTTGCTTAATTTTGTTTATTAATTATATTTTTCTAAACGAATTGTAAACGAATTCGGATTCGAATCGATTCGATTCATTATGGATTCGTAATAGGATAAACGAATAATAAACGAATTCGGATTCGATTCGATTCGATTCGTTATGGATTCGCTATAGGATAAACGAATAATAAACGAATCCGGATGTGATTCGATTCGTTTATTAATTCTACTAAACGAATTAAACGAATCAAACCGAATATTCGTTTAATAAACGAATCGAATCCGAATCCTGAGATTTCAATTCGTTTAATAAACGAATCGAATTCGAATCAGTAGAATTTTGACCCAATTCGTTTATGATTCGATTCGAATTCGATTCGTTTATTCGTTTTGCCACCCCTAGTGCGCGCGCGTAAATGTTTGATATAAATTTTATTAAGTATATAAATATTAAGTGAGTTCTTGGGTAATCTATTTATTTTCAGTGTCGGATTAGGATCACAATATTTTAACACGATTATTAAATGGATCGTGTTTGAGTCGACCTAAATTTGACATGACATGAAGACAACCTAGTGACCTATTTTGCTACCTCTATCAACAACCAGTTAGAAAACGTTGCCGTTTCACACTGCTGAATTTGATTCACCACAAAGCTTCACAAAAAGATAAGGTGGCAATAGACAATAATGCTTTATTTAAGAATTTACTAAAAGATATACAGTACTTAAAATGAAGTCGAACAAATGAAAAAAGAAATTTCATTTAAAAAGCCTTGAAGATGCTTTAAATTACTAACCAAATCAGTGTATTTTTGTCTGAGCACATGTTTAATTATTTATTTATTCCACTATATCTCGAAAACATATTTTTTAAAGAATAGAAATAGTAAACAAAGTTTCATTTGCAAAAGTAGCACACTTACCATTTCTCTTATTTAATAGCTAAAAATGAACGTTTATGGTTTAAATACTTTTAAGCAATCTGTCACAAATTGGCTTGTAAATCATCTGCCAATTGTATATGGACCACTTATGTATTTGTTGCTTGACATGTTAATGCCTAGTAATTGCTCATGTTTTGAGTGCTTAATTTATCGATTGTCGATTGATTTTACGAATTTCAGATTTTGTGAGACTTATATAAAATTTAAGAAGAGATCGAGGGAATACGTGAGAATATGAAAACGTACAGGGAGTTAATTGCTAATATCCTTGATTGTTTTAGAAAGGACAAAAAAGAAAGGTTATCACTTTATGTATATATGTATATATATATAGAACAGAATGCTAAGAAATTATTATACAATCATCTATATTATTCATGTATGTGAATTTTGCTTCTCCTAGCTTCTGCTTTTCTGGGTTCTTATTTCTTAATTGAATTTTGTCTTCTAATGCTAGCAATTTACAGTTTCTCATGCAGCATTTCTTGAGTTCTGAAGTGGGTTGTGTTCAATTTTGCTCTAAGAATGTTAGTTGCTTAGCTTATGCATGTATTCAATGAACAGTCATTGATACTTTATTGCTTTGAGAGGCTGAAAATTTTGGGGTCATTATTTTTATGTTCCTGTTGTTAATGAGCACTTCAATGGTTTTATGTGACAATTTAGTATTCATTAACCAAAACAACCAGTGTAGAACTAGAAACTCACTTTTTGTACACAATTCATCTAGCTGTTTGGTTCAGTTTAGTGGCAAGAAACAAAGGCTTTGTGGGTTCATCCCTAATGCGAAAAAGGGTAGTGGAAATAAATACTCAAAGGGTAAGAAAAGTTGGTGGCAAAGGTTCTTTTTCGATGATGATGGGAATTGGTTTGGTTTGAAAGATAATGATTTGATTGAAGAGGAGAATATTTCTAGTGATGGGGAGTTATCGGAGGATGAGAAGTTTGAGGCGTGGAAGAGGAGGGCGGAGGCTATTGTAGAGTTGAGGGAAGCTCAAGAAGATATGAGGAATGAAGAGAGTAGGAGGTGGGAGGACTGGATTGTGGATGATAATCATGGGAATGGTGCTGATTCTTCTTGGAGTCAAGATTTCAGTAAAGGGATTTGGGAAGGGAATGATCCGAGTGAGTTGTTTCCTGAAAGGGGGTTGGTTGAGTCTGTAAGGGACTTGGTTCTTGGCACAGAAGAAAATGAAATTTTGTACGAAGACCGGGTCTTCCGGTATGCTTCTACGAATTCGGTAAGCAATTACACGTAATTTTGCTGTAATGTTCACTATCTAGTAGTGATTGTTGGATGAGTGTAACATGTCTTTCTGCCAATACGAAAATAGTGTTTACGTCGGCGAATTGATCTAGCATTAAAAAAAAAAAAAATCAGTTATTCGTACCTGGCCTGCTTTGCTGTCGTTTTAAAATTAGTGAATTTATACAGTCAGAAATGAATGCCTGGGCAAGCTAATTGAACTTGGCAACCTAAATCCCCTTGCCTTGTATGAAATATGCATCTGACTCACCTGAAAATGCTTTTTCTTGTCCATTTTGCTATTTGTAAATTTATGCTTTTCTGGTGGAGCTTTGGAATTATAATGTTAGCTGCAGAGTTAATTAATGGAAAGAACATTTTAGTGTGCTTGCTGAGAAATCATTATTCCCAAAATCTTTAGCTAATTGGAAACTGTGCATTGCCCCTCACATTCATTGCTGAAGTTTAATAAAATGAAC
Source organism: Murraya paniculata (assembly GCA_030449075.1). Taxonomy (NCBI): domain Eukaryota; kingdom Viridiplantae; phylum Streptophyta; class Magnoliopsida; order Sapindales; family Rutaceae; genus Murraya; species Murraya paniculata. Next base: position 191,712 of record JAEVFN010000119.1, on the reverse strand, counting down.
TTTCTCACGTGGATCCAAATGCACCGAAATAACACATGGATTAGACATTCACAAACATACCCAAAGATCCAACCGCAAACCACTTTTACGAGTAATTGGTAGAATGGAGGCTATGATACCATGTTGAGACTCTGTTAATCCTGGCAATTCTCGAATACAGCGTTCAAATTCTAATAGTGGTTATGTATGTTTGGCTGTTTAAAGCCTTTTAGAGAGGCAATATTCTGATGTGTTATAAACCTGCTGAAAAATGGTATACCTGAGGCGAAATTCGCAACTTCAGTGAATAATATGAATGAACTCAAATTAACGTCTTTCACTTCATGTGTCCTTTTAGTTTTAAATGGCAACTGAGCCATTTCCTGTCAATTTAAGCTTTTGGATTCATGGTGCTTCAATACTCCTTTTCTCTTATTTTATTTCCACAACTGCCAATTCTTCCAGCTCTCACCACAATATCATCTGTCTGATGTTATTTTTTGAAAAGTTGAATGGCAGATACAGGTTAACTGGGATGTATCAGGATTCTTCCAGACATTCCCCTTAGTTTCAGATTGTTAGAAGAAGGCCCTGAAATTTATGAAAATCTCCCTGGAATTTCTCAAATTTTGGTAGGAATCCCCGCCACATAGGGGTTTGATGTATTTTTGAACCACATAGATCGACCATGATATGATCCAAAAGTTGAAAGAGGCCAGAAATATTTTACCTTTCTCTTATTCTTTCTCTTTCTCTTACTGATTTATCTATGCATGATTATAATGATTTCATTTCTTTTATAGAAGTCTATGAGAATTGATTTCTCAGCCCATTTACATGAAAACTGTATATGCTCTGTATACAAATTCTAAGTGTTGGCCTTCATGATATTTAAAATGTTCTCCTTTTTTTTCATTCAATATAGTTTTCTTCATTTTTCTTGTTTTGTTTGATCTTGTCTGGGTTTAGAGTAATTATTTTTAGGAAATATTTAAAAAAGAACCCAAATTCAGTATATACCAAGAAGGCTTTGTTAAGTGCTCTCTGTTCATGTTTTACTCCTGCAAGAGTGAGGATAAGGTGATTGGTCAATTAGATAGAATATTTGGGGACGACCTGGGAGATACAGTACGAAAATCAACAATCTCAATGAGGAGTAATGAGTGAGGAATAAAAATGATGGAACTTTTATAACTTGTCATTGAATATTTACAATCCTATTGTGTCTGATGTTATTGTGAGTTTTATACAATCTGAATTGTGACGTACCATGTTTGATTTTGAATTTTCATGACTACCCTTGGCAATTGTATACTTTTTCCTTTTAACAGTTTGGATATATTGACTTGCTGATAATTTGTCATCCTAGCAGTACTATATGACAAGACGGCCTAAGCAATTTCCATGTTGTTTCAGGCTAAATTTTTGGCATTACTGATACTTATACCTTGGGCCTTGGACTTTGTTGTTCATGATTTTGTTCTTATGCCTTTTCTAGACAGGTAATCATTGAATTCAAGAATCATAGCTCAACTATTTAACTTATAATCGCATAATGAAAGTATATAAATATTATTCTTTGACTAATTTATGTATTCTTCTATCTAGTTTTTTGTGAAATAATCATCTAACTGCATGCTTCTGCTGCAGATGTAATTAATCAGCTACTTGACCTGATGTTAATTACAATTCTCCCTTTCTTTTTTGGAAAGAATTACAATTCTCCCTTAATTGTTAATATATAATATTTTTATGCCAAGGATAAGTAAGAAATTAATCTAATCTAATTTTTCCTCTTGATAATTTTGGTTTTTCAGTGATTTAAAAAATAATCATTTCGTGTTAGGAAATTAAATAAATAAATTTCTTTTTCTACTTTCTATTTGGAGATTGACCTGTTTCTTTTCATTTTAGCTCAGTCATATTAAGGCACTTACTCAACCAGAACTTGCTCATACCGGTGTCAAAGTTGATCTTGTCGGCTGCCATCATTAACTACATTCTGTGCTAAACAGTTTATGAGAGTCATAAAGATGTGTATAAGAGCACATGGTTTATGTTATTGTTGATGAGTGTAGGCCTAATAAATTCAGCTAAATGTGTCCAGTAACCATTATTTTATGTACAGATATGTGAAGACTGTACCACTCGCAGCACAGATTCTTGATGTGAGAAGAAGTCAAAAACTTGAGATGGTTAAGGTATTAAAAACTGAGAAAGCAAGATTCCGGCTTGAGGTTGAGATTGGAAAATCTCCACCTCTTTCTGATGAGGAGGTTTGGTGGGAGTTACGAGATAAAGCGTAAGTTTAAGTCTTTCTGTGCTCATTTTCGAGCTCATACACCTTATACTATCTCCTTTTTGTTCTTATTATTGTAGATTTTAGATCCTTTAATAATATTTTCCCAAGAACTTTCTTCTTCTGCAGTCTTTATGACATAAAGTTCAAAGTTGATTATAGTATTATACTAATAAGTGTATTTATTCATCAGCTTTCATTATTGCTTCGACAGGTTAGAGTTGAGAGATGAGAGGAGGTTAGAGAACCGTAAAGCATTTGCCAATATATGGTCAGATTTGGTCTTTGGGATCTCATTATTCATTCTTTTATACTTCAATCAGAGTAAAGTGAGTTTCTTTTTATTCCCTTTTTTCCCATGTATTTTATTTCCTGAATCATTGTCGTAATAAAAGCATCAACATCAGTAGTTATTAGAGTTATCATTATCCTAGCTATTGTTGTATGGTTAATCCTTTTCTTTGTAGTGCTAAAGACACTTGCTGTAGGTCTAGACTTTTCCACAGAGCTGAAGGTTATGTGGCAGTTGATTGTCGAGGCTAAAAATGATTTTTTAAGTTTAATAGAATACAAAAACTGAATGGTAAATTGAAACAATTGTTGCCTGCCTTACCCGCGCCCCAGGGGGGGGGGGGGGTTTAAAAGAATTATACTGGATTAATTAGTGATTCGAGTTTTATCCACATCAATTTAATTTGTGCAAGGAAATAGATCAAAGCATGTACTGTAGAGGAGCTTTGAATGTAACCTGGGATTTGCAGCTCACCAGCAGTGAGAAGTTTATCTTTTTTTCTTCTTGTTCTAGTTCCTTCCAGAATCTGGCTACTTTTAAGTTAAATGATTTTTTTCTGATCCTCTGTTATTTCATTTCAAAAAGACAAACAAAATGTAACATTACAAGACCATCCAATTCGATCTGTAGAACAAATCTTCGGTGTTGTGGGTAATGTAGAACATAAATGATGAGCCATAAGTGCAAGAAAGTGAATGACCATAAAAGAACATATGGAATCATTTTGAATCCATTTAAGTATAACCTTGCAACAAATTCAATATACTTACGCGTCAAAAGGCTCCTTGGTATGCTATTATATTCTTGATCTTTAGGTATGTTGATGTATATATTTAGCTTAAATTGATTGGATTATGAAAAATGATGTCATCTTAGAGCTATTATTTGTTTAGAGGTATCTCCTTTTTCTTTTCCATAGTCTTTCAAATAAGATTATTAGATTTAAGATTGTGGGGATGTTGTTGCAATGTGGGATTTTGTCAGTCTTACCTCACTCATTTAAGTGAACCTTTCTTCTTCAGCTTGGCCTTTTGAACTTTCTACTTAGTGTCAGTTCGTTAGGTTTGTCGTTTTTTATTCTCATATTTTGCTTTTGTCTTTGAATGTGTGGATGGGGTTCATCTATAAATCAGGGGAAACAGTTTAGGTTATTTTCTCATTGATGGGAAACAGTTTGGTGCGAATGTGTGGATGGGGCTTATGCTCTTTGTGCTCCATAAGTTAGAATAACTCTCAATACTTTTTATTCATTTGTTCTATCATGTTGTCAAAATTACCGCAGACTGAATTTGGTAACATTTCTGGATTTACTAATTAATCATGTAAGAATTTTCATTTTACTTCCTGCTTTATGACTTTATGTATTTCAATAATGCTATTAACTTTTTATTATATTGTTTTAAGAACAACCCAGGTTTGCTAAAAATTAGAGAAACTACCCTGATTATTAGCCAGCATGATGTCATCATTCTGGATTGGTTTGGTTACTTTGAACTTTCATCAAACATTATGGACTTCCCATGAAAATTATAATGGGGATGAATTGATGTCATCTTCTCATAGTATATAACTTGAACGTTGTTGTTTCTCAAGCCTTCTTCTAGTTCATAAAACCATATATTTTTCTTTGAAATCTGCAATCTGCATGAAGAATTTCTATTCTTGTTAACAATTTTATTCTTTTCTTGCTTCCTGATTTTGCAGGTAGCTTTGCTGAAATTTACTGGTTATAAAGTAATAAATAACATCTCAGATGCTGGGAAGGCATTCTTAATTATTCTTGTCACAGATATTTTCTTAGGGTAATATTTTCTGCTCTTTACAGTAGATAACAAGTTCTTATTATTTACTGATGTTAATACACTCACCATCTCCGAAAAAAAAAAATTTACTATACTCATTAGTTGGCTTGCATTGAAGAGTTTTACAAAATTGAATATTCTCAGGACAGATATAACTATTTCCTTATCTGAAAAATTTCCTTCGTTGTAAAAGAAATTCCATCCATTGAATATTTTACAAATTAGAAGTTGGTAAAGTCATTAAAGTTATATCAGTTTGTTTAGCTTTTTCTTGTAATCAAATGCCTAATGCCTTGCAGGATTTTAGTTCTCTTTCTGATATAATTATAAATAGGTATTCCTTATTCATGTTTATGCAAGTGAATTTTGTGCTTCTGAAAAATGAAGTAAAAGATTTTATACATGCAGGTATCATTCTGAATCTGGTTGGCAGACTCTGGTGGAGATAATTCTTGAGCATTATGGTATTGAAGCTGATGAGTCTGCCATAATCACCTTTGTCTGTGTGGTCCCAGTTTTTATGGATGCATGTGTGAAGCTTTGGGTATGTTCTGTACATTTTCATGTACACGTTTAATTGTTCTCTTTTCTTATAGCTTACCGTGCAACAAGACAAATTTATTAGAAAACTTTGAAGTGGCAAGTTCCCGTTGTACATTGTTCATCTCCCCTGGTGTGGTCAACTAGATCTGGAGGGGAATTTTATTTCACCCAATAAGTTGATGAAAATCAGAATAATTCAAGTGGGATCCATGAATAGAGTTATTACAAATCAAGAGATTTACCAGAACCTTCCTCAACCTTGATATCAGTGAAACTCGAACCTTCAACCAGATCAGAATTATATTTTTAGAATTCTTTTTCAATTCAGAACTTTTGTCTCTCCATTATCTAATCAACCTTTAGATGGAATTTCCATTTAGTGCTCCGTAATAATTGAACGGGTGGCTTTCCGCTTACGTGGATCCTCTCTTATATTTTGTAGCTAGCTTCTGATTCTCTAATTGTGTTCTTTCTGCAGTTATTTAAAAAACTTCCAGGGCTAGCCCCAAGGGTTTCAAATATATTCAAGGAGATGAGGCGTCACTAGTAGACTCTTTTAACCAGATTTTGCTATCCATTTGAGATAATACCAAACAAGGCGCATGTATTATTACCAACACTAACGTTTTTGTTCTTTTACATTTTCTGTTTTAATTTATATTTATACATAGAGGTGTATGTATATTTGTAAGTACTAGTTGAAAATGAAAATGAGGTCTCAAGTTTAGCTATAATGAAGGTCACAATTCATGAGAATGTACGAGCTTATAGTTTATGAAATTTTTCGTGCTACAACGATTTGCGATGAAACATCCTGCTCGGTAGTTTTCCGTTCATGATCTTCCGCGACTAGAATGTTTCGAGAGCTGTCAATTTTCGCATTGATCAATATTGCTTTGAATTATGTTCTTCTAAAGAATATTGTTATCGCAGTTTTTATCTCTTTTGCAAAATGCATTCAAACTTCTGCTCTGCATGGCTTGTTCCATCCATGCAAGGAGGATTCAGCTTGTGGGTGTCAGGTTGGCTAATTCTTAGTTTTCTCCCCAGTGTTTTGGGCTATTTGCAACTGGATGGCGAAGATGCGTTTGTTGGTGCAGACCCCCTGACGGGTGACTTCAGGTAATTTTTCTCGTTGACTGTTTAGTTGACGGCGAAAGTACCATAATGCTCTGGAGCAAAATCAGGGCCTGACACCCCCGAAACCTGCACCCACTTTTGGCGCCAAAACTAGAACCTACCGTATTATGACAATTTTACCCCTTATGATTTCGTTTGATCTATTGCAAACTTTCAGAGAGAATTATAGAAAGAATCAATCTATTCATCACCCCACTAACAATGACTTCGCCCAATTCTTTTGCTTCACATATCCGTCTGTCCAAAATCAAACCTAAAATAGACGACTGTCCAATGATGCTATACTTTAACAAGGATTTATCCCGACCATACCCTAAAAATAGGGTATTTAGCTAAAAACATCCTCATACTCTAAAATTCCTCATATATACCTTTTTCTATGTGTAATTATGAAATTACGCAAATTCAAAACTTAAATCATCACAACCATTCACAATGACGAGGTCAAGTAACACAACACAACAATCAATTTATCATTCATGACCAGATCGACGTTATCATTCACGATCAGCATTCGTCAGGGTGTCCAATGAGGTCGCTCCGATGCGCTACAAGGTGACATGAATGCCAATGACTCTTCTGTTGCCGTTACTTCGTGCTGCTTGCTGCTGCTTGTTCTAGCACCCAATCTGCTACTTTAAATGGAAATTGGCCAAATTAAAGGTGATTTACCACATCTAAAATTGATTTTTATCATGTGGTAGTTTTAGTTTTATTGCATTGTTTTTTGTTGCCCTGTTTGGAACATCTTGTCAATTTTCTAAACTTCAACCTGACAATGTTGTGCTAAACCCACAGTGGGTTTTAGCTTTGCTTCAAGAGGCAATCATCAATGGAACTTTATGAGTTTATTAATTTTAATTATTCACAATGTAATATTTATTTATGGAACAACTCTATCTCTATTTAATTGTTTGTATGAAAATTAAAATCCATTGTGCTTCAAACCTTAGGATAAGGTCGCTGTAATTACTAGTACAAATGCATGAAGCTAGACACTTTTTCCCTGTGAGATTCCAAGTTTTTGAAATGTGGCTCAAGGAAGGATTCACTTCTCTTTCATCAGTTATTGTATAGCTTGTCCCACTAAATTATTAAGCTACATGTTGCTCACATGTAGCTTGGCTTGCCGACACCCTTAAACTTTTAGACAATAAGTAATTTTAATACAATAGATCGGTCCTTACCAATTACAATTGGTAGCTTACTTAGGATTATCTTATTTAATATGTTACAATATGGTCTAAAATTTTGCATGAAATACATCAAATTGTTGTGCCAATTGATTAGGGAAAGTGCAGAAGGGTTGTCTTTGTTAATACGTTGGGTGCTTGTTTTCTTTAATTATATTAGATGGTTATTTGTTCAGCTCCAATCCTGGTGATGATTTATCTTTTCACTTTTAGCTTCCAGTTCTCTCTCTTCAGTTGTCCAACGCAAGTGGCTGACTTAAATTCTGTGCTTTCTGTGAAACATGACCTCTTAGAACAAATATTTCTGGTTAGTCCAAGTAAGTTTAAATTATCATCAGATATCACTTTCGATATATTACAAAGGAGCAAATCTAGTGCTTGATTATTGCCTATATGGAGTGTTGTGTATATAGAAAGGCTAAGAAAATTGATCATTTCTTTATTGCTTCATGTTTAACGGTGTTGTATTGACAAAATAGCAGTGAAGCTTTTTCATGTCATTCCAACTTTTTGTACCTTTTCTTTTTTATGGATAATCATTACTTTTTATTGGGCAGTAGAAAGCCAAGGCTTTGTGAAGTTATATTATGCAGCTTTTATTTAGTTTATTTTGTCCTGTTTTGTTTTGCCTTGATGTTGACTACTGGTTCATCTTTAGTATAATCCCTCTATTTGATCTAATAAATTTATTAGGTAGGCTATTTACTTATGGTAATGTGATTTGATTACTCTGCCGGAGGGTATTAAGAGGACAATTGACTCCTATTCACACTTGAGAGCTAAAAATCAGTTAAAGAGATAAGGGCCATCCAAAGCTTCTGTACTTCATTCCTAGGTGAAACCTCATCTGAAAGTAGGTGTCAGCTCTTTTCTTTTACATCTTAATCAGTTATAGAGCTTGATTTGTGTTGAAAAATTCTTGAACAACAGTTGGTAACACACACACACACGCACGCACACACATGCAATATTGTGACTATTTAAGACATAATGATTAGGTGAACTAGCTAGCTCTCATTTTGATCTTTGTTCTCTTTATTAGATCAACACTACTAGGCATGTTGAGATGGACTAGCAGCACTACTAGCTACCTACACATGATTATCTCATGTTTTGTTTATACGTAATTTTAGGTCTTTTTAATAAAGTAAAGGCTTGCCTAACCTCTCCCCCGCACATGAAATTGATAATATATGCATTGCTGCATTTACTTTGTATATACTCAGTTATAGTCGGGTAATGAAGAGTTTACTCGACTATAGTCGTGTACCGAATTTTTTACTCGACTCTAGTCATGTAACAAATTCTTTACTCAACTGTAGTCGTGTAATAAATTCTTTACTAGATTGTAGTCGAGTAATGAATACTGTATTGGACTAATATGTTGTGTAATTTTTCTGATTCGTTTAAAATATATTATTATGCAACCTTTTAGTTGTATTTACATTATAATTCAAATTTTTTTTGTTTAACCAGATGGAACCAAAAATCAAAGAATCTGATTATTTCAAAGTAAAAATTTCTAACCGATCATCACTAGAAGCAATTGAGGACGTCAAAACAAAGTTATCTAAGGAGCATATTAGTATATTTAGGCGTTCTTGTTTTGATCATTTTTTGGATGTTGACGAGTTGAAGTTTTTTGCTCAGTTACTCCACAGCATATTATTGAGCGAAGTGAAATCAAACGAGAAGGCAATGTGGTTTGGGATTAGACAGAAAAATATTCAATTCTCAATAGAAGAATTTGCCTTGGTAACAAGATTGAATTGCAATCCATCATACGAGCCTGATACTGAAAACACTAACGATGGTGAGAGAATAGTTGATGAGTTCTTGGATGGAAATTGTGCACTAACAACAAAACAACTTCGTGAAAAGTTCATGAAGGCTAATTCAAAAGATGACATGAAAATTGTCAAGCTTGCCATGTTATACTTTGTAAAGTCGGTCTTGTTTGGAAAGGAGAATAGAAACCATATAAATGAAACTAATGTATTTCTTCTGGACAATTTCAATGAGTTTAATGAATATCCATGGAGACGCTCTTCTTTCAAGATGACCATTGAGAGTCTGCGAAAAAGCATTGCAAACCGTGTGGCTAAGCATAAGAAGAAGTCAAACACAGATTGTAAATATAAAAGAGCAACGTATAGTGTCTATGGGTTTCCTCACAGCTTTCTGGTAACAAAACAAAACTAATTAGTATATGGCTTACCTACTTTAGTTACTTAATATAGTTCATCATCTTTTTATGTATATAATTTATACATTGCATCGTACATTATACAGGTGTGGACAAATGAAGCTGTTTCCATCATTGGTAATAAATATGCAAAACATTGTGATGAATTATTTCCGCGGATTTTAAGATTGAAATCAATAAGGCCTAAAGATTTTGGTGAGATTCAAAAGAAAATCTTCAACAAAAAAACCTCCATGATGATTTTCATCATAATAGAACAGAAGTTATTACACAATCATCATAATTATTAATATGCTCGGCGCAAACACTAGGCCCATGTATCATGCACCCTTGGGCGCCTCTATTTGGAAACAATATAAGCCACACAAAAATGTTTACCACCTGCGAGACAAAAGTGTAGAAATTTATCAACTAACTATTACAGATATTAATGAAATTAATACAACAAAAATGACAAGTATGTAAGATTTTAAGTAGTACGTGTGCTTGTTTCTGTTTCATTCGATTCAACTACGGGATTATTGTTAGATAATAAAATTGGTGCACTGCAAGTTAGTCGATTATGTCCCTGAGAACCACACCTACTACACTTACAACGTAACTTCTTTTCACCTTGTGATACCATCCTAATTTCTTGTAGCCAACCTTTTTTTTTATTTTCCACAGGGAGCAAAACCTCATTACTATGCACTTCCTCTAAAACTTCTTCATTCTTCTTGTATGCCAATAAGATAGATTGTTTCTACATATGCTGTACCCATGCTTCACTAGAATAGAAATGAGAACACATATCATATACAGAGAATGTTTCTCGATACTTACAAATAGCTAATGCATGTTTATAAGGTAGTTGATCGAGTTGAAATTCCTGACAACTACATGTCTTCTCAAGAATGTTGACATGACCATCAAAGTCACCATCTTTAATAATAAATTCATACGTATTTAATGCCACTACTTTGTATGTAAGGGAATTCTCTGATTTTTTTTAACAACTCCTTTTCAGCCTATTTAGTAAGTTGAGTGTGACAATTAACTACCTCTTCTCGCCTAACACAAAACCACTCCCATAGTTTATCAATGATTGAACCAATAACTTATAAATGGACAACTGTCGGAGATTTTTATGAACGGAATTCATGTATTCTGCTATGTTTGTTGTCATAATACTGTAACGTAACCCATTAAAATGAGAATGAGCCCACTTGTCATACCTTGCATCCTCAAGATATTTTGCAACTCTTTTATCAACCTTCTGAATCTCATTTATAAAGTAGTTAAAATGTTGTAGTCGATAAGCCTTTGCAACTAGTTCAACAAATGCATCTACCTTAATTTCTTTAAACTTAGCACGTAAATTTTGCTTCAAGTGGTGCGTACAAATACCATGAGCAATATCTAGCCATGTAATGTTAATATTTTTCTTTATACTTGGGTACCGGTCAGAAATAAAAACTAAATTAAGAACTTCACCTATTGCTTCCTTTAACTTTATTAGAAATCACCCCCATAAGGCATCATTCTCACTGTCACCAATACCAAATGCAATAAAAAGATTGTTATCATCAAGTGATGTCGCAATGAACAAAGTTTTTTTAAATTTTCCTTCAAGAACGTGTCATCAATTGCAATGACTGACCTTATTGATGAAATAAATCCATGTATACAGCACCCAATTGCCATAAAGAAATATTTAAAGTTATTTGCATTATCGACTTCAATAAATATATGGGTGCCCAGATTTTTCTTCTCCAAAATTACCATATATGAAGGGGGTACCTTGAATGAATCCTCAAACGTGCCTCTAACTTTCTCTATGGCATATTCTCTTGCTTTCCATGCTTTGTGGTAACTTATTTCATATCCAAACTATTTCTGAAAATCTTCTCTGATATCATTAGGCCTATATGAGGATGAAGCACCATCAAACTTATGACAAATCTTTTGTCCAATAAGCTTGAATAAAGCATTACGATGATCTCTCTTACGGACATTAAGTGCATAACTATGGACGCTATAGTACTTTTTGATTTCAAATATATTTGAACTTCCAAATTTGGTAGCACAGAGTCACCGCTTACAATTATAGTCAATACACCTAACAACAAGTATGTTCTTCCCAGACTTAAAGGGTTTAAATTCAAAATTTTTCCCCAATGCTTCAATATAAAGCACTTCTTGCAACTCCTCTTTCAAACTGAACAACTTTTTGCCCATTAACCTATCACTATCATTATCACTAACTTCCATAGATGACAAATTATTACTATTAGAATGCGAGTTGTCATTGTTTAATGAGCTGTTGCATGAAAAAAAATTGACTTTAGGCATATCTCTACTATAGGGGGTGGGAAACTCATATTACAAGGCGCTACATTTCCCACTGTTGGACCACTAACTATTATCCCATCAAAATCATCATGAATAATAACATTCACATTTTCCAAACTCGGCCTCCTTCTATCATTGGGTTGTATTTTAGGAACAAATTCAGATACTAACTAATCTTCAGCAACAAAATTATTTGGGCTTAAACCTTTACCTCCAACATATGCCTCAACAGGTTTTTATGGACAGCTATCTGCCTCAATAGGTGTTGCCAAAACTTATTTTTGCTTGTAGGTAATACAAAGTGGAATCTTCAACTCAGCTCCACTAATCGTTTTTTCTAAAAATTAATCTACGTTATCATCAATCATAATTGGAACGGGCGACGTTAAATCGAATGTTTTAAGCTTGAACTTTATTTCAATTTCAAATTCAGAAATATTAATAGAAATAACCCGAGATACTCTTTCTATCAATTGTTCATATATTGTAGAATGGGGCACCATGGTCCCTCTTGGCTTTATACCATTAAATCTATAATGTCCATTTTGCTCAATCCATTCACCACAAAACATAATAGGCACTTGTATTAAGTCATTTTCTGCAATAATACAATACATGATTATATAATAAATATAAAACAAAATCAAACAAGGCATATAACGAAGTGTGGAATCGTCAACCCATTTGTACGACTGCAGTTGTGTAATCGCTCTTTTACAAGACAGTAGTTATGCAACTTACTAAAATACACAACTATAATCCAGTAAACAGTCAAATGATATATCTAGTAAAAAAAAATTATTCTTTACACTAACAAAATACTAAGTATTATAGCAATTACTATATTTTTCACACTTACACGACTGTTGTCGTGAAAATTCATACATACATGACAAAAGTCGTGTATGTTGTAAAAATACATGATTACCACCCAGTAAATTGTTAGAGGACATATTTATTCGCCAAAAAATATTTTTCTTGCACTAATAGCATGCTAGAGTCTCATAATAGCTGAAACGTTTTACATATATGCACGACTGTAATATGTAAGTTTATACGTACACTACAATAGTTGTGCAACTTATTAAAATATACAACTATAGTTCAGTAATAGTCAGAGGTCATATCTAGTGAAAAAATATATTTTTTGCATTAATAAGATGCTAGGGTGTCATACCAATTGAAACATTTTGTACACTTACACAACTACAGTCATGTAAATTCATAAATACACGACTGCAGTCGTGTATGTCAGGTGCAGAGTAAAATTTTGACAACAAATTCAGGTTTCAATGAATATAATTAAAAAAACCCCATCAAATAGCAGTAATATGATGCAAATGTAATGAAAATGTGAGTTATTTTACTGTTTATCACATAACAAATAAAACCCTAAGAATAATATAATGTCAACAAAATGAATAGATAACACAAAATAAATATAAAATTTTAAATACCTTATTCTCTAGATAAATAATGCACCTAATTGCAAACCAAAATCTCAGTACATTAGCTATTCATATGTGATTTTGAGAGTGTGGAGTGAGTTTTTGTTGTGTGAAGTAAAAAAGTGTGAGAAGTAAAGAGTGTTGTAGGTGATTTGTGTGTGTTTTATATTTTTCTTTAAGGATATTTTAGACAATATACTACACAACAAGACATACTTACATAATTTTTGAACATGGGGTATATTTAACTAAATACCCTATTTTTGGGGTATATTTAATTAGAAACCCCATACTTCAAGCCTCCATTAGACATTTCATTGAACACCTTCAAAACATTATCATTTTGTCAATCAAATGTTATAGTAACCAACAATATTACATATTTCTTAAGAGTAATGCTAGGCATTCTAATATCTAAATCTTAATTTGGATATTAATTGATATAATATTCATTTATTGAATGACGGTTACATAATTTTATAAACTATAAAATATATTATTTTATAAATAAGTAACACATGATACTAAAATTTAAATTAAGACTCAAATATCAAGATTCTTAACATTTTTGATTTTTTTTTAAAAAAAAATTATTTTTTTAATAATTTAAAACACATTAGTGATATCTTGAACTTTAACTTCATTGAAAACTGAAAACATTTTCTGTGTAATTTTCATGTGCTTATACGATTGTACCCTCAGCCTACCAACAGAGTCTTCACTAATAAATGCATCTTCACCATCTAGCTGCAAATAACCCAAAACACATAGGACAAAAGTGAAAATTACCGCTCAACTCTATTCAAAAACAAAACCCTAAACCCCAACTCTATCACTCTCTTTCTCACTCCCACTCAATCATTCTCAATTCACACCGCCGGCGCTATCACTCCGTCACCTCACGGTCACGCCATCGCCGGGATCCCCTTCTTCTTATTCATCCTATTCTTCGAAACGAAGCTCCTGCTGCTAGCCAAAAGCAGAAGGAAAAAAATGTTAGTTTTATTCGAAACTCCGGCGGGTTTTGCCCTTTTTAAAGTATTGGATGAAGGGAAGCTCTCTAAATTTGAGGTAAATTAATAATCTTTATTACATACGAAATAACTTTGTTTCGCCATTTTTACTCTGCTATTGATTTTAACTTAGTGTTGCTTCAGGGTTTGGGGCAAGAGTTTAACAGCCCAGATTCTGCTAGACAGGTGAATTTCTCCTTTTTTAGGCTTTTCCTTTATATCAAATGCTTGAAACATACTGGAATTTCAAAGTTTATGCCTAATTTTGAGATTGAAAATCTAACTGTTCCTTGATACCTTACAACAGATTGTGAAGCTGAAAGCTTTTTCAAAGTTTGAGAATACATCAGAAGCTCTGAAAGCAGCTACGTGTTTGCTGGAAAGCAAACCCAGCAAAGATCTTCGTAAATTCCTGCGTGCTCACTGTGATGGCGAAACATTAGCCGTGGCTGATTCCAAGCTTGGAAATGCAATCAAGGACAAACTGGTTAATTGAATATCTTGTTTTTGGTTTTTTGTTTTTTTTTCATGTTGTTTGCTTTTTCATTTGTGTTATAGTTGGGGTGATTTTTTGTTTTTGCAGAAAATAGAATGTGTTCACAACAATGCTGTGATGGAGTTGATGAGAGGTGTGAGGAGTCAGTTGACAGAGCTCATATCAGGTCTAGCTGTTCAAGATCTTCAACCAATGAGCTTGGGTTTGTCTCATAGCTTGTCTAGATACAAGCTCAAGTTCAGTGCTGACAAGGTACTTTTTGTATGTTAATTCCCTTTTCATCTGCTTATCATAAGTTAAAGAAGTTGTTTTCATTCTTAGTAGAAATTAATTGATTGACATTTGTATAAGTGAAAGGTCTCTGGTTTGATCTGTGGGCAGATTATTAGGGTATTGAAAGGGATTCATATCTCGTGTTTTGCAGCCCAGCTACTGACTGTGGGTTGTTGGGGGAGGGGGGGAAGCCTGGTTTATGTGTAAATATATGTGTCTGCTTTTGCGGAAATACTTATATATTTCTCTGCTGTTTCCTTTCTGAAACCAATTACTTGCCTTTTGTCCACAAACTGTTTACAATTAATATACTATTATCTCTTTGTTTTTGTTTGAGGATTCAATTCTCTTTTGAGGACAAGTTGGTCCTAGATGAACTAAAATTCAATCATTGATATTGTGTAAAATGTTAAATATTTTATCTACTTTGGCCAGCAAGGATTAGGAGTATTTTGAGTTTTTGATTGTTAGATAATCATTATGTTCTTTTAGTTTAATCCCTTGACTTGGGGCTGACACTCTAGTT
The DNA here is from genome assembly GCA_030449075.1 of Murraya paniculata. NCBI lineage: Eukaryota > Viridiplantae > Streptophyta > Magnoliopsida > Sapindales > Rutaceae > Murraya > Murraya paniculata. The sequence goes on along the minus strand of JAEVFN010000119.1, from coordinate 176,171 downwards.
TTGTTTCTTGTTTTAGGTGGATACAATGATCATTCAGGCAATTGGTTTACTTGATGATCTTGATAAAGAACTCAATACTTATGCGATGCGTGTTCGCGAGTGGTATGGATGGCATTTTCCAGAGCTTGCAAAGATCATCCTGGACAATATCCTGTATGCCAAAGCCGTGAAGTTTATGGGCAACCGCACTAATGCTGCAAAGCTTGACTTTTCTGAGGTAGATTTCAGATGGGTTTACTTTATGGTAATTGCGTAGTGTTCGTGTTATGGTGTCAATTTCATTTGGTAACTCTCAAAATTTTTTAAGCTATCTATTCACATGTGCTTGCTATGTGTTTGTCCTAAATTTAGGCCTATGTAACATTTTGGTTAGTGAACACTCCTACATAAACATCTTTGTCTGAGAGTTTGTTGCGGTGTAATAATACCATAGTTAAGTGAATAACCATTGTGCTGACATAACTTTAAATCTCTGCATTTTTTGTCCTCTTTTTATTTTTCTGGAAGACAGATGAAGTTGGTCATCCTCATCACTTTATTTTTTTGCCTTGTCTGATATTTTCAGATTTTACCTGAAGAAGTAGAGGCAGGGTTGAAGGAGGCAGCTATGATTTCCATGGGAACAGAAGTTAGTGATCTTGATTTGTTGAATATTAAAGAACTTTGTAACCAGGTTCTGTCTCTTGCTGAGTACAGAGCTCAACTGTATGACTATCTAAAAAGTAGAATGAATACAGTTGCTCCAAATTTGACTGCTCTTGTCGGAGAGCTTGTTGGAGCTCGCCTCATTGCCCATGGAGGCAGCTTGTTGAATCTTGCGAAGCAGCCTGGGAGTACTGTTCAGATTCTTGGTGCAGAAAAGGCTCTCTTCAGAGCACTGAAGACTAAGCATGCAACTCCCAAGTACGGGCTTATCTACCATGCGTCCCTTGTTGGTCAGGCAGCCCCAAAGCATAAGGGAAAAATTTCCCGGTCACTTGCTGCCAAAACTGCATTAGCAATTCGATGTGATGCTCTTGGCGATGACCAAGATAACTCTATGGGACTGGAGAATCGTGCCAAGGTATTCTACAAACATTTGTTTCATTCTTCCCTAATTTTTGTTATGGAAAGGAGTTTCTTATGCACAATTATTTGCAGCTTGAAGCACGGCTAAGGAATCTTGAAGGCAAAGAATTGAGTCGTGCTGCTGGGTCTGCTAAAGGAAAGCCTAAGCTTGAAGTTTATGACAAGGACCGAAAGAAGGGGCCTGGGGCAATGATAACTGCTGCCAAGGTCTGCCTTTTTACCTCTTTCTTTTCTTTTTTTTCAGATTTCCTTTTGGGCCTCCTAGTGAAGACTATGTTTGTTTTTATCTGCTTTTTGCAGACTTATAATCCTGCAGTGGATTCCGTTCTTGGTCTAACGGAAAATGCTGCTGATGAAAATGAGGAAGAAAAAGCGATGGACGAAATTGTTGTCAGTGAAGAGAAGAAAGAAAAGAAAAAGAAAAAGAACAAGAAAGCTGATGACAAGGATGCAAATGGCAATGCCAAGACAGAAAATGAAGATTCAGGTTAAAAAGGACAAGAAGAAAAAGAGAAAACAAGAAGCTGAGGCTGATGAGGAGGACATTGATGCAGGGGAGAATAAGAAAAAGAAGAGAAAACGTTCTGAAGATAATGAAGAAGATTCGGAAACGCCAAGTAAGAAGGAGAAGAAGAAGAAGAAAAATAAGAATTGATAGTTTCTCGGTAGTTTTGGTGACTGGAAACCTAACAATTTTTTTCAACTACTCAGGTACTAATGTAAAATCTGGTTTTTGTTCACTTCTTTTTTTAATTTTCCAGTTTCTATTGAATCTTTTTTAGTTTCATCCTAATTGTAGTGTATTCAAAGTACCAATGGTCGTAGTTGGAAGAGGTTATCTTCCATGCAAGACTTTGTTATTGCACCAATATTTTGCAATCAATTTATATGTTTGAAATGGTGTGTGGACTCATTGTGCACAGCTCCTACTAAGATCAATTCTCACAATTTTGGTTATTCAGCTGGCAATGCAAGTTGAATTACTGCTTTTGGACGTAGTTCGATGAAAGCTGGCAACGTAATTTGTAAGGATTATGCTCAATCTTAGCCCAACTTAATCCAATTTGATCCAAGTATAACTTTCTGCGTTTTAGTTAGAGATAGCAAACAAGCCGGATCTGGTCGGGCCTGACTCGGCCGTCGTTGAGTGAAGCCCGGCCGTCGCTTATCGGGCTAGGTTTTTCCAAGCCTGAATTCTTTTAATTTGTTTGAAAGAAATAAGTTATTAAAATATTTTAATAGTTGTAAAGAAAGGAACGAAAAAAACAAGTAAATGTTTTCGGTTCGCCTTTTGGATTGCGTTGAGATTTTAATTATAAACGGGTATATTAGAAAAAAATAAGGTTAATAATGAGTCTGGGATTAAAATATTAACGCCCAGCTCGGCCCTCCCACCATTGGGCCGTGATTTAGCCCCGCTGGGCACCCATTCTGTGTGTTTTTAGTTTATTTCACAAACCACCGTCTAATTATTGTTAACTTCAAATAGAACCCCTTCTTTTGGGCCCAAAAAAAAAAAGAAATCAAGGGCAAGTACTCTTAGCCCTCATGCATCCATTCCCACTCAAGCCCGTTGGGCCCGTGCCGAGTCGTACCAGGCCCCGAGTTATCTCCGTCGTTAACAGATTTTATTTTAGTGCGTATTAACAAAACTGGGTAAAGTCTTTTAAATAGCACGACAGTGATTTAAGTGCTTTGATGCCCCTTCAGGAGGAATCTAAATATTTACTTTCCAAATGAGCCATACTTGGAAAAAATAATATCAATGAAGCAAATAAAACTGCTGCCTTCTTTATAGAGCCCAACAATTTTGCAAAGCAAAAATCCAAGCACACGTACCAATCACCATCAATTATTTCTATAGACAGGTTTACGTAAACACAAGAGTATGAAGATAATTTATAGACTATATATATATATTTGCATCTATTTACTTATTACTATCAAACTGGCAACCATTATAATCAGCCACCCGAGTGGCATATGTTTGCAGAAGAATGATACGAGGCTTTGCTCATCTCATGCTTCTGAGCTTCCAGCAATTCTGCTTGTATTGTGTTTGCTTTTGAAAGCAAGTGAGTTTGCCGGAAATTCCAACAAAGTTCCGCTTTCCATTCTATGCGTTCGTGGGTTGGCTTTCTGCATGTCAGTGATCGGACATCAGCATTCTACTGTGAATTCGATTCAAGCAATTAGCATATCAATAGCACTTGGAATGCAAAATGGAGCATTTCTAAAGTCGTATATATTGCAATAAAGTTTATTAAAACAATAATACAGTGTGATACCAACAGAAAATCCTAAACCCTAAACCTTGGTGTTCATGTTTGAACAAGGAATGCTGCCTATTGTCGATCCCGTGTTGACATAGTGATGAAAGAATGCATGTGACAATGGATGGTGTCATCGAGTATGCTATAAATGGTAATGTGTTGGAGGTGGCAGTTATACAAAGAAAAATCTTAAATGTCACGCAACCATTTAATGTGTTGAAATGGATAGATGCAGTGGATGCTACTTTTAGCTGGAATTTAAAAAGTTCATACGTGCGGGGTGATATTGCATATCACAAAGACGGTGATGTTGACGGTACTATGAAGAAAGAACTTCATATTGTGAAACATATTTATTGATTTGATGATGAACAGTGGTAACAGAATGAACAAACAGAGATGATGTGGCACTAGTGGTACACAGAAGTCATGGGTAATCATTGGTCCGATGCTTCGGACAAAACCAACTCCCAGGGTGTGACAGGTTGCTTTCATAGGAATGAAAGGTGTTGATAATGTTAACTGTGTGAAGAAAAAACTTTATTATAACTAATAACTTAACAAAGAACAGTATTTATTGTTTAGAAGATAATCTAAGAAGATAATCTAGAACTTTCTCACAAAGAAATTAAGGTCTTTCGGTCATATCTGATCTGTGGCTAAATGCAAAAACATATATACCCTATCAAACAAAATATACACGCCTTCATGAAATAATGAAGAGAATTTACGCACCTTCACCATAAAGTTGCTCAAACCGAGCAACTATGTGTTTCCCATAAGTATATTTCTTCAAGGCATCACAATGAACTCTGATGCGACTGATCAATGTTTCTCGCAGTTTGCCATTGCATTTTTCCAGAATTTTCTGAACCACATAATTTGCATATTGGTCCTTCATCATTACCTAGGGTATAGAAATTGGAAAAGAGAAGAGTCAGCAAAACCTGGATAAAAGTTTGAAATACTGTCTACATTGAGAAATTCCATTTAAAATAAACTATAATAAGCTAATGACATTCCTATTAAGACATTGACACTTCTAGTCAACATATCATCAGATGCTACATCTAGTTCACAAGAAGCTCATGAAAATATAAAAAGAAAAGAAAGAAAGAGAAGCTTAGGAAGGATAATTATTTTACTAAATTAACAACGAAATGATATTACATCCCATTATTCTCATATTTTCTAAGCTGCACAAATCAGTGTACAATGAAATCAGAGCTATGAATCCAACTTTTTCTCAAATTCACAAAAGTTGGTGAAAAAACGATATTTATTTGCGACCATTACATGCTGAACTCGGTGGCTGGTTAATAATTAGAATAAGCACAGCGACGGAAGGAAAAGGACGAGCTTGATCCAGCCAGCATTATTGGTTACATGCAATTTTAAGTATGAAACTGCTTATTCTAAAACAGGAATTAGGACACCATTCAATATAAGATAAAAATTAGAAATAAAAAAAAAAAATCATATGCAAAAACCCAAGATACACTACAAGGCAACAACATACAATGCCCTTGTAAAAGCAACTGTCTAGTTTGGAACAGAATTAAAAAATAAGCGGAACATTATCATGAGATAAAGCCTCATCTAGATCAAAGGGGAACAATGAAAATGCAAATAAATCTGAAAAGTTAAAATACCAAATTATCATTTTTTTTCTAAGCAAATTAATAATACCTGATCTAGTTCCCACTCCTATTTGTGAGTTATGCATCAATCAACACCTTGTTAAGTATTTGAACAGAACAAATATTTGGTATTACTTCTCTAACAGGGCAGTGGTATAACTGAAAAAAAAATATTTGGTATTACTTCAAAAGTACTGCCCGGTGACACAGAATGTTAGGCATCTAAGCATTGATCCAGCAAGTCTGCTCTTCTAGTACTGATAAAGATAAAATTATAGTTCAATTGAAGTCAGACTGCTTTTTACTGTGCAAATTAAAGTTGTTCGCATTTAGATAATAGATCAAAAGACAAAAAAACCAATTAAGGTTGAGCCAATATAGTTCATTAATCCAAGGCAAACTAGTTTTGCGTCTAAGTCCTTACTGATATTAAATACATGTCTAGATTCAACCAAAACCAATAACACCAGCTCTTGGTTGATTAAACAAACTTAATGCGGAAAAGATCAGGCATTAAGGTACTAGTAGTAGAGCGTGAAATCTAAGTGTTTGCTTTTACTCACCAACAAATTGTCATTTTCTTCAGATTGACCAAGAATCTCTTCAATCAAGAGCTCCCTTTCAGGAGTATTACCATACTCCAAACATTTCTCAACAACATTTGATGCATATTTATGCTGACTCATCTGTACAATTTTCCCAGCCAACTTGCTGAAAATTTGGGTTCTTTCATGAGGCTTTCCCCGCTCCAGAACATGCTGCAAGCAGGACAAGTCAACTTGATATCAGAGTCAGTTCCACAAGATATTGGAAGTACCATGCAGAAGCAGAAAAATGTTGATGAAATTTAGTCACCAAGTAAAATCTGAACAAAACAATGACAACCTGAACCCGGAAACAAAAGGAGTACTCAACTTGAAAGCATACACAGCCAAGCCAATTATTCATGCAGCCAAGTCCACCTTTCTTTATCTTTCTTTTCGTTGATAGGAAACAACATAATTCAAAGATGATATAGGAATAAGGGCCAATACACTATGTCCTTCAGAAAAGGTTTAAAATTATCAATCCACACTAACAAAGCGTGGCATAAGACCCTATAAAGACATCTTTCTAAAGGTTGATGACGAGCAAACACCCCAGAAGATATGAAGGTGAGATCAATGAATATAAGTAGAAGTTGCTTGGCAGGTTAGAGCCACAAATAAGACCACCAATTTAAGATCTACAATAATAATTGAAGCAGCAGTTTCAGATTTTTCAAAAGATCCTGGATTGTTTTCCTTCCATAAGTAAAGATGGCTAAAACCACAACAATAATCCAGAAATCCTCACCTAGCTTCCACTGGAAACTGGGGAAACGGGTTTCTATAAGAGAGGAAGACACCTTTGGTATCCGGCAATAACTTGCTTTTCAGGAAAAGTCAACATGTTATAGATTGTCTTTCTTCTATGCAGTTTTGTTCTTTCATTTGGCTCAAGATCTTCTTTAAGATGTCCCATTTTGTAAAGGAAAAATTATATATAGCAATCATAGTAAACTTTAGTTTCGTACTATGGTGCAGTTGTTTTAGACTTTGAAGGATCCTTGTTCTACGGTTAAAACTAATCCAATCGCCTAAAATAATGCGGGTAATTCAAATCTCATGCAGCTTTATGCTTTCTGAGGACCTACAAGCTTTTGGTAGGGATGTAAAGTGCTATGGAAATGCACAGCTTTAGCAATTTCCTGGATGATTCGGCAGGAACAAAATAGAAGGATTTGTTAAGACTACTGTGAGAAATGTCAATCTTTCGTCGGATAAAGTTCAATTTCAATTACAAGCTTCCTTGTCAACCTCTACTTCTAAGGAGTTTGAGGATTCAAAATTCTTCTTCACTCATCTCTTTTAGGAAGGGAACCTGGGATAATTTTTTAATTTAGTTTACCTTTCAGTCATTTTTGAGACGGTATACAACTATACATCTTTGATTTTTACTATCCACTAGTTGATTATTTATACAAGCTACGGATGGAAAAAATTTTATTGCAGATCCACAATTCGACTGATAGAGGATCTTCTACACCATAAAATCTTGTTGCTAATAACTAAAGAAAATCTACAGGTCCAATCCATACAGACGAGCTTGCTGATCAACTAGGTCAAAGGTGCTTCAGGTTTAGAATGACAAACTATTTATATTATATGTAGGATCAAGAAGCAAAACGAGACACAAAACTCTGAAAGATAGTTTCTGAGCTCTGTAAGTAACAGCTGATGCTACGATTTTGGTACTTATTTTTAATATAAACAATTAACATCCTTTTTTTTTTTAATAAGAAAATTATTGAGTATTTATAAGCAATTACTATCAGAAGCCCATATTAAAAGAATTAAGCAAGAACCACAAAGCACACAATACCAACCTGTGTGACATAGTTGCCATACTGGTCCTGAGCCAGAACAAAAGCAGATTCCAAGATTTCGTCCACTATGCATTGACCTTGTTGCTCGTCTGAACAATGCTCCAGAACTCTCTATTGAAAACCAGATGCATTATTGTGCAGCTAAAATGGCCAACATACTAGGATCTTAATCTTTCCTACACTCAGAGAGAAAACTGAAGGATTCAGACCAAAAAAATTGAGCTGTATTACCTGAATGACACGACAACCATATGGATGAGTAGATAGAGTGGCAACTTGACCACGAAAAGCAGAAATAATAAACTCAATTTTCTCTGCAGGGATACATTCTATACACTTCTGTATCACGTGATTTCCATTTTGATCACGGACACATCTCATAACATGCCCATCAAGCTCAAGCACCAGTTGTGATTTCTGATGGAGCTCAATCACTTCAAGGGCCTAGAACAAACATCCAAGGAAATGATCAAGACTCATAAAAAAGTTGGTATTAAAACTTGATATGAAATAATACATGGTCATTGTTGGGATTCATTAAGCATATACTGACTTCATAATGCAACTCCACCTCCCCAAAACCCCAAACGACATAAAAGTGAAAAACAAACAAGTATTCTAGAGCAACAGCAAAAATTCCATTAAACATACATTATGAAGAAGAATATAAACAAGAAAAACTAAAGGAACAATATGAACCAAAGAATAACTGAAAGCCAGAGATCTTTATTGCATATAACTTCGAAGACCCTAGACAAAATGCCATAAAAAAAAATTGAATTGCCATAAAGTATTTTCAATATTTTCGGAAATTCGAACAAATCTGAGACAATAACCTACATTCACAATTAGTCTTATCAACAAATGATTCTCATTAATGAAATAAGTATTCTTTATGTGAACCAGAAATCTATTCACAAGAAGAAGAATACAAGAAATTCGAAGTCCACAAAAATTGAATCAGAACAAGAAGAAATAAAAATTAATAATAAAATAGTCTAACAACGGCTTCCCAGTTTTTGTATATGTAAAGGAGAAGTGGAAAAATATTCTTGAACTGAAACTAATGACCAAAGTGAGGCAAGAAACGAGTCTTATCTGTGGGTGCTCAATGGTTCAACTGGTGAAACTTGTTGGGTATTACAAGAGATTAGGGATCCAAATGTCACAAATACCAAGGTTGGGGAGTGGTTTGGTTTAAATTTATGTACTATTTTTAAAAAAAATAGAAACATACAATATATATATAATAAGCCTTATCCCACAAAAATCAAGATCTTCCTATCTAGCTTCTCCAAATATCCTCTTACTTTTTGATAGGCAAAGGGATAGGGTTAGGACAGATTCTCGCCCATTCGTAAAGACTAGATGTAGGAGTGGTCTATTGATTGTCTAACCTTCTGGGGAACATACATCTGAAAGTTCAGACTGGCTTTAAAGGCTTCTAATCATTTAACACCTGCAGGCCTAAAACATAGGGCTTGAAGTTCTCCAACAATGAAGCCAGTACCAAACTGGCTAATAATGGGATGGTTAGTACCATCTTCTCTGATATAAGACTGCTATAGAACTAAAATCGCTAGGAAATAGAATGCACTAGAGGACGTTAATATACCACTAAATAAAACAATTTATCGTAAAAGCCTAGCATACCTTCTGTATCACACGACAACCATACATCTGCAAACTCAGAGGCAAGATCTGCCCAACAAGTTTTTCTGCTAGCTCCTTCCTCTGCTCAGGACTTCCATGTTCAAAAAACTGCAATTAAAATTGAAATCCAACAATCAGTAACATGCCACCATCAGAGTTCACAAGTTAAGCAAGATAATCTGTTTAGAAGAATTAGAAAGCATACCTTTTGGATAACATAATTCCCAAAAACATCAGTCATTAATTTTGAAGCATGCGGAAGAACTTCTTTGAAAACAGATACCTTTTCTTCAACGCTGCAATGTTCTAACTTCTGCTGAATAAATCGACTACCATGTTGATCAACACTGAAGTAAAAAAATGCTTTGAATATTAATCTTCACATAAGATGGCACTACAATCACATTGTACAGAAGTAGGCAAAACAAACTCGATATAAAACCTACCTGAATTCAACTATACGCCCCGCTATGTCAGAGAGCTCAAACTTTTGGGCATTGCTGGATTTCAGTTCTTCAAGAAATGAATGCTTTTTAGAGTCCTCAAATGTTCTCTGCCCTTGCCATCCAGAGTATATTCCTGTATTTCTATTCAAACCCTGAGGAAGCCTCATTTCATGTCGCAGACCTAGTTGACTGGTGGAACCAACAGGCGATGATGGAAGCACTGGACTGGCAATAGGCGAAGTTGGGAATTGAGCCATAACACCCATGCCTGGGAGACCTCCATAGTAACCACCAACAGGCATTCCTACTTTTCTTGGATTTGATATGCCTGGACCCCCATTTAATGAAGACTGAAGATTCTGGTCACCCATATAAGCAGCAACAATTGTCTCTTTCTTTGAGGAAGGATCCGCCTGAGCCCCATTAACACCACTTGATGCTAACCGAGCATGCTGACCTGAAGCATTGTATGCATCTCCAAAAGGATGTTGAAAGTATTGCATATGAAGAGGATCCACAAAAGGAGGTTGTAGCATTAGTCCTTGATGTCCATAAAACTTTTGATGTTGGGTACTACCAATATGCGGTATGCCTTCCCCTGTTGAAACACTAGTAGTTTGAATATTAAAGCTTGAGCCTGAAGTAGCTTCAAACGGCAGAGGAACTGGACCGTGAGATGGATATCCAGCCACAAATGGCGGGAAAAGGGCAGAGTTCAGAGCATATCCACCCACATTGTATTGTGAAGGATATACACCAGGACCAGATGGCTGAAAACTAGGGTAAAACGGATTTCCTGACGTCATATATGTAGCTGCTGATGCATACAAGGGAGGAGTGAGACCAGGTGAATTCATTGATGGCTGCACCTCAAAAGAAGAGTATTTAGCATTACCATAGGAGTTTTTATCCATACCATTATGTGCATTATTCATTCCCAGTGAAACAGCTTGGCCCTGAACTCCCTGAACCTGATACTGGAAACTTTGTTGTGCAGATGGATACTGTTGCATCATAATTCTTCCTTGATATTTCTGCTCTTCTTGTTTCTTTCTCATTCTAGACTCTGCTCGGGAGACATCTGACTGAGAAGCAGCACTAACCGATGTAGCATCCTCCAATCCAGCATTTTTAGAATTTGTATCATCAATTCGTGGGTTCCGTGAGGTCCCTGTCCCATCAGGGCATGGTGAGCCAGAAAAAGACACTGCTGCTGGACCGTTGTTGGATATCAATGCAATATCTTGTGGGTCCATAATACATGTATCCACATGAAGATCAGCAGAGCCATTTGACTCTGGTCCTTCTGAAATATTCATAGAAGAAACATCCAATGAAATAGCATGGACGTCGAGATCAATTAGTTCTTCTGTCGCATGACTTGAGGAACGAGACTGGTTAAATACAGGAGAAGGGGTACGAGGGAAATCCTCCTAAAAATTAAGAAAACAAAAGCTTAATGACAAACATCAAGCAACCAAAATAAAAAGATAGACAATACTTAATCATATTACCTGTATTAAATCAACCAAACTTTTATGCCGCCCAACCAAAGAAGTTGTTTTCTGTCCTGAAAAAAGGGCAGAACCGATTTCTGACAAATTTTCGTAAGCTTGTCTTGGGGACCTATCCTCCTCTGGCTCCTCCTCATGGGTAGAAAGGGAGCTTCGAGACAAATGCAACGTTCCATTGCCAATATCGTCGACAGAATTTGACCTCCAATTGCTGCCAGAGGAACCCATATGGCGTACTAACCGCCGATTCTCACGTGACATAAGAGGCGGAGGAAGTCTTGGGTTCAAGTTCACATTAGAACAGTAATATGCAAAATAGGCTGGATGTGAACGTAACTGCTCCTCAGATTCATAATTTCCAAGAGCATTGCTTAAACTTTCCAAGCTTGCATTCATACCAGAGTTCTGTTTAGCTAGAAGGTTCCCAATAGCTGCAAATGACCCCTCCATACTTGGCGGGGCACTACCACTTCGACTAGGAATCATGTCTGTTTGGTCTCCATCGAATCTTTGTCCTTTAAGAAGCAATCCCAACTCCTCAGCTCCCATATTTTTAAATCCAGAACCAAATACTGCAGAATCCTTGGAAGAAGGCCAGTTTCTAGCACCACCACCTTCTACCATTATCATAGGGCTCTCAGTTGCCATTTTATGTACAGAACAACGAGAAAACTTTTTTCTTTTCCTGAACCAAGGACATTCACATCAATTCCAGCAATGCAACTAACCCAGGTTGATACAACCATTCATCAGTTTACAGTCACTCTACAATCTGAAATCACTGTTCACAATGATCAAAAGAGCCTGCACACAACCTGCATCATGCGGTAGGATGAATGAAAATATAATAGCATAATTAGCTAATCGATATTAATACTTAAACAAGTGATTTCCAGGAAAACCAATGAATTCTGACGGGAAATGCTGCTACAGATAGGAGACTGACAGAATATCAAAGAATAAAAGGAAATATCATGTGTGCAGTGATGATAAAAATCAATAATCCATCAATGTAAAAGTCATATTTTATATGACTCTTTCAAATACGTATCGTGGCTCACAAGAATGGATAAAATTACTAAGATAATGCTAGATAAGTCTCCTCATATGATTCAAAATGGAAACTAGTTCACTATCACTTAAGCCTAGGCAACAATATGAAAGATGCATAATAGTCTAAATCATTTCATTATTTCACATCCATTACCTAGTAACTCTTCGGAAATGAAATAAAAATTGACATACAGGTTCATAAAGAAAATATTGCAACCACTGCATATAAAACGAATCTGCATTTCCATTCTCCAAAAAGTATTGAGATCTTATTGCATAAACATTTTAACCACCACCAATCCTATCATTGAATCATAACTCAAATTGCTTATCAAGTCCTCTCAAAGTTTGTGATAAACTAAATTAGTAAAAAATGTCATGAATAAGACAAAAACACTCTTATATATTCAGGACATATGGCAATCCATGTATACATGTCACTGATCTAACAAACAAAATATGCCGGACATGCCAGCCAAAATGCCAGTGTAGCTAGTTGTGACTTTCAAGTCAGTAGGCTTAAGGCAACGCATCCGCATGACTTCAGTCACTGACTCGTGATTTCAAGGGAAAGCAAGCATACAAGTCAATTCACCTTAATTAATTACAAACACATATTATCAGCCATGTTCATTTTTTACACTATTCCCGTCTAAAGAATGGTCAGCCTCCTAACAACAAAACCAAGGCAGTCAAAATAGTCGTTTCAACAAACTCAATCCCCATTCCAAGCCCCAATTCAATATCCCCGATGCTCATAACATAAAAAACACTCCACATATTATTGCGCCCAACATTTAGCCAAAATTTTCTTTCACAACTAATGACATTCAAGTTCTCTGACCTCAATGTTCAATATACACAACTAAAAATCCACTGAAAATCACAAGAACCAAAAAAAATTATCATTTCTACACCAAGCTGAGGCCCACCATCACAAAAATCATTGTTTTTAATACTAAGCCCCTTAACGGAATTACCAAACCTGAAACCAGCAAAGATTAAACAAAGCCCACCAATCTCAAAGCCACAAACTTTTGCTACAAACAACAATCAGCTTTCACTAACACTCATATCAAAAGCATAAATCAAAATAAAAATAAATAAATAACATATACATGCACAAATACATTTAGATGGGTACACAAATAAATAAACAAAGAGAGAGTGGGGGGTCAGTGAAACAAAACCTGACGAAACCTAGATATTTGAAACAGAAACAGAGACACGGAGAATCCCAATTCTGTTGGAGACAAAAACTCTCTAAAGACTTCTGGAAATACTAGGAACTAAAATCAAGTTATGTTGCTTTAGAGAAACAAATGTCTCTCTTACAAATATATCAAAATAAATAAATGATATTAGTCCATTAGTGTAGCCCCGGGTTCAAGTTTTCGACCCCTTTTTCTGTAATTTTATTTTTTGTATTAATTAATTAAATAAGAAAAATATTACAAGTTTATTTAATTAACGTGGAAATGACAGAATCCAATAGGTAATTAGGTACGTGGTCATTAACATTCGGATCTGTGAGTTTTGTTAAAATGATAAAGAGTGGGGGGGAGTTTCTAATTGTTTTCATATGAATCTCTAACACAAACATTGTGTCTATTAATAGGTATTATTGATAATTTGAAATGGTCTACATTTACAGTCAGACACATATACAATAAGAACATAGTTGATTTGGGCTGGTCTAGGATGATCAAAATATCGATGTAATTAAATGTGTCATTCGTTCATTAATATTGTCTATATTAAAATCGAAATTTTCGACAACAGAATTTATTTATGTCACTACTAATTATTTAATTAATTATATCTTGTTGACTTGTTTTCTATTCGTAAAATTATGTCATATTTGTTGTATTCTAAAAAATATTTACTTATATTTAGAAAAAAAAAAGTTATTTGATTCTGAATAGATAACACTACAAAAATTGTAAAACTGGATTTGTTACACTAAACTTTTAATGGTTTAAAAAATATGACAATGAACTATAATTTTGTCACTATTGTGAAGTATTGGCGGCTCATCACTTCTGTTAAGCCCAAGATCCAATACAAAATGATCACTTATAAATCGGTATATGTATATGTATAGTAGTATCTCGCTTCAATAATCAGCTAACGACAAGATTTTTCTTTTAATACTGTAATGACTAGACCTTTAATAAGTCTAATAAAAGATAATTTCCTAATTTAAAATTTCTTTTATTTCAGTTTGTATTTATAATAATCACAATTGTTATTTTGGTATTAAAATTACGAGAGCAAATTATTACTTTAACGTACAAGAAAACTGACCAACTCAATTACCAACATGAAATTAAAAAAAAATAACAATAAGTAAACACAAAACGTTTTATTTATTTAGAATTTTAACAGAAAATTTCTTTGTACTCCCTTATTTCGTAATATTTATTTACATATTTATTTGTAATTTCATAAATACTCAGGGACCTACAGGTTAACTGCCGCATATCCCGAGGGGTAATTTTGTAATTTAGAAAAAGGATGCTGGTATTTTTGTCTACATGGGAAGCTTTAGTACACGTCAAGCTTGTACAGGTGTTTGTTGGGTTCTTCAAAGAAAGAGGAGTACGACACATAATTGATGACATCAATTCAGTTCTGTAACTATTAAGGCTGTGTTTGAAATATTTTTGCTTTTCCGTTTTCGGCTAAATGTTTCCGAATGAAACTATGAAAGGTTATTTGTTTATATTATATTATATTATATGATCACACTCACTTCTCTAAGGAGAACACTCTAAAATATAAAGAAAAATATAATCAAATACATTAAAGATTGTGTATTTTTATCTAATAATAATATCCTCATATTGTTAAAATGAGGACGTCATCATCAAAGAATATATGTAATTGTGCTTACATATGGAAGTTTGCATAAAAAATTCATATAGACGGAGCTAAAAAACTAAACAATACAGACTCTTATATACTATAAGTATTGATATTCATATTTTTCTTGCCTTTTACATGCAAGCACTTGTATATTCATGAGGATTACATGTATATACATAATCTTTTTCTAATAAAGACACCTTACTTTGTTTAAGTGAGAATGCACGTTAAAATATAAAAAAGTATAGATTTTAATACATTAGTGATTGTGTTTTTTTTTTTTTATCTGTTAGTATATTGAAATATGTATTTTTTTATCTGTTAGTGGCATCATTACTTTGTTAAAATGAGAATGTCCTCATTAGAGAATTATATATACACACACCCACCCCCTCCCCCCATATATATGCATAAATATATATCTGATATGACTATTTTTTAAAAAAATAGAATTATACTAGAATAAAAATTCTTTGTAGAAACCATAACATCTTTCTTTTTTAAATAATTTTTATATTTCAAGAATTTTTTATTATTTTTAAAATATATATTGTATGAATAAAATCAAACTTCCTTTCTATTTATATTAGTGGACTCGAAACCTAAACTATTTTATCACCAAAAATGTGTTGTTAATTGCACCAATTAATAATTTAACACCCATAAATTTCACTATGTTATAATTGTTAATAATATTTAATGTACATAATTTCAAATTATTTGGTCTTAAGTAATAATCTACTTATAGTTATAATGTGTCCTTCATATTTTATACTTTTTATACATTCCTGCTAACTAATATATTAAAAAGTAATTGTAATTCGTAAAACAAATATTAGTTGCTATGTAAGAATTTTCATACACTTATCTCTATATTTAAAATAAAATAATAGAAAGAAGGAAAATTCAATAAAACTCCTTAGATATTTGATCAAGTGATTAAAATTTCAAGTAATTTTATTTGATTAACCATCCGATTTTATTTGGGGTTTTATCCACCTTTTACCTTTAAAAGAAATAATCAATGAAATAAAAAATTTTAAAAATTAAATAAATATACGAGATTGATAAAATACTATTTTAGTGTATGATGATTCATCTTATAAAAAGAAAAAGAAAAACTCTCAATTAATTATCATTCCAATTTTCCAAGTTCCAAACAATCCCTTGCGGCTTTGATGGCGTATTAGCGGAGGTACGGTCCACGTGTCAAAATCTTCAATGCTACACTGTTTCCTTAAACTGTCACAGCTTTGTAATAGTATTTTCTCTATATTGTTTTGGTTGTATAAACAAATACGCAATCAAGCAATATTACTGCAATAGTGCTAAAAATCATATTTACCATATTACCCTCAAAGAGGATGAGGTTTACAGAAACAATTGCAAAATATTTGCCCTGAGGGCAGGGGTAATTTTGTAAAGTGAAATGAAATAATTATGGTTCAAACGTTAACAGCATGATAAAGTAGAGGCACCGTATCTACGAAGGAAAAAGAAGGAAAATTGCTATGTGGCTGAACATAAACCGTCGATCAGTTGACCGCGGGCTTTAGTCAACGCCCGAGGGTTCAACAATGAATATCTAAAGATTCTGAAAAATAATTAGTAAATTAATAAGACTCGAGGACGCGCGCATAATAAAATTAGGTAGGGAGTGCAATGAATAACAACTCATGCAATATAATACCACAACCTTTTTCAATTGCATCAATTGACTGATTAATAATAGAAAAATAACTATTTTAAAATATTCACTTAATAATTATTTACATTTTTGTTAGAATATTCTCAATTATTACTGCCTTGTGTATTATCATGAAATTAAGTCGCCTACCGTAGCATGAAAGAATAATTGAGAGGGCTACGACGGGCTCTGAATTCATTACAGAGTTAATGATTATAGATTGAAAATAAGGCTTCTTATTGAATAATGTTTTTTAAATAATTTGGTTAAATAAGTAAAATGGAGAACTGGAGTTCCGTTTATAATAAAATAATGAGAGTAAAATAGTTAAAATGGGCAAGTCCATTGAGTGACTATTTGGGATTACTTTTGGAAGATTTAAAAGTGATTTTAAAAAGTTAGTTATAAGTTAATTTTAGTGTATAGTAAATTTTTTTAAAAAAAATTACTTTTGATAAAATCACTGTATTATTCTATAACAGATTTTGAAAAGTTATATTGATTTTGATAATTAGTTTTATACTTAGGGCTAATTTGATAATGCTATATATTTTAAAATAATTGTTGTTAGGTGTGTTATAAAAATAATCAACTGTGAAAAAAATCAATTAAACATTTGGTAAAATTTATTTTTAAAAGTGAATAACTAAATTGGACATAATATGTATATCATTTATTGACACATTTATAAACTTATATATTAAAATATTTTTTTATGTATATATATAATAATTGATAACTAAAATAAATACTGTTATATATATATATATATACATTGTTATTTCAATATGATTGGTAATAATAGTAATCTCTTTATGGTGCGTTTACTTGTTGAAGTGAAAGTGAGGAGTGTGGATTTCTTCCACGCCAATGTCTACTTGCACATTTAAAAAGGGTGGTGAGAGCCTTATTTTATGGTTTCCACTCATTTTTGGAGTGAATAGTGGGATTCCCAAGCTCATAGGGGTGGGAGTGGGAATCTACTCCCTCATCTTCCTTTTTTATCCTTCTTTTATTAAATATAATTTAATTATATTATTAAAATAAAATAATGATACATTTATTTAAAAAAATAACAGTACTAAACCTTATTTACATATAATACTATTGTATTTAGATGAAAATAATAATTTACATTATTCTAAGTTAAATACTTTAAAAAATATTATTATATTTATATAGAATTAATAATATTACTATAGACTATCTTTATTTGAAAATAATAGTTTATTTTACAAATATATATTTTTTTTACTTTGAAATTGAAGACTAATAAGAGTAAAATTATAATTTAAAATAATTTATCCTAATCAAGACAAAGTAAACATATAAATGGAATTTTAATTTCTACTCCATACTCTCATTTTAGTGTAAGTAAATAACTTACTCCCAATTCCACTCCACACTCTTAATCATAGGATTCCAACTCCTAAGGATTCTCACTCCAATCCAAAAAGTAAACGTTACCTTAAAGTTAATGGTTTTATTTCCTAATTAATAAGGATAATTTTAGATTTTTATAATATATATGAGGATATACATTAAATTGTAACAAGTATAAAACTAATTCTCAAAATCAAATTTTGAAAAATTACTTCTTTCTTTCTTTTCAAAATTTACTATAAGATTGGGTGATTTTGTCAAAAGTAATTTCTAAAAAAATTTTCTAAACACTAAAATTAATTTTTAGCTTTACAAAATTATTTTTGAGTCTCCTAAAAATAATCTTAAATGGGCCCTTAATACAATTCCATGTCATCCTCACATATATTTAAAACCCAAAATTTTCTTTACTTCATTGAAGAATAAATCATTAAATTTAAAGAGATTATTATTATTATTAATCATTTTACTAAGATAAGAAATAAAAAAAAACAAAATTATCAAAATACAAATATATTTTTAGTTACTAATTATTATATATACATAACAAATAATATTATATATACATATTTATATATGTATAAATAAGTTATTTAACATTATGTCTATTTCCGTCATTGGCGTTCTATAGCAGTTAAACAATAAGATTTATCATATATACATGATTGATTTTAAAATTCACAATATTTTTAAAAATAAATTTTACTAAATATTTAACTGATTCTCTTTATAGATGATTATTTATATAACAACATTAACAACAATCATTTAAAATGCTACAGTATTAACAAACTTATCCCAAATATTCCTGCCTGTGAATATAAGCTGCGTCCATTTGAAATAGAATATAATAAAGCTTAATGAATCTTAGCCCTCTATTATTTCCAACAGACACTCTTGAAGGTGGGGATCAAATATGATTTTGGAGTGTCCTTATGGGAAATGTGCTAAATCTAAACATCAAAATCTAGTCATTTATTTAGTTCAATCCAAGGACTAAGATAATTGATTATATTTATGTGGTATTAATATTATATTAAAAATAAGACTTAAGGAAAAAAAAAGGCTAAGGTGACTTAGTAAAACTTAATGAAGAAAGAGAGTATTTGACTCTGTTATACTTCCTTCCACGACAAGATTATACTAGCAAGAACTTTTATTTCTCCAATGTAGAACCTGTAAAAATAAATAGGATTGAGATCATATAAAATCTATTAATTAAAATAGATATTAAATAATGGATAAATTAATAATTTATTAATTTACACAGTTATTTACAATTCAATTAACATACATTAATAACTAAACATTCAATGAATTTTATCAATATTGAATATGAATTAAATAATACATTCAATTAACCAAAATAATAAATACATTGTTCGTGTATACTTAACTAAATAATATTCATGTTACTTAACATAGTTAAATATATTCAATAGATTAGATTAAAAATATTTTAATTCATATTATGATTGATGTATTTTAACTAATCATTTAACCAAAATAATAAATACATTGAACTCATCTGTGTACTTAATTAAATAGCATTCATGTTAATTAACTTAATTAAATGTGTTCAATGAATTTAATCAAAAATAATCTTTATATAAACAAACACTAAGTCTTCTTTTATTTCATATTAAATTACTTAAACATTTATAATGGCTTCTCATTTGAAAGGAGTTAAAAAATCAACCATGATGGATGAGATGCATAAAGCATTATGCTAGTATGATAAAGAGTACCCCCACATGCATGCAAAACAATTGTAGCAATGGTTTTTTTGAAAAATTTCACATGAAAGTTAACAATCATTAGCATATCTTTTAGTTGACTTAGCTAACCATCAAAATTTACAGACATGAAGAAGGTTGTTCATCAATGGTTTCTTCAATATCAAGATCGTGTGAATATAACAAAGAGCTAAACTTAGAAAAGGCAAGAGAGACTAAGAAAATATTAAACCCTAAAGAGACTTCAGAATTTGACTTTTCTCTGGGTTGGCTTGAGAAGTTCAGGAAGTTGATACACAAGCTATTGAGAAGCAATTGGAGTCCATACGGGGAAAAATAGATGAGTTTGCCATAAAAGATGTTTTCAATGTGGATGAAACAAGATTGTTTTATAGGTTACAAGCAGATCACTCTCTTGCAACAAAGCAACTTGATGGAAAAAAGCAAGACAAAGAAAGATTGCAGTTGTTATCTATTGTAATGAGAATGGCTCCGATAAAATTCCTCTATGGATCATTGGAAAGTATGCAAAACCACATTGCTTCAAGAATGTAAACATGGAGAGTTTTAAATGCCAATACCGAGCCAACAAAAGTTCATCGATGACTGGGGTTCTTTTTGAGGAGTATGTTCGATGGCTTGACAAAAAAATGCAGGGGAGAAAATTTTTCTTGGTGATAGAAAATTGTCCAACCCATACAAAAAAATATTGACTGATTACAAAATATTGAGATATTTTATTTGCCACCTAACATGACAATATGACATAAAAAATCCAACCATGTGATGCAATAATAATAAGAGCTTTCACGATGCATTATCGTAGCCAACTTTACCGTAGAATTTTGGAGGGCTATGAATTGGGGCAAACAATCCAGAAAAAATAAATGTTTTGGATGCAATTAATCTTGCAATCTCAGAGCTGGGACAACAAATATTCGGGTACAGAAAATAGCAAATTGTTTTCAACATTACAAAATTCGCTCTGTGGAAGAAATGGCCTCCGAGAACTTAGATGAATCCTTAGATAAAGAAGGCATTCATGAACTTAAGACAACAATCAAAGAATTGGATTATCTGAATAGAATGGATGTAAATTACCTATTGGATTACCCTGAAAATAATATAAGTTTAGAGCTTTTAAGTTTAGAAGAAATCGCTGCTAACACCAAAGAAAATCCCGCTGAAGAAGAAGTTGAGGATGATATAGTAGCTTTAGAGCCTGTTACACGCAAGGAAGTACGCAGACCATTAACAACACTTCATATTCATAATTTCTTATTATAATTCGAGAATCAACCCCAAGCTTCTAGATGCAATAAGAAAAATAAGAGATGAAATCCAACTATATTTAAATTTTAAGGAAAATAATAAGTAACAAAAGAGTCATATTTTATGTAAACAACTAACAATAGAGTCATATTTTATGTATTTAAAATATCATAGTCAACTACATTTGTAATTTCAACAAATTATTAATTTATGATTTGAATGGGACCACAAAATTATATAAGATTTCTTTAGAAAAGTATTATCTTGTTATTTTATCAAAATTATTAATTTAGTCCTTTGACCCAAGTCGAGATCGTGAAAATTTATTATCTAATAGATATTATTAATTCATTGAATATTAGTTTATAGGGATTCTACGTATTTCCATTCTTGAAAGTCTTAAAGAAAATTAAAATTATTCTTCACGGAAAAAAGATAACAAAAAAGGAAAAAAAATGGTTGAGCAAGTACGGCGCTTCAGTTCACTTTAACCAGCACTCAGGCAAAATAAAGATAGAAATGTCAGGAAAAATTCCACAGGAAACCGTAAAATGTAATAAAAGTATTAATCAATTTACAGGAATTCGCTTGAAACAATAGCAAATAGAAATGCTTTATAATTGAAATTAAAGTTAGCAACAATAATCAATTAACCCACGATCGAGTTTAAGGTCAGATCACTTGATTGTTTGTTGATTGGAGAGGCCGAAACTGAGGGGAAGGGCAAAGCAGTAGAGGAATAGAAGAGATCGATGACAAAGATGAATCGAAGTGGAGATGAACAATGGGCTTTACCTGATGTTGAATTAGAGATATGTTGGCTTTGAGGAATATTTTGTTAACAAAATTATGGATTCCTGATTTCTTTGAGAAGAATACGATTTGTGAGAATGGGGATGAATTTTCTCTATTCCCAATTTAGGTTAGAAATTGTTGTCATAAGGTATAATCTTTGAAGAGGTGGAATAAGTTTAATCTCTTTTATTGAGGTGGCGTTTGTTTTTTTATCTGAAATTTGAATAAATCTGAATTAGTATAAATTTTAAATAGAATTGAATTTCTGAATCTGAATAATATACTCTTTTTTTTGCCTAAATCACTAAAAATAAGTATGAAGTTATTTTTTTTAACCTTAAAAAATTGAAAACCAGTATTTTTATATCTGTGCCTTACAAATTATAAATGTTAAATAATTAATAACATTTCAAAGAACATAAATAAGATAATATATTTTCATAAAATAATCATGCTCAATTGAGTACAACCCTTTAATATTATAAATTAATACACTTTAATCAATTTTATTATTGTTTATGCTGTTTTATATGAAAAATATTCATTAAAGATTATAAAGATTAATAATGCTAATTTGAAGAAAATAAAAATTAAAAATAATAATAGTCTATCACTATATTATTATAAGTTATAGAGATGGATAATGAATTATTAAACTTATTTAGATATAGATGAAAATTAATTAATTAAATAGGAATATTTTGGAGAATATTTCTTAATGAGGTCATTCCGACCTTTTAGATTAAACAAAAAATTAAAAAAATTAGCTTAATAACTTAATGACTAAAAATTTTTATTAAGTTAAAAAACTAAACGGACTTACTGACTTAACTGATTGCAATTAAGTCAATTAAATCATTGAGTTACAAAAAACAAACAACCCCTAAGTTTTAATATGGCACATCATCTTTTTACGTATAGAGTTTTAATGCCACATAACAATTATCTCATCCTTGGATTAAATTATAAATAAATGGTCATAATTCAATATCTAGATTTAAGTCAAATTCTTGTGGTTTTATAGTAGCAAGTATTTGATTATTTTGTTTTTTTTTTCCTCTAACACCGGTCAGATAAATATCACTACTCATACATGTTAGATTGAGGCACTTGTTGTAATTTTCCAACTGGTCGCCCATCACTGTAGCAATTTCCCAACATGTCACCCACCATTCAATTGCTCCAGCTTCACCACATATGCTTAACTATGGAATTTTAAAGGCGCTTGTTGCACTTTTCTAACAAATCACCAGTCATTGAATTGCTCCAGCTTTAGCACACTTAACTACAAAGTTTTGAAGTAAATGTTATCATATTCCTTTGAAAATCAACTGGTGATCAGAGAATGGACATTAAACCATTTAACTTCATTCCTTCGTAGTTCTAAGGAGAGTCGTTGGCAACTCATAAAGCCAATATATATATATATATATATATATATAGCGAGAGAGAGAGAGAGAGAGAGAGAGACACGCGCACACACAAAAATATGGAGTATATATTTTTGTTGTCTCTTATGTAGTATTTATTTACTGGAGTGGGAGTGGGGAGTGGGAGTCCCACTCCGTGGGCCCCACTCACTTTTAGAGTGTGCAGTGGGATTTCCACTCCCCACCCACTCCCACCCCTTCTTTTTTTGCCCATTTTATTAATATAATTTATATTTATTAAAATAAAATAATATTACATTTATTTAAAAATAATAATACTATATTATTTAATAATATTAAACTTATTAAATAAAATATTATTATATTCATAGCGAATTAATAATATACCATATGCTATCTTTATTTGAAAATATATTATTATTTATTTATTTAATTTAATAGTATTATATTTATTTTCTATTAATAATTAATAATAATAAATGGTTTATTCAAAAAATATTAATTTTGTACCATATTGTTCATAATAATGTTTCATTTGTGTTATTCTTATCAATAATTTTTAATTTACATAATTACAATTAAAATTAATAAAAAATTATGATTTACATAACTAAAATATTAATAATTATTAATAAGTTATATAATTAAAATTAATAATAAAATAAATAGTTTATTTTATAAATATGTTTTTATTAAGTATATTTTTTTTATCAACTTTGTAACTAAAAACTATAATTTTTTAAATAAGGGTAAAATTATAATTTAAAACTATTTACTTCCAATTTAAGACAATGTAAACACATAAATAAGATTCTGATTTTAATTCTACACTCTCATTTCAGTGTAAGTAAACAACCTATTCTAATTCCCACTCTACACTCCGAGGATTCTCACTCCATAGTCACTCCATAGGATTCTCAATCCAATCCGAGAAGTAAACGCTATCTTAATTTATTTCTTATTTTATTGAAAGTAAGAGATCCCTTATTGGAACAATAATAAATCTTTGTGGTCGTGTGTGCGTGCCTGCGACTCAAAATCTTGTCTCATTTTGCTCAAGTTTTTTGTTTATTTTGTATTTTCTTCTTCACGCAAATAATATAATTTTCTAGAGATTTGTAAGAGTTAATGTTCTCTATAATCTCATTACAGAAAGAAAAGTTTTTATTGGTATAATCTCCTTAAGGAATGAAGTATATCAACAATCAAGACTCTCTCTCTATTTTTTTTTTTTTAATTTTAATATGCCACCTCAACTTTTTTATTTTTTGTTTCGTATATTTAATAGTGTTAATGTCACATAAATAATTATCTCAACCACGCTTGGATTAAAGCAAATGAATGGCTAGATTTTGATGTTTATATTTAAGTCAAAATCTTAAGTTAAATATCAAACATTGGTCGTTGGTCCCTATACTTAAAACAAAACATCCAATTCTTATATTTCAAAAGTAAAAAAATTGATACATAGTGGTAAAGACAATGCTAATACGGTGATATATGAACAAATGTCTCATCTAGTTTAATTTTGTTAACTTTGTGAACTTTTTTTCATGGCATGCCTAAGGAAGCAATGTGTCACGGGATGAGTATTGCATGCAGCAACCCGTGCTGTACTTGACAACTTTCTAGGACAAAAGTCGCTAAGTAAACATTGAAAACTTCTCAAACTAGCTAAGCAAGGGAACTTGTGAGAGAGTTAGTGAGAAAAGAGAGCAATGTAAGCCAAAGAAAGCTTTTATTACTAGAATGAGGGAGTTTACAAGAGAGCTTTACAAGTATGCTTGAGTTGCTTGTTGGTGGGTGATGCCTAAATGGCAAGTGCCATGCCATATTTATATGAGGGAGTTCACGTGGAAGACTGGATGAATTTTGAACCTCAGCGGAAGTTAGAGTTGATATGAGACGTTGCCCACACGTCATATTACTCAGAATGGCCCCTCATATCACCTCACTGGCCCTTTGTGGACTTTCCCCAAAGTCTTGAACTGTTGAGGCAGGAGCTTGATCATCACTCGGTTGTCTTCCTTGTATTCGACGTGGCGTCTCCGCTTGTAAGCCTACTTATTCGTTTTTTGCACGGCTTTGTCGAGATATGCTCGTGTGATGTCTGCTTCCTCGTGCCACTCACGAGCGATCTTATGAGTTGCTGGGATTTTTCCTTTATAGGTCGAGGCGATGGCGTTGGGAGTCATTAGTTGGAATCTCATAAAGATCTCGAACAGACTCTTGCCTGTAGCCTCGCTCCTCTATAAGTTATACGAGAATTGGGCAACATCCAGCAACTTTGCCCAATCTCGCTAGTGAGCGCTCACGTAATGCCTTAGGTACATCTTAAGTAGGGCATTGATGTGCTCGGTTTGCCTGTCAGTTTGTAGGTGGAAGCTTGTCGAGAACTTGAGTTCGGTGCTTAGGATCTTGGAGAGTTCCATCCAAAATTTACCAGTGAAGTGAGGGTCTCGATTGCTTACTATGTTCTTTGGGACTCCCCACAGCTTCACGATTTGCTTGATGAAGAGACGGGCTGCTTCATCGAGTTTGCAATCGACAGGTGCGGCGATGAGAGTTGCGTACTTACTATGACGGTCCACCACGACTATGATGCTTTCGCACCTTTCGGACTTTGGCAAGGTTGTAATAAAGTCCATCGTGATGCTTTCTCATGGCCTTGATGCAGGCGGCAGGAGCTCCAACAATCATGTCGAAAGTTGGTGATCAGTCTTGTCTTGTTGGCACACAAGGCAAGTCTACATGTAGGCCTTGATGTCATCTCCCATGTGCGGCCAAAAGTATGAGGCTTGGACTAGTACGTCATGCGCTCTACTCCGGGGTGGCCAGCCTACTTCGAGTCGTGGCACTTCTTGATGACTTCTTTCCGTAAATTTTTCCACCTAGGCACGAAGAGTTGGTCGCCTTTGGTGAGAAAGATGCCTTCCTCTTGCCAAAATCGCCTTGTTTTACCTTCGAAAACCCTCCCCAACATGTCTTTCACAAGAAGATCTTGTTGAAGGCCTTCCTTACTGCGTTGGACAAGGTCGGACTTCGGCTGGCTCATGCTAAGTGTTGCCAACTCTGCTTTAAGACTTACAGCATCCGCAACTATATTGGGTTTACCGGGTTTGTACTCGAGCTGATAGTCGAACTCCGCAAGAAAGTCTTGCCACCTTGCTTGCTTGGAGCTCAACTTCTTTTGTGTTTGAAAGTAACTTGTGGCTATGCTGTCCGTTAAGATCATGAAGTGTGAGCCAAACAAGTAGTGTCGCCACACACATAGGCAATGGATGATAGCTGTCATTTCTTTCTCTTGTACTGTGTAGCGGCGTTCCGTATCATTAAGCTCTCGATTCTCGAACAATATCGGGTGGCCTTCTTGAATAAGTACTGCACCGATTGTGAAGTCGGAGGCATCCGTATGGACCTCTAAAGGCTTGGCGTGGTTCGGAAGAACAAGGACAGGTTCCACAGAAATGGCATTCTTCAAATCTTTGAGGCGTGTTGGCATTCTTCAGACCAATACCGTGTTCGATTTTTCTTGAGTAGATCGGTCAAGGGTGCTGCTCTTACCGAATAGCCTTTGATGAAGCGGTAATAGTAGTTCACCAATCTAAGAAATGACTGAAGCTTAGGTACTTTAGTTGGCGGCTCCCACTCAAGTATGGCCTTCACCTTGAAGTTCTCCATTATCAACTTCCCGTCTGCTATCCCATGGCCAAGGAACTCCACCTCTCGTTGAGCAAATGAACACTTTTCGACCTTGAGGTTGAGCTCATTTTCACGTAGTACTTGGAGAACTTGTCACAAATGCTAGGCTTGTTCCTCAAGTGTGGTGCTATACACCATGATGTCGTCCAAGTACACAACGATGAAG
The DNA here is from genome assembly GCA_030449075.1 of Murraya paniculata. Taxonomy (NCBI): domain Eukaryota; kingdom Viridiplantae; phylum Streptophyta; class Magnoliopsida; order Sapindales; family Rutaceae; genus Murraya; species Murraya paniculata. The sequence continues at coordinate 149,117 of JAEVFN010000119.1, read as the reverse complement.
CGGTCGAGGAAAGGTTGGAGAACCTTATTCATAGGTGTACTAAATGTGGCCGGTGCATTGGTGAGGCCAAATGGCATGATAAGGAATTCGAATGATCCGTACCTCGTAACGCATGCTGTCTTTGGTTCGTCTCCCTTAGCGATGTGCACTTAATGGTACTCGGACCGCAAGTCGAGCTTGGTGAAATACTACGCCTTGCCAAGTTGATTGAACAAGTCCGCGATCAAGGGTATCGGATACTTGTTCTTGATCGTGACCTTATTGGGCGCTCGGTAGTTGATGCACATCCGTAACGAACCGTCATTCTTCTTTTGAAAGAGCACGGGTGTAGCGAATAGAGCCTTTCATAGGCGAATGTAGCCTGCATCTAGTAAGTCCGTAAGTTGTTTCCGTAACTCCTCGAGTTCGGATGGTGCCATGCGGTAAGGCGCCAAGGCTAGTGGCTTCGTGCCTTGCTCCAACTCGATGACCCCTTTTATTAACGGCGAGACTTGGCTTAGTGAGTTATCACGACTTTCCCCTTCGTTGAGCTCACGAATGGACCAAAAAGCTTGGGTCCTTCTTGAAATCCTTCTTGAATTACATGGCCGAGAGTGTCTTGTTTGTAGTCTTGGCTCGCTCGGTGGAAACCATGCATGCCTTACTCCCGTCGAGGATGCTTAGGGAGTTTGTGGCTGGGAGCGGGAAGGCATGGACTTAATCGAAGAATATGCCAAGGACTATCTTGAAGTAATCCATGGGCACGATGGAGAAGTCGAGCTTTGCGCTCTATGTCCCGATCGTCACGTTCACTGCTTGTGCGGTGCCCGCTATTGTGCAAATTTTCTTGTACTCGCAAGCGCACGAATCTAATGCAGTATAGATTTGTGGTAATAAGTGTCGATCCCACGAAGAAGTAGATTTAATCATGTGAATGGTTAATCTTCCAAGTTTGTATGTGGATTGGTAGGATGTGATTTTTGAGCAAGATTTAAATTAAAAAGATAGCGGGAACAAATTAAAGATGAAATAATACAAAATAAGCGCTTGAGTCTTTGGATTTACACTCAACATTTCACCATGAGCTTAATATTTTTTTTTTTAATTCCAATTAATCTATGAGGGAGGTATTTCCACTCCTCATAGGTCTAACTCTAATAAATAAGGTATCAAGTACTCATTGTGCCAAAAGAAATAATTTTATGCTAAATGGGTGTCAGGTACACACTGTGCCAAGTGATAATAATCCTACTATCGATAATGTGGCAAAACTGTCCACTAAATAACTCTGACTTATTCTCTGTCAACACTGAGTCAAGATGACCACTAACATTAGAGAGGGGATTTTTCTCTAATTAATAAAGTATAAAGTGCTCATTGTGCTAAGTAGTAATAACTTTGTACTAGGGAGCTGGTATACCAGTGTAAAATCTAGATAAAATTATTACTATCCGTCAACGATGGGTTAAAACAACCTAAATAAATCAAAAAAAGAAAAAATAAACTTACCAAATTAAGCCAATGGATCATGTTGAGGCTTCACCTATAACCCAAGCTTGAAAATAAACTAGCTACTCATTTTTGAACTAAAGGAAAAATAGAAATTTTATTAAAATACATAAAAAAATACAGGATAGAGAGGGAATTTCAGAAAACTAAGCTAAAAAATAAAGTCAGGGGTGTCAAATTAGGGGGGAGTGGCCCCCTATTTATAGATACACTAAATAAATCATGGCCATCGGATAAAAACAATTTGGACACTTAGGATTGCATCACGTGGCAAGCTTTGATTGAATGGAACACATCATCAGGGCTGTCATTCCGTGTATGTGCATGTATCGTACGCACGTTTTTCGGTTCACTAATATGCTGCCACATCATCAGTCAATACAAAAGTCAACTTTTTAGTCCAATAATGTATCGCCACGCCATCAGTCAATGCCACATCATCCAGTCAAAGTCACATCAGCATTTTTCGGTAGAATAAGATGATGCCACGTAATCGGTCAACACCGCATCAGCTGGTCAAAGCCGCGCCTGCTGGGCCCCATCAAGATTCTAGAATTATGGCATTGTTTATGTATACGGCACTGTTCACTTGTACGTTATTATTCACGTATACGGTACTGTTCACATATACGATTCTACCCTTTATATCCTTTTAAGGATTTCAGCTATTTTGAGCTCAAAAACATGATCCGTTTTGCAGTCTGACCTCTCGTTAATCATGAAATAACTAAAATATCCATAAAATACTCAAATTATAACAAGATACAAACCAATTAAAATTTAAAGAACATAAATAAATAAAAATAGAAATGTTAGTGAGACTTATAGCACAAAATGACAATTATATCATTTATAAATATGCATTTTTTAGCACTCAACACCCACAATAGGCTTAGCGGGAGAGTTCACTGCCTTCGTAGTGCCTCCTTCTTTTGTACCCTTGAGACCTAGGCGCTTGGCTTATTCTTTCGAGATGAAGTTATTTGTTGCTCCGATGTCCAGCAATACTTGAACAGCTTGGCCGTTAATGGAGGCACTTACAATCATTAGCCCATTCTTTGTGCGTGCTGGCAGATGACTCTTACGTGTGCCAAAGCATTAGAAGGAACCCCCATGTTGGGCTAGGTTTCCTCCGCGATTGGTATGGCGTTGCCCTTGAGTTGGGCGGCGAGGGCATTGAACGACTTTTTCTCGGGGTAGTCACGCACCCATTGTTGGCCATTGCAAATGAAGCATGGGCTTCGAGGCTTGGTCTGTTCCTTCTTCCCTTCTTTCTTGCTTTGCCCCTTTACCGGTTAAAGGCCATTTTTGCCCTCAATCCTTCTAGTTGTTGCCCTTATCTTTCCGACCCTCTCCTTCACCTTTACCGTGGCTAGGCCTCTTGTCTTTGGCTTGGGCGGAGTAGTCGGCTAGTGATTCTGTGATGGCAATGGCGACATCGAGAGTTTGGGCGCCACGTCGGTCGAGCTCTGCTTTGGCCAAATCCTTGAGGCTGTCTTGGAAGTAGAAGAGAGAGTCCTTGTCGGACATGTCGGCGATCTCGAACATAAGGGTAACAAACGCGTTGAAGTAATAACGGATGCTACCTGTTTGCTTGAGCCGACATAAGCGTACTCTTGCCTCTTTCTCTACATTGCTTGGGGCAAAGTGCTTTCGAAACTCTTGTTGAAAATCAGCCCATGTGTTGATGGCGTAAATGCCTTTACCTATGTCGCCATGCCTCCATCGCCACCATAGTTGTGCTGCCCCTCGGAGGAATGTGGGTGTGGTGCCCACTTTCGATGCCTCATAACAGACACCAATGGCATCAAAATATTGATCTAGCCCAAAGATAAAGTTGTCCACGACGGTGGCATTGCACAATCGTAGGTGTCGGACTTTGGCACATCTATGCGGCGCGCCTCACTTGTGCTTATCGAGGCTGGGCTAGCGGAGATTATGTGCTTATGCCAAGCCCAATTCGAGAGGACTTCATTGACTTCCGCACGGACCGCTCACAGTTTGTCTTGCACAAAACTGTGGAGTTTGAGCAACTCGTCATGAAGTACTCGAAACTCCCCTCGAAGAGAGTCAGCTTGGTCTTGCATGAGGGCCTTGGTGGCTGCCAAGAATTCACCATACTCGCCCTCTAGACCGTTCACACTTTCCTCCAACAATTCAAGGGTGTCTTGAGCGGCGGACATTGAAGTTTCGAGCTTAGCAACGTAAGGCTCCAAGGCTTCGACGGATGGGGCCTTGGACTTGCCGCGAGACTTCTCTTGACCTCGTCATTCCTCACGGCCACGGCTTGGCTCCGGTGGAACATCTGCACTGACAACGCCCTCTTGCTAAGTGCTAGGGGGATTGGCCATTGCTCGTGAGCTAGTTGCGTGGGTGGGAACCGTAGCTCTGATACCACTTGTCACAGGATGAGTATTGCGTGCAGCAACCCGTGTAGCACTTAAACAATTTTCTAGCACAAAAGTCGCTAAGTAAGCCTTGAAGACTTCTCGAACTAGCTAAGCCAGGGAACTTACGAGAGAGCTAGTGAGAAAAAAGAGCAATATAGGCCAAAGAAAGCTTTTATTACTCGAATGAGAGAGTTTACAAGAGAACTTTATAAGTACTTATGCTTGAGTTGCTTGTTGGTGGGTGATGCCTAAATGGCAAGTGCCATACCCTATTTATAGAGGGGCTTGCCCATTCTAGAGACTTCTTGCAAGTTACGCAAGTTGCCTAAATATCTAGATATTTTCTATACACAAGTGTAGAGAATTCTAGAGAACTCTAATGTTATGTACAAGTACTAGAGGGTTGTGGAGAATTCTTGAATTGGGCTAAGACGTAGGCCAAGCTAGCACACCTTGGCGGATTTTGGTCCGTTGGGCTTGATGTCTTGGCACTTGGGCTAGAAATGCGGACTGCCTTGTTACTGAGCACACCATGGGCCGGCAATTGGGTAAAAAATTTGCCAACCCGTTACAAATGGCTGCTAAAAGTTCTTTACGAGAGTGTGAAGTATCATTATAATACAATAGAACATATGAATGATAAAATATCCTAGAAAATTAGGGAGGTTAGAGATCAACAGCAAGTGCCTAGATCTAAGTATCAGATATCAAAAAGCTTCGTTGCCAGCGTAAGAGAGGATCTTAAGGTCTTTGTAGCTTGTGCAGCATCATGCAAAGCACGTGGTAAGTTTCCAAGGATTGTCAAATACTTAAAAACAATTTTTAATTATTAAAATATCTCCAAACTCACATTTGAAACTAATTTTTAATTATTAAAATATCCCCAAACTCACATTTGAAACCAATTTTTAACTGTTAAAATACCCCTAACAGAATTACAATTTTAGACACTAATGCTGCGTTTACTAATCAGTAATCGAAATGAGTTAGATTCGAATGAACTGGGTTAGAATCGAAATGACTTGGAATTGGAATGGCTGGAATTAAAATAAAAAATGGGAATCAGAATAAGTTATTTACTTAAGCTATAGGAATCGGAATTTGAATCATAAATTACTAAAATGCCCTTTGTTAGTTATTGTCAATTGGTGGTGTTGGTGGTGGTAGTAGTAGTAATAATAATACTAATAATAATTTAAAATGTAATTATAATTATAATTTATTAATTTATCATTATTATTTATTTCATTATTTTATTACATTATTATTATTATTTATGAATATATTATTGTAATTAAAACTTATAATTATTAATTTTATAATAATAATAATAAGTTGTTGTTGTTGTTGTTGTTGTTGTTAATTTTTAATTATTATTTAAATTAAGGATAAAATGGGTATTAAAAAGTTTAGTTGGGGGTAGAAAAGTTGTTTATGGGAATGAAGTTCTGATTCCCAAGTCTCCCCTTGTGAATCAGAACTCTGATAATAATTCCTAAATTTGTGGGTCCAACATTATTTCGATTTCAATTTCAATCCTTAATTTTTGCAAGTAAACGCGTCCTAGATTCCGATTTTAAAATTTCCATTTCCATTGTTGGTAAGTAAACACATCATAAAATGAATAGAATAATACATATGAAATTCTCATTTATAAATTTTTAGTAGTTCAAATTTTATTCATCCGATAAAGTCAAATAAAAAGTTATTTGTTTGCATATAAAATACCAAAAAAAAAAAATGAATATAAATATAGTTCATTACGGTTGAACATTATTATTATAACTAAATTGACAAGTGTAAACATACAAAAACAAGTCAAAATAATATTTTGTATTAAAAGTTTTGATATGAAAGTGAAAAATAGTACTTAAAATTAATTTAGGTTCTTAAAAAGTAATTGAGAAGAACAAATTGACAAACTTAAGGCTATTAAAATAAATGCACAATAAAAAAATAAAATAAATTGAGTATTAATATTTTGTATTTTTTTTTCAAACATATGTTGGGTAATTTAATTTCATTTTTTGAATATTTTCTAAAAAATAAATTACAGGAATTATTATTTGTTTTTGGTGTAAACTATTTGGATAATATTCTAGTTTTCAGTTTCATAAATATAAACACTTAGTAAGAGTATCTTGGGTATTTAGATGGGTTTATTGACTAAAATTTAAAATTTTAAAATTTAAGAATGAGTTTATTTAGTAAATAAGTTTAATAAGTAATTTGGTAGGTTCAGATAAGCTCACCTTAAGGATATACAAACAAAGTGAATTTGTCACACTACCACAAAAAGAAGTGTCAGCGACAAAAATAATCGGCCTTAAAACATAAAATTTCGGTTGCTAAACACTATAGCGATGAAAAAATTTTCTTGATTTTCTTTATGTTGGTGAAATTGATCTTCAATATTTTCTACAAATAAAAACAAACAGTAATTAGTTAACTTCTAAACATAATAGTAATATAAGTTATAATAAATAAGCAAAAATTAAAAAAATTACACCATAATAAAAATAAAAAAGAAAAGAAGTAGAGATTCAATTAGAAAATTAGAATTATATATTACAGATGAGAGAATTAAAGAACAAAACTAAGAGAACGAGAGGATAAGAGAATGAAAGAATGAAAGAAATGGAATAAATAACATATAAATAAAGAATTGGAGTTTTTAAATGTCCTCGTTAAAACTTAAATTTGGTAGAAAATAATCCACCTTATTCTTCTCTAAATTTTCACATTAACATTTAAATTTTGTTCATCACCATTGTTCACTAGAACGACGAAAAAAATTTGTTGCTAATTTGCTTCTTTAACAATGAAAAAGTTGTCGCCAAAAACTTGAAATAATTGTTAATTTTTTTCTTATATATTTGGCGATGAAGTACTTTTCTCATCACTAAAACATACCTTGGCGATGAAATACTTTTCTCATCACTAAAACATACCTAGGGCGACGAAAAAAATTTTGCCGCTAAATTACTGGTCCTAATGGTATGAATTCTTATAGTGTGTATTATATTATTTAATACCAATGTATTATATTATGCCGTATTACATTAGATTTATATTATAATACTACTATAAAACATTTAGTGCTACAATATAGTATATTAATTTCTAATTATATTATATTTGATGCTGCGTTGCATTGTGCTGCACTACATAATTTTTTTTTGCGATTGATTTAAACTATATCTTTGGAAAAAAATAATTATTAGTTTTAGAAAAGTCCTAAATATAGAAATATTATATTTTAGCATTTTTACACCATTTTTTATATAAATATAAAAAATATCATAATTCTTCATAAAACATATGTAAAACTAAAAAATTTTAAATTTTTCGATGGCACAATATTTATTTTTGTAGTATTTCCACCAAATATATACCTTGTGAAATAAAGGCCAAAGGAAATAATTCAATAAAATAATCTTTACAAAATATCGCAACATAAATATATAGTTAAAACATATAAGATTCATTCAAAAGTCATTTTAGAATGATAGTATAAAAGTTTATACTTACTACAATATAATCACAAAGTAATACAATAATTGTAATGTAATCACCAATAATTTGGGTTGTGTTAAATAATCCAATACACACATCCACATGTAAAAATACTATTGCAAAATGTCACTGTCAAGTTAGAAATAAACAGTTCCTAATCAAACTCGACCTCTGTACTCCCATGTTCACTCAAAATGTCCTAATATTTGTAGCAATCTCACATTTTCTTGTTCGATATCTTAACTTATCATTTTCTAACAAACGAACTCTAATATAAATTTTATCCAATGCCCTCAAACAATTCTATTCTATCCAATGCCCTCAAGCAATTCTACGCTTATCATTTTCTAACAAACGAACTCTAATATAAATTCTATCCAATGCCCTCAAACAATTCTATTCTATCCAATGCCCTCAAGCAATTCTACGTACATAAAACTAATGAAAAATTTTTAGCATTAAACTATCGCTAGTATAATTAAATATAAATAATTGACAATGTACCTTGAACCACTTCCCTCTCGCATCAATACGATTCTATGGTATAGTTTCTGGTGCCCTTAGTAAAATTGAGTTGAAGGATCTATTAATAATTTCACATAATCAGTAAAACTTACTATCAATCGTGCGATTCTTGAAATGATGAGACAAAGTGTATGGAAACATGCAAACTTGTGCTTCAATTGTCACTAAAACGTTAGCCTTTAATCCCCAATTTGATGGAAGTAGCTCACATAATGGGCTAAATATACTTCTATTCATTCTTAATTGATTCACATCACTACAAGAAATTTGATTTTTTAAGATGATATTTTTGCAACAATTTTAAATTTGATCATAAAATGGTACTTATTGTGACAAATTTTTGAATTGGTAGCTAATAGTCTTGTCCTAACTTATATGACTTTTTGTAACCAATATTTTTTTATTTTGAGACTTGTTAATTGGTCATTAATTAAACTTTTTTATGACAAAAATTATTTTAGTCGCCAAAAGTTTTTTTTTTTTTGGGCAAAATCTTCCCTCCAAAAGTGAATATTTTGAGACGATATTTCACTATTTATAACAAAATAAATAGTCACGAAATATAATTATAGTCGACCAAACTATTTTGTAACTAAAAGAGAGGTGTGAAATTGGCCAAACAATCTATGACACAAGATATTATTAGCCAAAATTATTGTAGTTTTGGCTAATTTTAAGACCATATTTTTTTTGTGATATATAATTACTGACAGTGATAAAACTAAAAAATAGTAGTTGAATGTTTTGTCTTGAATGATTTTATATTTTATGACTAAATTTTTTCTTTTTTGAGACACATTATTTGGTCTCTAATTCAACTTTTTTTTTACGAACTCTATAATAGTCGCAAAAAGACATTTTGTTTTTGGCATAAAAACGTCCGTCCAAAATTAACTCTTTCGGGACAATATATTCTTTGATGACAAAATATATAGTGGCAAAATATAATTATTTTTGACGAAATTATTTTGCAGCTAAAAAAGAGTAGTCAAACTATTTGTGACATAAAATATTAGTCCCTAAAACTATTATACTTTTAACTAATTTTAAGACCATTTTTTTTTTTTTTGTCATAGATAAGTACCAATTTTAACAAAACTAAGAGATGGCAGTCAAAAATTTGTCTTGACTGATATTGTATTTGGTAAGCAAAATGTTTTGTTTCAGTGACACTTTACTTAGTCTCTAATTAAACTTAGTTGTGGTGATTAATAGAATTATATAATAACTACTAAGTTGTTTTAGGTTAAATTTTATAGATATTATTAATTAAGTTGTTGGCAACGATGATTGAATCAATAATAATACAAGATACCATTGACAACCATAATACTGATGAAGCGAAAAATTCTAATATGCAGTGAAAAAGTTTTAACATTATTCCCTGGTATTTAGAATTATTTTCACTAATTATTTTAACAATTTTACTTAGTGCTAAATTTACTAATATAATTGTTCCAATTTTAATTGTTTAGACCTAATTAGAAAAATGAATAAGAAAATTAAACTCGTTATGTGTGTGACAACGGTCTTTATTTGTTTCCAAAATATAAAATTCTTAATCTAAATACTACTACATAGTATTTATTTGCCTCTAAAATAGAAATACCCTACTTAATTATGGCATTGTGTTTCATTTTATCTCCTCGCACAGTTACCCTTATTAACTCACGGCTTGACCAAAGGGAAAAAAAAACACTCACGGCTTGATGTTCTCCTTTCTTTAAAAATAAAAATCCGTAATTACTCTGCTCAAAGTCGTTGATATCTCTTTTATTAAGCATAATGTTTTTCTTAAAACCTAATTCATGATTCTTCAACGTCTCCAGGATTATATATGGCATGCCATTTTTCTCCTTCAATTGAATAGAAGTCTGGAACTTTTTTTTTTTTTCAATTCACTTTTGCTGTGTTTAGTGGTTTGGATGGAGATCATGACAATAATTGAACGATGGAGATAAATGTTAACGAAGGAGCGTGCATGCCCCTTATATCTCTCTTTGGATGAATAATCGAGGTGAGGTTTCAAATTACAGGGCTTTACATGTGTTGTCATTTACATTGCTGCATGCCAATTGCTTGATAAATTACCGCAACGAATATGCATTCTTGATTTTCTTATAAATTTCTTTTCTTAATCTGAAGACACTTGAATGTTTAGAGAATTTTGAAGGTTTTAGTGTATGCATGAATATTTTGATCCGATTTATGTTGTTTAACTAATGAATATGGTACATATAGCCTCTTTTTTCCCCGTTTGTTTTTATTCTTGTGCTTTATATATGGTTCAAGTGTGATATACTTTAGTTTTTCTCAAATGCTTGTTAGTATTTCCCGAAGCAAAACAAAATTTGTCTTTGAGTTCAAAAGTTGAAATCATAACTAACATGCTTCGATTTTTTATTTTCCTTTTTTCTTTGGGGTCCCATATATCATTCTATATGGTATTGCTTGAGAATTTGGTGTACTTAGATCATAATATTATGTAGAAACAAGCCAATATTTCATTGGGTACATTGTTTAATCTGATAAGTACGGTATGTAAGTTTTATATATAAGCTCCTTATATATTATGCATTATGTTTTTATCATACTAGCATCATGTGGAAAATGTACTTAGATTATTACTATTGTTAAGCATTTTTTATTTGTTATTACATATAGAGTTCAACAAATATTTTTGTAATACAAGTGTTAAGGTTAATCAAGAAGTATAGAATTGTTGCTTAGAACTTTGAAGGATTGGCCGCAAGGGTTTAGTCCTACAAGGACATTTTATATTTAATAGCTGGTTGGGCATTTTATTTGATGTTATTTGGACTTGTAGGTGTTAAAAGTTTTATTCAGTAATTTTATAATTCAGATCCTATTGTAATAAGATAGCAATTTTTATTGTGGGTCAAATTCTGTCAACTGGTATTTAGCTAAAATACCAGGCAATTATTTGGTTTCAGGTAAGAAGAGAGAAAGTTAGTGAGAGACTGAAAATTTTACAAAAGCTTGTTCCAGGTTACGGGTAATTAAGTAATTTGAGTTCTATTTTTTTTTATTCACTTTTTCCTATGTTAAAACAAATAATGAGTTTTCATGTTTATAATAATTCTTATAAACTTGATATGGTTTGGCATAAAATTAGGTAATTGGAAAGGCCTCATGTTGGATGAAATTATCAATTATGTGCAGTCCTACAAAATCAAGTGGAGGTAACAACATTCCAACTAAAAAACCTTATTAACACAGTAATGATGAATTAATCTTTTTTAATATATTGTTGTATTACTGCATAGTTTTTTATATTTTTATTTACTGAGTTTTGCTTTTTTTTTTTGGCACTATTTTCTCTTAATTTCATGTAATATTTTTTTTAACTATTTCTAGTCTTTCTATGTTGGTTTTGGATCACTATAGTTGCTGGTTGTGATTTATTGTAGCCTATGGTTGTAGGTCTCTATAGTTGTTGAGTTTTGTTTACTGCAGCTACTTTATTAAAGCACTTTTGGATATTGAAGTTTATGACTAACATTTATTGGATGCTTAACTTTTATTAGATACTTCTGACATTTGTTGATATATTTTCTTAACCTTTACACTTAAGATAGTGTTTTTTTTTAAAGTAATTTAATCCTTACTAATATTTTCTAACAAAATCAATTACAGAAACGATCAGAAAAAAATAAGCAGAATCATTGTAAAGTGTCTTATGTGCATCGTGGTTGATCAAGTCTCATGTGCAAGCATCTGAATGAAATGGTACTTGAAACGACAGAGACTTTGTTTTATAACTCTTCTATTTACAGTCTTTGCAAGGAACCATATTTATTTGAATTTCAATGTCATGCTTTGTATTTGAATCTTTTGGATCATAATTAAATATTTTAAAGTCCTTTTTCATGTGACCACAATTTTTGGTCATTAGATTTCAATTTAAGTGACTACAATACGTGGTTGTGGATTTTTTTTTTTAAATGACAATTGAGAGTAATCAATTACGTTTTTTGGGTATAATATAAATAGTCGTCAATTAATAAAATATATTGTGGTTAAAAATAATGTGAGACTATATTACATATATTTTGTAATGAATGGATTTGTCACAAAATTTCAATTTTTATGACTAAATATAGTTGTGGCAAATGCTTACTTTTTATGATAAGAGACAATGGTCATCTTAAATTTTTTGATACAATGTAATTGGTCATGAAATAACAAAATAAATTGTCCTTAACATAAATTTAAGACTTAATTAATTACCAATTGTATCTACAAAAATTGTCACAAATGACAACTACTTGAGAAAATTATGTATCGTCGCGGTATATAAAATTCAACGACAAAAAAATAGCATTGCTAATTGCATCTTTAAACCCCAAAATGATGGTTTTTAGTAATTATCGCGAGTATATTTACATACTCTTGAGATAAATATTATAGTCACCATAAATCATCTACCGTGACAAATGTCAATTGTCATTGATTGTATTTTTTTATTGACCATTTTGAATATCATTTGTGACGATTTTAATTTAGTTTTAAGACAATGAGTTTTGTCACAAAACCATATTTTTAACATGATAAAAATAATTTTGGTTGATAGAACTTTTTAAAATGGCATTTTCACGACTAACGTGTGACGATTTATTTTTCGTCGTAGAAAATATAAGGTGATTAACTTATTATCTCTAGTGATTAAAATTTTTATAATAAAATATCTTTTTTCTTGTAGTGCATATTGTGGGTCACTATTGCCTATAATGCTATCTAGGTATTGTAATTGAGTGTCATGGTTTTGAAATGTATGATTATAAATCATTTCTCTTTTATTATGCCTTCGAATCAACGCCATTAATGAAATAAACATAACAATGAGCATGAATCTCAATTTATTTGTCATATGACAAAAAAAAAAAAATTATGCTCATGTATTTGTAAAACTACAAGTAAAATGAAGGTAAAAAATAAGAAAATAAAAAATCAGCTGCCTCTACATGCATCTTTAGAAAACATCACAATGACATGAATGATTGTCATTTTAGTTTCTTGTGATGTGATCCCTTCAAAATATCCAGATGAGAAATGTTATCCTAAGTTGATCTGCTCACAATATAAGGCTGCTTGAGCCTGATCCTCTACTCCGAACTTAAACCCAATTTTATAAGCATGCTTAGACATTCCAGTTCAGTTCTACACTATATTGAAGCACTCGTTGCGGTAGCTGAGACAACGGGATACTCCTATAGTCCTATTAAGGTATCTTATTGTTAGAACATCAACTACCAAGCTATCCCTTAAAAAAATAATTTATAAAACAACAATTTTGAACATTTATGTTCTTAAAAAAATAATTATAAAATAAAAAAAAATCATCTAAATTTGACACAAGAATGTAAGAGGAATTCAATTATAACCATCTTTTTTTTTTCCTCCGTTGTCTCTTTTTCAATATTTAGTGCATTTACATTTATTTTAAAAACTCAAAATTTTAAATTTAAGAAAAAGCATCTGCAAGTAAAAAAGTAATTTTCTAATAAAGGAACCCTTATTTTTATAAAGTAAGAGACAAATTAATAAATTAATGAAAAAATTCTAATACAATATATCTTATATTGTATATATTAAAATCTATATTTATTTATCTTTTTACTTGTCCCTCATTTTATTAACGTAAATAATTTTCTTATTAAAGATGCACTCTTAATTTAGTACATATGTGCACTGTGGCAGTGCTAAATATAAATTTTCATATAACCCCTTTTACTTCCTTTTATTTGAAATTCTTCCGTAAATATCAAGCTAATTTCTACATGGATCCACTTCCACATTTTGTTCAACACTTTACACTATATATTTTATATTCACAAGTTTTTCATTCTATGTTATACCCCTATAACCTTACCCCCTCTTTTCTATTTTGAGGCACTATTATCATATTTAATTTAGCATCTTACACTAATACAATTTTTTTTCATAAATATTATGATTCTTTTAACCCATTATCAAATTTCATTTAATACCTTACTCTCTTTTTGTTTACAAGTCCTCTATATAAATATTAAGTATTAGGATATTTTCTTCTTACGTCCATAACGCATTATCTAACCTCAATAGCTCTTTTAGAGAAAGTATTATAATATAATACTCCTATTTTATCATGTTATTTTATTCAATTACTATTATGGGTGTATTTAGAGTGCGTTTAGTTCATTGTATTGTCATGAAGTTATGTTATATTAGGCTGCATTAAACTACAACGTAGTAGTATTTTTGTGTAATATGGATGGCATTATACATTTAGCATTTTTTAATTATTATTTATATTAAATAACATTATTTGAATTTATAAATAAAAGAAATTTTAGTAATTAGTGGCTATAAAGATTAATTAGAAAGAGTAATAAATTACCATAATTTAACCATAATATTATTAATGTAATATATATTTAATAGCCAAATTTTTTCATCCAAGATTATTTTTGAGATCATAGTCAAGTGATGAGTGATTTAAAAAAAGAAAACATTGAAATGTAGAAGAAATTAAGAAACCCAATGGTAGAAACACACTAGAGGAGCATGTGATGAGGCTTTTGGACTTCATCTTGTTTTCTTGTGAGAACAAGACATTTGTCTTTCTAATCGAAAATTATCTAAAAAATTATAAAATACTTTTTGAACATTATTTATGGAGATAATTGCTGAGTACACATGATTAATCTCAAATTATCAAATTGGATAATTAAATTTTCTAGATTTTTATAGTTTCAAACACAATTTTGTAATTGGCCCAATATTCACATTATAATTGTCACGTTGTTGGAAGAAATAGAACACTGCAATATAATTACTGGAGAAATACATGATTACAAAGGATAATAGTCTATTTTTAAAGATAAATTTGGGTGAAAAGGACCCTCATTAGGAATTGTTGTGAGTGTTGATCCCTCTAATTAAAATTGTTTCATCTTTGTCTTGCATGCAAGATCTTTACATATTCAAATACCTCCGATTTCCCTAAGCAACTTACCAAAATCCAATACATACATATATATATATATATATATATACACAGACACATCCTATTTTTAACCCTACGATTATCTAACTACTATTGGGAAATGCCATATTAATTGTACTATTATATATTCATGTTTATTACAGACCACTCATCTGATTGAATATTTATTACAGATGATTCATTGATTGTGTAGTCAACACTTTTTTCTTTGATTCTCTTTCAAACATATTAATCATGGATTGAGATTCTCTCATAATCTGAACATTCATGATCTTTTAAAGATCTTCTGTCACTTGTATTTTAATAGTAGTATATGGTTAGGATTTAATTATTTTTTCTTTTTAATTTATTAACCACTAATAAAATTTGATCAGATAATACTCAGATCAGGAGAGGATCCTGATCCATTAATCATACGTCCATATATTCATGTTTATTTCAAGGGAGCCTCTACGTTACGGTTGCATAAGGTAGCTCCCACCTTATTTCAAACCAGTCATTGATTGTGTAGTCTAACATAGGTAGCTCCCACCTTATTTCAAACCACTCATTGATTGTGTAGTCTAACAGTTACATTCTCGATTGTCTTTCAAATACTTGAAAGTAAATTGACCCATATCAAAAGATTGTTGCAATGAAATAATCCATGCACCATTATTCTTCTTTTGTTTTTTCCCGACACGTGCATTGGCACCCTAAATTGAAATAGACTTGGATTTAGTATTGAATTAGGCTGTGCTCAACTCTTCGTAAACTTTTATCCGCACGTGCATACATAATAATATATTATTAAAATTTAATTAGTTTTATATTATTATTCAACAGTTACCAATTGTATATTTTTAAAAAATTAACAAAAAGATCAACTTAGCCTTAGCTTAACACTCAATCAAAATTAAAACTAGCCCATTTAATTTTTCTTTTAGTTCACCTGCAGTGGTGTTGACATTGCCTTCCTACACCAATTCAACAGATCTTGTACCAACGTAATAAAGAAGACAAATACACAAAACATTTGGAAATCACTTTTCACAAAACATCAACAATTTTCTCTGCAACATCAATAATACAACATGGTTGCAGCTGCTGAGATACGAAATGACAATATTCGACAAGTTGATACAATTTTTGGACAACAAGAAGCCACATCTACCAAAAGTAGAGGCTGAATGTGCACTTTCACCTAGTTTTTTCCACAAGGACCCTGAATAGTGTCAAAATTATAACATATTCAAAAGATTATGCACCGGTGCAAATCAAGAGACTGCACAGTTTAAAGAAGGCACGAGTAAACATTACCCTCAAGAAAACTGTCTGTTGATCTATACATGTAGATCGAAGATTGGTTTATGAATGATCCTCAGGCAAATATCCCAAATAGCATTCGAAGGAAGAATGAACTAGGTGAAAGGTCTCTGATAAATGGGCTTGTTTAATTTTTAATCATACAACCATCAACAAGGGAAAAGGATAGGAGAGGGGTCCCTTTTCAACTTACCATCTGATAAATCTAATTTTTTCATCTTTTCTTCGCACCAAAAGAGTTGTTCCTTAGTGACCCTCACCATTTTAAGAACTCTTGAAATGACTTTGATGTCAATAAGGCCAAACAATAGCTGAATACCCTCCCATGTTTGAGGCCAGGACTTCTTTTTCCCACCTTTACTCCTTTTATGCAGTTCCTTCAGCCGCATTTCTTTCTGCGGCACAACGGGTCAGTTGTCAGAAGCTTAAAAACAATTATAAAAACAGTTTCCAATGGGGAACATGAAAGTAGTCATTGATACTAGTGATGCAAGGCATAAGGTTCAGAGCTTGTGGTCTAATCCACTACAAATACATACATGTATAAGAAAAATGAAACAAATAATTCGTAACTTCAAACAGGAAAAAGCATGGAAGTACCACAACTTAGTCAATACAACGTGTTCATCAGTAGGCCTGAAGTAGTCAAACAATAGATGATTGGGCAAGGATGTCCTGCTACTAACATTCCTAATGCATTTTCTGTGGATATATCAATTCTTTTTCTTGTGCTACAAGAAAGGAAATAGTGTTCTACAAGAAACCCAGACATTTCCTTATATTTAAGCAACAAGGAAATGCATATTCCATGCACTGAACTTTTGCAATACTATGTATTGTAAGATCCATCAAAATCAATACCAATGTTCTACATGCCTTCGATAATTGGATTTAATTATAATTCTTTCTTGTGTACTGTCAATGAAGTGTACACGGTAGCTCCAACATCAAGCCAAGAAAGAAATAAATAGCGGCTCTGGGACACCACTACACCACAAATTAGCAGCTCTGAAGCAAATAGCTGGACAAGTAACGAAACCAACAAAATGGTCCACAACTAGGAACGCTTAGGTAAATAAACTAGAAGTCCTGAGTAGACTTCTTGATCAATTGAGTCTGATAAGAATGCCAAGCCATGAAGTTGTAACTCAAAATGTTTCAATGAAAGAGCCTTACCTTTTCAAGAGAAGACTGAATTTGATGAAGAGGGGTTGCATTCTGGCTGTGATTTCCAAACAGATTAAGAACACCACTAGACTTTGTCTTGTCCATCTTTAGAAATATGCGGAAAGTCAACATTGTGCTCTCTAAAATCTTGATAAGCTCAGAAGCAAGCACTACAAAATCCGATTCTTCTTCCCCTTGCTCTTTTCCTTTTCGAGCTGAACCTGAATGGATGAGCCAAGCAAATTACATCTCCAGAAAAAGAGCAGAAACCAAATCTGCCACTACTGTATTTGGTTGGAAAGATGCATAATATAGTTATTGGCAGGAGGAGGTTTCTAGTGCAGAAACTATGACCATGATAAAGTCAAAAGAAAAAACTTCTCTATATGTGAATCTGAATCATCCAAGAAGATTTACCTTCAATATTTGGAGCTTGAAGCAGTTTTGGGAAAACATTCCTGGCACGAGCATAGATTTCATATCTGAGACCTTGTTCAAAAGGTTCGTTTTCAATAAACCTTTGCAATAAAACCTGGAATTGTTGAAGCTGCTGAGCACTGTGATTGTAACATGTGGGATTTTCAGGTTGACATGAGATTTTCTGGCTTAGTTGAGTGTATTGGCAGTGAAGTGCTTCCCAAGTTAAGCAAATTTGAGATACATAAGCTGTTTCAATATCATGAGAAGGATCACTCTCAGGCTTCTGAAGGTGCTCGGTTTCCTCTCCAGGTTCTTCCATTCTTTTCAGAGAAAGGCAGCGAAAAGGAGATGCAAGCTTTTTTGATCCAGATTTCGGAGATAGAGTTGAAGGAACTTGGGAGCCTATAACAAAATGTGAAGTTTATTTGTATAAAAAATAGTTGAAATCATAACAAGTAGAGATTCTGGTCACTCTGTACTAAGCCCCAATATCCGACAGATTGTGTGCTGCATATTACAACCTAAGGAGAAAATAACAGGCACTGAAAAGGCATTGGCTACTGATTAGTCGTGCGGACACTATTTTCTGAAAGATCATTTTCAAAATTTTAGCTTCTTACTTGTTATGCTTTTGCAAATCTGATTTGGAAATATTAGACATCAGAAAGCTCTTAAGTCCTAGTATCATCTGTGGTATTCCAAAAGAGTTATGAAGCTTCTAGATGTGACTTCAAGTGCTCAAAAAGTCAGATCAGATCCTACCCTGCTCGAACAGATCTTAAAAAGAGAGAAAAAAGAAAAAAGAGTTCTCCTAAGAAAGGTCGAATCAAATAAATGGGAATTAGAATGCCCAACTTAAACATCCATACCAAAACACATGCTGCAAGCAAAATGCAGTAGTCATTCATTATCATAGACACAAGCATTCAACAACCGTAGAGTCAATTAAAGTAAACAGCAAGGCTAATCCAAGAGAAAGAGACCAACAATTACCAGAAACATTGAGCTGCTGCGAGCTCATCCTATCAAAGAACAGCATCCGTTCACAATATTTCTCATAAACAGCATCAAATCCACCCCACCACTGCCTTCCCTCAGCTTCCACATCTCTCCACTCACAGGAGCTTGTCTCACCCTCGTCCTCCTCATCCTCTTCCTCCTCGGCACACGACTCTTCTTCAGGAATCAACACCATAAAACTGTTCCTTCTCAGCTCTTTCAGCCTCCTCTTCACCTCATTTGTTATAAAATCATCATCATCATCCTCAAAATCACTACTAGTGTCAGTCTTTGGTGAGTTGTCCTGATCATTGCCACCACCATTCTCGCTCTTTTCCTCTGGTTGAGGCACTGGCTTATCCTCCGAATCATTGTCTGGTTCTGGTTTGTGAACTTTCCTGAACTTCCTAAATTTGAACAAATCCATCTTCAAAAAATGATCTGTTTCTCTTTCTTTTCTTTTTCCCCAAGTGAAATGAACTTTTTTGGATCAGAACATTAGATTCAGAATCTTTCCTAAAGATTTTATGCTTCAACAACTATGAATCACCATAGCACAACATTCTTTCAACTGGGAAGTTCTAATCGACTTCAAAATCACAGTTCAACCCAAGCAAACTACTCTTGCTCTTTTCAGTCACTTCCAGAAGCTCAACCCAAACAGATCAAGAAGTTTTACTCATTAAAAAAAAAAAGGCCTCAACAGAAAATACTAGAAAATGCAACCTTTAAACAAAATTTTCACACCATTTCACTTCCCAAACCCACATTTTGATCAATATTACCCTATGCAGCAAAAGATGAAAAACCCTAAAACTCCCCCTCCAAAGAAATCAGGCCAATTTCTGTTACTTTACAACTACCCAGAACAAGATTTTACACCAAAAATATAACGCACCCCAAGAAATCTAACAAGATCAATTGAGTAAAAGGCAATGTAAGAACCCTAATTAAAAAAAAAAATAAAATTCAACCCTTAGAAAGGGCTTTTCTTTAATCATTTTCCTCAAAAAGGCAAAAAAGGACAATGAGTGTTGATGACTGTGCAAAACAGTGAAGTGTTGGAAACAATGAAAACGTTATAAATGAATGAAGCGGAGTCAATGGGTTTCCTATTTTCAATTTAGGTCTCCACTTCCCATAAAACATGCAATTTTTTCACCTGCATTCTTTTGATAAAAAATTAGATAGTAACTAAGGTTTGAAATTGATTTAATTATCATGGGAAATCTGTGTTATTGATTCATTTTAATTAATTTAATTAAAGGTTTTGGATTTATTTTGAAAACAGAAATTTGCGAACCCGGAGCCCGAGAAAAACAGGGAGCATCGCACAGAGAATATTGTCAGAAGAAGCACTCGCTCGCTGCTTTTTCCTAGTCACACTGAAAAAATGCCGCGCAAATATAAGGGCTTTGATTTATGTCCACCAAGATTACCATATTACCCTTTTATCATTTATTAATAAGATAAATTTCGAATTATTTCCTCTAATGGACTATTTTTAAATCGTTTCCTTTATTTTTAAAAATTTAAATTATCTCTATATTTAATTGAAAGATAAGAAAAAATAGGGTGGATTTTTTTTATAAAAATAAACTGAGATTTTAAAAAATAAAAAAAATAAAGATATCAATTGATGGAGAATAATCCGAAATTAATCTTTACTATATTAATACATCTAAATTATTTCGAACGGACAAAACTGTCATACAACTGTTCGCGACACCAGTTTTATCTTTTATTTTTTTTACCTCTTTCTTTCTTTTTTATTTATAATTTATTTATAAGTATTATATAATTTTATTTTTTTTTCATTCTCTTCCGTTCCCCTCCATATTCATATAGTCTGCCTCTTTTTCTCCATTCAATCGTTAATCAAACATCAATCAGCAACCACTTTAAAATAAAAATATCATTAGTTGACCAATTATCTCAATTACTTTTCACATCACAAACAAAACAAGATGGAATAACTTGAATTGAATATTTAGATGATAAATTTGAGGCCACTGAATAATTTAGAATAATAAATAAAATTCATTGGCTAGAAGCAATTGAAGTAATTTTGATTTAGATTTATAGATAAAGTTTAAACTTTGTTGTTTTCGAATAACTAATAATTTTAAAATTAAATTGTATTGTAATTATTTTTTATTTAAAATTTAGTCTGCATATTTTTTAAAGTAGCAACTAAAATATAAAGAAATATCATAAAATAGGTAGTTTTTATAATTATCTATTTAATATTTTATTTGACTAATGTCATGCCAATTTTTTTGGGAGATTACCAATTTCTCCTACTAATCCTCTCGCAATGTGATTTTATGATATTATTCTTATTCTGAAATAGATTTTTATTCATATTTATTATAAATTAAATAAATCATAAAATAAAAACTAAAATAAAAAATTTAAGTATTAAAATTAACAAATATATGTTTAATGTGAATAAAAAATTATTAATAAGAATTTTCTTGTAGTTTTTTTATTTTATATATTTATTATAAAAATATTTATAAAATAAATATTTTTATAGGAAAAATATTTTATTTTTATTTTTTATTCACAAAACATATATTTCTTGTTTTTTGATACTTACATTTTCTTTTATTTTAATTTCCATTCATATGACTTATTTAATTCATAATAAATATGAATAATAGTATATTTGAAAATAAGAGTAATACTGTAAAATTATATTTTTAAGGAGGTTATTAGTTATTATGGAAACAATAAGAGATAAGTAGTATATATTAATTTCAGTAGATAGAAAATTGGTAATCTCCCTTTTATTTTTTAAGTTAATTTATTAATTGAATTTTAAAATCAAGTCCTCACTTATCTCACTCCTTAGATTAAAGAAAATAGAGGATTAGATATCGATGTTTAATTTTAGGCTAAATTTTTAAGTTGAGACACTCTACCTATTTTTTAATTGTTAAATTATTTATAAATTTGAAATAATCCGAACTGATATGTCAAATCTTGGAATATTTGAGCTTTTAGAATTTCAATATGCAATAGAGAGTGTATTGAAGAAGACATTTGGTAGAAACTCTACAATTTCATTAGTTTTAATGGTGACAGTACAAGAAGATAAAAATGAATATAATCTTTTTTCTTTTTTTTTTTGGTGGTGTTTTGGTGATGTTTAAATACTAGTTGTCATGGGATGAGTGTAATGTGTAGCAACCTCGTGCGGCACTTAAACAATTTTTAATATAAAAGTTACTAAGTAAGTTTAGAGAATCCCTCAAACTAGTTAAGCAAAGATGCTTGCGATAATGCTACAGAGAAGAAAGAGCAATATAGCTAAAGATAATTTTATTACTCACAAAGAGAAAATACAAGAGAGCTTTTTACATGAGCTTGAATTGCTTGTGTATGCTGGTGTGGTTTGTGTGTGTGTTTGTTTTGTGCAAAAATGGCAAGGGTGATGGCCTATTTATAGTGTTGTTAGCCTAGCTCATGAAGCTTCCTAGCAAGTTGCACAAATATCTCATAGTTTTCAGAACACAATTGTGTAAAGAAGTGAGGAAAGTTCTAAGAAGTTACAAGTGCATGCAAGTTGTTAGGTAATTTCTAGAGTTGGGCTGAGCTTCTAAGTGTCCCCGTGTTGAGGCTTACAACTGCTTAGTACATCCATTGTTGAGCACATCACTGATCGCAAGTTGTATTGGATGTTTTGTCGCTGAGTGCACCTCATTGCTGAATGCATCACACTGAGCATACCCATGTACGCTAATTTAGCTTCTGTTAGTGGCAAATTTGAGTGGCCCGTGACATTCTTCCCCCACTTATGTTCGCGGCCTCCTCATCTTGTTCTCGTGCTTGTACCTTTGGATGTGCTCTGCGAATTGCCATAGATCATCTTTACCTTACCAAGTGGCTTGCTTTTGGGGAGATCCTCCACTTCACTAAGTACTCATTGTATGTTGGTACGCCTTTTCTTCGAATGACTCAATTGGTAATAATGTACTCCTCATCCTTGTCATATGCGACAACAACGACTATTGGGACACATCTTGACTCTCCACGGCTAAGGTCTTTCGCATTCCCATGGTATAACTTGAGTAGACTCACACGGAAGACCAGATGAATCTTGAGTCTTGACGGAAGTCGGAGTTAGTATGAGACGTTGCCTATACATCGGACTATCGGGAAGGATCCTTCGTATTGCCTCACTAATCCCTTGTACACTTTATGCAAAGTTTTGGATTGCTAGGGTAGGAGCTTGGCCATAATTTGATCATCTTCCTTGTACTCGACGTGGCGTCTCTTAGAGTCAGCTCACCTTTTCATCTTTCGTGCGGCTTTGTTGAAATATGCTCAAGTGATGTCAGTTTGCTTGTGCCAATAGTGGACGAGCTTGTGAGCCGTTAGGCTTTTTCCACCATATGTCAAGGCTATGGCGCTAGGGGTCATAGATTGGAATTCCATGATGATTTCGAATGGATTCTTACTTGTAGCCTCGCTCTGTTGTAGGTTATATGAAAATTAGGCAACATCCAACAACTTTACCCAATCTCGTTGATGAGCGCTCACGTAATACCTGCGATACATCTCGTGTATCTGTTGATGCGCTCTATCTCCCAATCGGTTTGCAGGTGGAAGCTTGTCGAGAACTTGAAGTTGGTTCTCAATAACTTGAAGAGCTTTGTCTAAAAGTGTCTAGTGAATCATGGGTGTTGATCACTCACAATGCTTTTCGGAATTCCCTCTTAGGTTCACGATATGCTTGATGAAGAGGCAAGTAGCTTCATGCGCTTTACAATTGGCAGGTGCAGTATGAATATCGCATATTTGCTGTAGCGATCAACAACAACCATAATGATTCCGCACCTTTTAGACTTGGGCAGGGCCAAAATAAAGTCCATGGTCGCACTCTTCCATGGCCTTGATGTTAGTGGTAGGGATCCAAAAATCCTGTCGGAAGTTGGTGAAATACTTTGCCTTGTTCGCACATAAGACAAGTCTACACATATGTCTCAACGTCGTCCCGCATGTGTGGCCAAAAGTACAAGGCTTGGACTAGTTCGGTTGTGCGCTCAACTTTGAGGTGGCCAACCCACTTTTGAGTCGTGGCACTCTTTGATGACTTCCTTCCACAAATTCTCAAGTTTGGGTGATGCCATGCGGTAGGGCACCAGTGCTGGAGGTTTACTGCATTGCTTCAGCTCGATCTTATGATCCACCTCTCATCTAGGTAAGGGTTTCTTCAAAAGCTTCAGAGGCATGATGTTCTTTAACTCATCGAGGACTTCTTGGATGAGCGGAGGGACTTGGGTTGGCATATTTCTACGATCTTCTCCCTCGTTTAGCTCGTAGATGGAGACCAATAAGCTTGGGTCGTTCTTGAAGCCTTTGTTGAACTGCATGGCTGAAAGTGTCTTCTTTGCAGTCTTGGCGTGTTTCCGCAAGAACCATGCAAGCCTTACTCTTATCGATGATGCTTAGGGAGTTCGTGGCTGGCAACGAAAAAGCATGGACTTGGTCAAAGAATTCCATGTTAAGGACCATCTTGAAGTTCTCCATAGGCATGATAGAGAAGTCGAGCTTTCCGCCCCACGTCCTAGTGTCGTGTGCACACCTTGTGTGGTGCCTGCTATAGGCTTGGTAGGTGAGTTCATCACCTTCATGGTGCCTTCTTCCTTGGTTACCTTGAGGCTTAAGCGCTTGGCCCTCATCTTCTAAAATAAAGTTGTCCATCTCTCCAGTGTCTAGTGCCACACAAACAGCTTGGCCTTTAATGGTCACACTCACGTACAAGAGCCCTTTCTTTGTGGGTGCATATGGATGGTTCTTGAGTGCGCTGAGGCGTTAGAGGAAACCCATGTTGGGTTGGGGTTCCTCCGTTGGCGGTGTGGAGTGGCCCTTAAACTGTGCAGCAAGGATATTAAGCGACTTTTTTCAGGGTAGTCGCTTATCCAATGAGGGCCTTTACATATGAAGTATGAACTTCCAAGCTTGAGTAGATCTTTCTTCCCGTCGAATTTATTTTGCCGCTCTTACCGCTAAGAGGCTTTTTCTGCCCCCAATCCTTGCGATTATAGCCTTTGTCCTTTGGCCCTCGTCCCTACTTTTTCTGTGATTAGGCCTCTTGTCTTTAGGTTGAGCGAAATAGTCGGTAAGTGATTTTGCAATGGCGATGGTGTCATCGAGAGTTTGTACGCCACGCCAATCGAGTTTCGCCTTGGCCTAATCCTTGAGGCCATCTTAGAAGTAGAAGAGAGAATTCTTGTCGAACATATCGGTAATCTTAAGTATAAAGGGTAGTGAACTCGTTGATGTAGTTACAGACGCTACCCGTTTGCTCAAGTCGACATAGGCACTTTCGCATTTCTTTCTCCACAGTTCTTGGGGCAAAGTGCTTTTAAAGCTCAATTGAAAATCTACCCATGTGTTGATGGCGCAGATGCCTTCACCCATCTCCCTATGTTTTCCTGCAACCATAGTTGTACGGCGCCTTGTAGGAACGTAGGCATTGTGTTTATATCTCCGATGCCTCATCTCGAACACCCATGACATCGAAGTATTGTTCTAGCCCGAATATAAAGTTATCCATAATTGTGGCATTACGTGCACCATTGCAGACGTCGAGCTTTGGCAAGTCGATTCGACGTGCATCACTCGAGTTTGTAGAAACCAGGCTAGATGTGAGTGAGCGCTTGTGCCTAGCCCAATTTAAGCGGACTTTGTCCACCTCCGCATATATCGCTTGTAGCTCGTCTTGCACGAGACTATGCAGTTTAAGCAACTCATCGTGAAATGCTCGAAACTCCCCTCGGAGGATGTCGGCTTGGTTGTGTATGAGGGCTTTAGTGGCTACCACAAAGTCAGCATACTCGCCCTCGAGACCATCAACCCCTACCTCCAAACTTTCAAGGGTGTACTGACTTGTGAACATTGAAATTTTGAGTGTGGCGACGCGAGGCTCCAAGGCATCGATGGAAACGCCCTGGGAATTTCCACAGGACTTTGTCCGTGTGCGTCCCTTCTAGCGGCTGCGAGTTGCCGGTGGCTCCACACCGCCAACACCCTTTTGTGATATACTAAGAATTGGAGGATTGGTCGTTGCTCGGAAGCTAGATTGTATGGGCGCAGATCTTAGCTCTGATGCCACTTGTCACGGAATGAGTGTAATGCGCAGCAACCCCGTGTCGCACATAGACAATATCTAGCACAATAATTGCTAAGTAAGTCTAGAGAATTTCTCAAACTAGTCAAGCAAAGATGCTTGCAATAATGCTATAGAAAAGAGAGACCAATATGGCCAAATATAATTTTATTACTCACAAAGAGAAAATACAAGAGAGCTTTTTACAAGAGCTTAAGTTGTTTGTGAGTGTTGTGTGTGTGTGCGTGCTGGTGTGTGTGTGTGTTGTACAAAAATGACAAGGGTGATGGCCTATTTATAGTGTTGTTAGCCTAGTTCATGAAGCTTCCTAGCAAGTTACGTAAGTTGCGCAAATATCTCATAGTTTCCAAAACACACGTGTGTGGAGAAGTAAGGAAAGTTCTAGGAAGTTACGAGTGCATGCAAGTTGCCAGGTAATTTCTAGAGTTGGGCTCCGCTTCTAAGCGTCCCAGCGTTGAGGCTTACAATTACTTAGTACATCCACTGTTGAGCACACAACTGATTGCAAGGTGTATTGGATGTTTTGTCATTGAGTGTATTCCATTGTTGGGCGGAATTTTACTGAGCGTACCTGTGCACACCAATTTAGCCTCTGTTGATGACAAATTTAAGCGGCCCGTGACATAGTACTCCCAATTAAACGTGAGAGAAGAACAAAGACAAAAAATGTTTAAAAGAAGTATTTTGATCGTTTTAACATATAAACTAATTATATAATTGCAAACAATCGAAATAATCAATTATTATATGATATAAACGATAATATTACAATTTTAACTAAGGTGGCAATCGGTTTTGAATGCTAAAATTAAGTAATAAATAATTTTATAAATAATAAAAAGTAGTCATTCAATAAAACGAATACCGTGTTAATAATTATGATAAAAATACTAAATATTATTTTTGAGGTTTAGCAATATTTTCTTAATACTACAAAGAGTATTATCATACCATAGAGCAAGCATCTCCTAATTGCTCTTCAAGTTAGACTGTATTATCTTTTAATAACCTTTCTTTTTAATAAAAGTTTTTAATAATGTTTCGAATGTAAATTTTTTTTCTCATTTTGTATTAGATGGATGCATCATGTCAATAGAACCTATCATTTAGGCCGATTTGTGCGTTGCAAAGTGGGATACATTAATTTTTTTATAATGATCCCATCTCAGACCCATCAAACCCACCAAAATAATAGATCATTATTGATCGATTACACTACTTCAACACGTTGACATGGATACATCCCGTCCACGTAAGTTTTTCTCCTACAAGGAATAATGGGATACAGGATTTACAATAGTTGACAAAAAATGCGTTGGGACAAGTCCAAACATTGAGTTTGGGAAATATAGTAAAGAAAATAAATAAGAGTTGAGCTTTTAACGTCCCTCTAAATCTTTATAGCACCCCTTTTAAATATTATTTCAGTAAAATACCTAGGTTTAATTAATAAAATATAAATTCACATATTAAATTAATTATCTTTTTCTGAAATTTTATTAAAAAAATATTTCTTTTTAAATTACATATAAATCTTAAAATTTTATATTTATCTCAAAATTTTTTATATAATATATATTTTCATAACTCTACACTCTTATATTTTTCTTTTAAAAAGATATTTTTCAATTGAAAATTAAAATATAAATATAAATTTTAAAATGTGATGGGTGTAAAAGGTTTGTTGAAAGAATAATTTATCTAAGTGTTTGATTGAATTTTCATTTAAACTAAGAAATGAATTAAATTGTGTTAGGATATTCAAGTAACTTCAATTGAAAAGGGATTTTTATGAGGAATTTTGATGGGTGTCATAAGTCCCACCCCATAAGTAATTGATCACAATCCAAGGTGAGTTAACCACATAGCATGTGATCCGATTAAAGTTAATGGGAATTATTGTTATTTTTAAACGTTTTACTATGTAAAAATATATTACAATCTAAAGTTTATTCAGATACTAAATACATATATTTATTGAAATCTAAAAATCTACGAGATTTGTTCGAAAAATTAATTGTTCTAATAATAATAGAGAAAAATCTATTATTATGTCATATTGTTTATTAAAAAAAAAAAAAAAAAAAAAAGAAAAAGAACACTCACGAGTGTTGAAATTGATGCCCTCAATATTATTGACAGTATTAGCCTATTATTAACTAACAAGCCCCAAAGGGCTCATGGGGTGTTACTGAACGCCCCAGGCGCAGCATAAATGTGTAAACTTTCTTAAATAAAACTCAATTATAAATTCAGCCTTGTTTGTTTTGGCCATAGCATGATGTGATTTGGCATCAATGACATAATGCATGCGTACACGTCAAATCTTGAGCATGTCATTTTCACTTGGATTGAGTTATGCTGCTCACACATAAAATTGTATGTGATAAATAGATGAGACACATGTACATAAAGACAAAATTAATATAGTTAATGAGTTTATTGGAGGCCCATTATTTCTATTTCAACTAGTTCCCGTGTTCTCCTTCGAATGGATCTCTTAATTGTTGAGAGAGTTGCTCAAAATTGATATATAAGGGATACCCAGTAAAATTTATAAGTAATTCTAACTTTTTTACTATCACCTCTAAAAAATTAAATTCTACCTTACATAAAATTGTCAGTGTACGATAAACCTTTGAGTTTGAAATTACTGTTTATATATCTAGTATTGACCATAATTCACAAGAACATTATGTAGCCTTGTTGGATGATCATAATACTTTTCAAAAATCAAAATTATTGATCAATGGAGGAATAATGTCACTATTTTATGTTACTTTTAGTGGTCGTGTGTAATTTTTTGTAACAAAATTAATAAAGTGAATGAGTTTATTTTTTAATAAAATATTTCTTGTTTTTAGTGGTCACGTACAATTTTGTATGTAATTTTATGTATAAATATCATTACTTTTGCTGTTTTTATGGTCATTGTAAAACATATTGTCCATGGAAAATAATGGTAGAAATCACCATTGTGCCCTAGAACATGATGTGCATGAGCAATGAGTAAACAAGTTAAATTATAAATCTTATTGAATATTTTGATGTGATTTCAACCATTAAAATTATGCTACTCTAATAATAATATATAAAACTATGCCATCAATTAATGCAAATTAAACAAATAATTAATCATTAAAATTTTTGTAATATTTCTATGACACTTAGTCATATGTAGACTTCGTTTATTATAATTTTTTAAATAAAATTTATTTAAATAAGAGTTTTAATTTTTTTTAAAAAATTTAATTATTTGATTGTTAATAAGAACTTTTATTAAAAATTATAAAATTACTTTAATATGTAATTTTTTTTATAATTATGCCATGACAATAATAAAATAAAATTGTTAAATAAGAAAATAATATCTTAAATGTTTTAACATTTAAGAAAACATTTTGATCTCTACTTGTAAAAATCTAAAATTTGAACTTTTGTTAGTAGAAACAAAATAACTTATTTAGTGCTCGAAAGCTTGCCAAAAATGCAACTAAATAACAATAAAAAATTTTAAAAGAACTTATAGAATTAAATAAACACTTATAACTATTGGATAAACTATACCAAGCAAGCATGTAATCTATTTATCTATGTATTTGTAGCTCAATTTGCATGCAATGAAACTAAATTGCAAAGTTTGAATAACCGAACCTAAATCTTCCAATCGATGCTCAGACTCCCCATTGATTTGTAATACAAGGAAATAAACCAGATAAAAATTTATGTTTCAAACTTTGAGATCACAAGACTTCATTTGCATTTTATATACCATTGTTAAAATTAAAATAAAAAACCCACCAGAGAAAAGAAGAGAGCGTGTGCAGGCTACAACAATCAAGCAAAAAGATTTCAGCACAATCACATTGTAAAGCCAGTATCAAACACAAGTTCACAGCACACTCTGCTCTTAGATAATTTGTCTCAATACAATTAACTTCCATGTTTCATTGTTTTCATATCATAATTTCAGTCTTCAAGTTACCCAAATGTATGAGTGAAGATATTAGTAGTCAAAAGTTCATCCAAATGTTGATAAAAATTGCCCATAATTTTTCTAAAGATATCTACATGAGTCATTGTTTTAATACAAAGGGAACATAGACAAACACTTAGAGCTTTTTTGGTCCACAAATGGGGCTATTCATCGTCATCTTCTGGATCAAAATCCTTAATCTTCACATCCGCGTCTTCTCCCCACTGGATGCAGTTGTCAATTTGAGACAGCACATACCTTATGCTGAAAAAGACAA
This sequence comes from Murraya paniculata, assembly GCA_030449075.1. Taxonomy (NCBI): domain Eukaryota; kingdom Viridiplantae; phylum Streptophyta; class Magnoliopsida; order Sapindales; family Rutaceae; genus Murraya; species Murraya paniculata. Next base: position 118,904 of record JAEVFN010000119.1, on the reverse strand, counting down.
CAGGTCAACATTGCTCATCAATTATATCAAATGTCAATGAACAAAACAATTTAGTTCCTTGATTTAACCAATTCAATGAAATGAATGACCTTGCAAGTTTGAGTTTATAGCAAATTATAAACCAGCAAATTTGAATCAGGCTCGAAAAGATAAACGTAGAAGAGACTACATAAATTGTTTTCTTTTTCTGGCCATCCTTGGTAATAAGTTCATTTAAATAGCAGAAACCATCACCCAATGATAACAATAGCATCTTAGAAAGATACGTTGGAATCCTAGCTATAACTCATCTTCATTATCTGGGACAATAATCTTCTCTCGCACATATATGATCATCAATTATTAACCGTTTTTGAATCATCAAATGTATAAGCACAAAGCTAACAGAAGGAAGTATGGATTTGAGCAGCTTTGCATTGATGCTGCAACGTAAAAACTGCGAATATGTGGAAAAAGAGAACAGGAAAAAATTATGAATACCATATTATCCCAAACCCTTCCTACTCTGCATCTTTTGCCTTATTTTCTTCTCTCATTTTTTTTTTTATTTTCAATTTTTAAGCTTAAACAAATTAACGATTTCATGCCCTGATGTCGGCTCAGTTAAGGTGGATTTAAAATTCAGGAATAGAGTCTCCTGTTTTGCACAGCTTCAGAAAATGTACAAATACAAACACCAAACCATGCTTGAAAGATAGAGAAAATACCTGCTCTCCTTCCTTAAGTCAAGAGGCATAAAACTGACCATGCTATACTCATCCACCTAATGCAACAAAAATAATACAATAATTAAAAGAAATCCAAGTGATTCTCATCAATTCTGAGAGATGTAGCATTTCTGGAAAAAATAGACATGTCATTATAGAATTAGTGGAAGCTCAAAATCACAACTTAATTCAGATACATTTAAGCAGATTTAAGAACAAAATACACTGACACAACCAATAGGGAAACTGTATAGCATAGTGGATGGTTATATAGCCTTCCCACCCGATTGTACAGAATGGAAAAAGATGAAATATTCAAATGACTGAAGATCAAATTAACCCAACGACAATAACAATCAAAAACTCGATATGCCGGATAAAATGTTCAGTGCCATAACTTATCCAACTGGAAATTGAGTTCAAGCATCACTAGTGGGGTATCATCAAACAACATAGGCTTAGTAATCAGGTAAAGCCATAATTCAAGCCAGTCTTCAAAAAGAAAAAAGGTAGGGACAGCCATAAGTCAACTCAATATTTGAGTTTTCTCCCTATATTGGAGGCATGACTACACAAAAGATATGAAAAGTCAATGTAAGTACTGAAGTTTCTCCCCTATTGATATGAATTCATGGAAATTTATCTTGATAGATAAAATTGAACTTTGCATTGCTTAGTTACTTACCAGCTCAATCAGAGACTTATTTAGCTTTGCAAACTGAGGAGCCATGTGTTGATTCAACTCTGACAATAGAAATTGTGATTCTGGATTCAAGTAGCTAAGAGCAGCAAGGATACAAACATTAGGTTGAAACACATACACTAGAAAGCAGAAAAGATACGTTAAAACAGGACAATACAAGATTGAGAAATCAGCAAAGATTAAGGAGTTTACTCTTCAATTTCCTTTTTGTTTGTCACAAGGTCCATTTTAGAGAGGATATTAACATGGGGTAATTCGAGCTGGACCATTGCAGAAAGAGATGCCATGCACCCACTTATAAACTTGGTGACATCTGTGATGAACTAATTCATATGAAACAGGAAACTATAAGCATGCTGCACAACAGTGAGCATACAATAGGAGCATACAAAAAGACGTGGGAGTGTTCTAAATCTTATACAAACCTGTGAATCGAGCAAGTACACAGCGCAGACATTGAAATTTTTACTCTTCAAATGGTCCACAAAGTTCCGAAGAACTGGCACATGCGTAAAAAGTTCAATCTGGCCTGTAAAAGTTCTACAATTAGGTGAGGTTAAAAACAAATTTTCTAGTAGAAAACTTGGATGAACTTCTAAAAATAAGCTGAAAGAAGCTCTTCTTTCAGCAAGAGATTAATGTAAATTTCATTTGCCATCTTTACTTTTTAAGGGACAGTTCTGAGTATAATCCACAATTTCAGCTAGTGAAGAGACCAGCTTGTAGAAGCCCCTGTCTTATGTAATCACATTCACATAATAAAAACCTAGTCTCCTTTATTCCTTTCTTCGATCAATTAATTTCAACGGTATAGTAAATATATGGAATTACCATACATGCTCATGTGCAGACAAGTAATCTATACCTGGGCAATCAAAAACAAGATAGTCATCATCCAAGTAGTTATCCAACTCCTCTGTCAGCCAATCATCCAGATTATCCTCTAAATGTCTAATAAGGGGATTAAGGTCATTCATATCCATGAAAAAATATATAGAATAAACATTGTCCAAATATTTAAGTAAAATTTATCCCTCTTCGGCTTCAAGGGATAATCCCATACATTGAGTCAAAAGCAACTTACAAAGATTAATAAAATAGATAAGTCACAAAAATCCATCGTTTTAAGGCCTTAATCATAAATAATAATTACACGAACAAACATGCAGAAATAGCAACTAAGAAAGGGGGAAGATTGATTTCACTGTGGGGAATAACACAAACGGAAAGGATACTCCATGCAGTAGATTAAACCACCATTGGGACCCAATCCAAGTTCCTCCATTACATCTTCGAGAGAAATAAGTTCCCTAATATCTGCAAAAGAAAAGAGAAAGATTAATGCTCTGAAACTATAGAAATAGATTATTTTGTCAAACTTACCAAGAAATCAAGCAATAATAGGTGGACAAAACCTACCCATGGCTACAGGATAGTCAAAATTTTCTGCAGCAGGATCTAGGTTCACAATATGCATTGTCCGCCGAACAGTTTCACAGTGTCGGTACAAACTAGAGCAGTAAGTTGACTGATTGGGAGGGGGGAAAAAACACATTTAATCACTAAAGCATACAACCATGACATGTAAACTTTCCATAGAAGATCCAAAGACTGAACCATTCTCCAGAAAAACACAATGTGCAGCTTAAGGACAGTTACATAAAGAAACCCACCTTTCCACAGCCCGCAGGGCCTATAACGAGCTGCGCATAGCCCATTACAGCTTCTCAAGTTGCTGCAGTAGTGAGAGGGAACTGAAAAAAAATGAAATACCAAGCATGATTTATATGGAGCAAAATGATCCCATCCCCCTTTGTACTCATGAAACAGGATTATAATTTTTTTTTATGGTTTTGTAACAAATCAACACTGCACCTCTACATAATGCACCCAAAATACACACCCAAAAGAAAATATCAGAAAACAAAAGAGCAAGTGATTTCCATCGAACCAAATGGAGGTATGTTTATAACTCCTTACTTCTACTTAATTTAAGTGTTTGGTAAACACCCACTTTTACTTAACAGCTAGCGATTCCATTTCACATGCTGCAGCTATGGATCAAAAGCCATAAGAAGACAACACCTCAATCCCTAACATACGTCAAATGAATTTGCTTTAACGTCAGAAAAAGGTCTTATCAAGAGAACTCAGAATAAAGGGGTACTTTTCTTATCTACAACAATAACAATAATAAAAATAAGGACAGATAAACGGAACAACGAAAACCAAAAACAAAACATAGTTTATGAGGCTTCAACTTCACTTTGGCATTTCGTCAAACATTTTATAAGCACCACAATATTTGCGGTTACAAGAAATAGCGCTCATAAAACAACAGCACGCGGGTCGGGGTTTATTAGCATACCTGGTGGCAAACAGCTTGTGGTACAGGCGGTGACCGGCGTTACGTTGGCCGGTTACGTTGGGTAAGCTAGCTGCAGAGGAGAAATTGAGAACGGGAAAAGAGAAGCGATGAAGCGAGAGACGAGGGGGAGGCTTTTGTTCTTTAAGAAAGGCCTCATTGGACGGTTTGACCTTAATTATTTAAAAGAATTAATGCATGTGATATTATCATTTTTATCACCTAATATTTTATAATTTATTATTATTATTATTTAAAAAAATTTTACAATTATTTTTATTTAATATTTTAATTTTTATTATTTTATTACCAAACTGTTAAAGTTAATAGAGCTTTTAATAAAAATTATAGTAAAAATCTCTTTTACTCATAAACTGTGTGTAATTTAACATTCTAAATTTAAAAAATACAAATTAATTATATACTAAGAAATAATACTTTTATTAATTGATTATTTTGTATATATAAAATAATTAATTGATAATTTTGTAAATATTATACCTTATGAAATTTCTAAAGTATTGAATATACTAAAATTTCTAAAATATCCTATGGCAACAGTAATTTATTAATGGAGTTAATAATTTGATGGTAAAATGATATGTAAAAAAATGTTAGGTGACAAAATGATAATATCCTCTTAAAACATTTAGAAATAAACATATTATCACTGGGTTAATTCAATGAAGCTAAAATAATTATTTAAATAGTATAATTATTTTTAAATTGCATTATTAATTGTTAAATTTAATATGTAAATTCAATATTATTGTAAACAAATAATTGTAATATCCCTACGGCATCAATAATTTATTAATGGAGTTAATAATTTGATGGTAAAATGATATGTAAAAAAATGTTTGGTGGCAAAATGATGATATCCCCTTAAAAACATTCTGAAATAAACTAACTATCACTGGATTAATTTAAAGAAGCCAATATAATTATTTAAATAGTATAATTATTTTTAAATTGCATTATTAATTGTTAAATTTAATATCTAAATTCAATATCATTGTAAACAAATAATTGTTATATCTTTTTATATTTAAATATTAAATACTAGTTTAAAATTATTTTTGAATTAGAAATTTTGAATATTTAATCTTAGATAAATTCAAGTTAAAATAAATTAGTTCATAGAATTTTGATAGTGGAGGAAATTTGGGTAAAATAAAATATTAATTAATCCATATGACATATGAAATCAATGACTTTAGACCAAAATTTAACTAATTTTGATGATATTTAGGGACTTAAGTGAAGTGTTTGGTAACATTCTTTAAAATTCACTTTTTTAATCACCAAAATTCAAGTTTGTATTAGAAGATTTTTGAGAAGAGAGAAGATATTATTGTAGAATTTTTTATGTTCATTGTGCGAGTAAAATTTCTTTTAGTAAGCTTTTAACAGCATAAACATTTTTCTTAACTCACCTTTATCAAATAATTCTTCTGCAACATTCCAAATCTAACACGTTCGGAGTATGCGATGAAAGAGATTGCTTATCAATTAAAATCCTTATACAAAAATCTCAAACTGAAATACCTCAAATTTTTAATCAAATAAAACTACAAATCTATGTGTCTAACACTAAATAGTCTCAACCTGCACGTGGCACTTTATACTGTATGTGGCACTTTATGGCACTCTTGCCCTCGAGAGGTGGTCTATATAATCTTAAAAGGTGGCTCCCGAATGATCATAAACAATCTCAATCGTATATGTGAACAAAATATTCTTATCAAACTCATAAAAGATCATAACAATAAATTAGGCTTGCAAAACAAATTCCATTATAATATTTTGTGGACAATTTCATAAAGAAAAATCATTTAGCAAAATAAATTACATATTTAAAGGCATTTATAATATTATGTTAAAATCATAAAAAAAAAACAAAATATTTATATTTGAAAACATTTACTTAAACTAATTTTGTTATGAAAATTAATTAATTTTCAAAGAATTATAAAAATACATGTACTTATAATGTACCAAAATAATCATACACATCCAGTACAATAAGAATGAAGCTATTTACCTTCATAAAACTAATGATTTAAACACACCTCTAAGCCTCTAACTGCCTCAAGCACCTCAAACACCTTAAAAATATAAGATGTAATTATTAACAACTTATTCTAAGAATTTGATTTTCTAATTCATACACAGTACAAGTTTGATTCTTAGAATTTTAACTCTTAAAGTAAAAATTAAAATGACACAATATTTTACATAACTATTCTGGACATCCATGAATATCTCCTATAAATATTTCAAGAAGATCCAACACCAAAAGTATTTTCAAAACTATTTGTTTCTTGATAAATTAAAAAATGTCTCACAGTGCCTTAACTGAACAGTATGGATTTCGAGATTTTTATAAAATTATACATTAATTAGAAAATTATGAAATTAAAACCAAAGTACTAGACACATATATTAACATTTGTTTGAAATTTTAGCATTTTTTGAGTTCATTTGGCATACAAATAATTTTGTGAATTCTGTTGTTCTACTAGAACTGCAGTTTTCTAGTGCAACAGTGCCAGTCTCAAAAATCCATAAAAAATTGAAAACAAAGTCAGCAAAATTTATTCAGTAAGCCCTATATGTCTAGTTTACAGGAGATAAGGTTTTTCTTAAAAAATTATTCATCAAATATATGTTTTATTTCGAGGTATTCATGCTGTCCACAATTATTCAGTGTGTATACTATATTGGGGATTAACCAACATGACTCACCAAAAAATTAGCGCACTAAACACAACTTAAACACATCCTAAATAATGCATAAGGGTCTATAATAATCTAAAATCATGTCAATAAAACCCTTAATAGAGTAATAAAAAAACTTATGGAGAATGAAGATAGTAAAATTTACCAACCGTTAAGATTCAACCCTTAAGTAAGGGTTTGAATCTTAGGGTTTGAGTAAGAGGTAATAAGCAGCAAAAGAAATAGAAGAAAACATTGTGGACTAAAGGTTATAGAAGAGGGAAAAGTATGAATTTATAGGGAGTCTTAGGAAACCCCATTAACTATGCAAAGAATAAATATTTTCCACAATTACCCTAATGAATTCTAATAATGGTTTTAACATCCTTATTAATAAGGGTTATAATGCCGTATGTGATTTCTAATAAAAATTGAATTTTCATAATTTAAAATCATGGAAATTTGGCGTTAAAAATTCTCCCATCCTAAAAAAAAAAATTGTCCTCGAAATTCAAAAGTACCTTATGGATAGAAAAGTTGAGGATACTTCTCCAACATTTCTGCCTCTCACCCCCATGTAGTTCCTTAACATAATGGTTCGTCCAACATACCTTGACTAAGGGGATAACTTTGGTCCTCAAAACTTCTTCTTTCTTATCAACAATTTTAATAGGCTACTCCCCATATGACATGTCTTCTGATATCTAAATTGGTTGATAGTCTAACATATGTGAAAGGTCTACTACATACTTTCTCAACACTAACACATGAAACTACATTGTGAAGCCTAAATAAACTAGGTGGTAAAGCTATACAATAGGCCATAGGACTAATTCTCTTAAAAATTTCAAATGATCTAATGAACCTAGGGCTAAGCTTTCCTTTTCTCCCGAACTGAAACACCCCTTTCCATGGCGATACCTTCAAGAAAATAAAGTCTCCTTCTTCAAATTTTAAATCACGTCTATGATGGTATGCATAGCTTTTTTGTTTGCTCTGAGCTATTTGAAGACATTCTCTAATCAACTTGATTTTATCAACAGTAATCTGTGCCAATTCGAGACCCAAAAGTTTTCTCTCACTAACCTAATCCCAACAGATTAGGGACCTACACTTTCTTCCATATAACGCCTCAAATGGTGCCGTGCCGATACTTGAGTGGAAGCTATTATTATAAGAAACTCAATCAACATTAAGTGTAACCACCACTCAAATCTAGTTTGCAAGCTCAAAGCATATTCTCGAGGGATTGGTTGGTCCTTTTGGATTGTCCATCTGTTTGTGGATGGAAAGCAGTGCTAAACCTTAATTTCGTCCCCAACTCTTTATGTAAGCTAGCCTAAAATCTTGAAGTATATTATAGGTCTCTATTAGACACAATTGACACTGGTACTGCATGAAACCTTAATATTTCTTTTATGAATAACTTAGCTAGTTGCCCCACATTGTTTGTACACCTCCTTGCCAAGAAGTGAGCAAATTTCATCAAGTGATCAACAATTACCCAAATGGAATCACATCCTTTCTTAGAACAAGGTAATCCAGAGACAAAATCTATGGTTATGTGCTCCCATTTCCATTGTGGAATAGGAAGCGTTTGTAAAGTTCTTCTAGTCTTTAATGTTCAATCCTTACTTGTGGCAAACCAAGCGTCAAGAAACAAAAGCAGCAATGACCCTCTTTATATATAACGATACATCTTAATACTACCATAATGCATGCTATAAGATGATTTATGAGCTTCCCTCAAGATCTCTACCTTCAGCTTTTCATCTGCCAGCACACAAAACTGTTGTCCCAACCATAATACATCTCTATTGGCAAGTCTGAATTCTGGCTTATGTCCTTTGTTCACCTTCTCTCGAATTTTATTGAGCTCCAAATCATTCTTTTGGCCTATCTTAATTCTATCAATTAGAATAAGCTGGACTGTTAAATTAGCTAATCAGTCTACTTACCCACGAATCACTACTTTGATCCCACAACTCCTCAAGTCTTCTATCAAATAAGTTTGTTTGGTGATAAAATGTGTCACACACCTAAATGATTTCCTACTCAAGGCATCAACTGTACGTTTGCCTTATCAAGAATATAATTAAATGAGTAGTCAAAATCTTTTACCAACTCTAACCATCTTTTCTGTCTCAGATTCAACTCATTCTGAGTAAATAAATACTTCAAACTCTTATGATCAGTAAAGATCTCACAAGTCTCCCCATGCAGATTATGTCTCCAGATTTTTAGAGCAAACACTATAGCAGCCAACTCCTAAATCATGAGTCGGATAGTTTTGTTCTTAGCTATTTAACTACCTAGATGCATATGCTACAACTTTGCAATGTTGCATTAGAACACAACCCAATCATTTTCTAGAAGCATCACTATAAATCACAAAACCTCCACCACCAACAAGGAAGTTAAGATAGGGCAGACACTAAACGATTCTTGAGTTCTTGGAAGCTTTTTTCATATGCCTTATCTCAAGTGAACTTCACGTCCTTCTTAGTCAAATTGGTCATTGGTGCTGCCAGGTTAGAAAATCCCTTAACAAAGAGCCTATAATAACCTACCAATCCCAAGAAAATTTCTTACTTCGGTCACACTAGAAGGCCTTTCCCAATTCACAATTACCTCTACTTTCGCTGGATCTACCGAAATACCATCCTTGGTCACTATATGCCCCCAAAACACCACACAATCAAGCCAAAACTCACACTTCTTAAATTTTACATACAACTTCATCTCTCGCAATGTTTCCACCACAATCCTTAGGTGTGTCTCATGCTCTTCGTTACTCTTAGAGTAAACCAATATGTCAAGATAAGGATGGAAAATCCTATCCATCAAATCCATGAACGCCATAGGAGCATCAGTTAACCCAAAAGGCATAACAAGGAACTCATAGTACTCATAACGACTTCGAAAAGCTATTTCGATACATCCTCACTTCTGATTTTCAATTGATGATACCCACATTGTCAATCGATTTTAGAAAATACCACTGCACCTCGTAATTGAGCAAAGAGGTCATCAATTCGAAGAAGAGGATATTCATTCTTGACAGTAACTAAATTCAACTGTTGGTAATCAATACACAACCTCATTGAAATATCTTTCTTCTTTACAAACAAAACGAGACCACCCCAAGCCACACGCTAGGATGAATGTAACCCTTATCCAGCAACTCTTGCAACTGGACTTTTAGTTCTTTTAACTCAATAGGTGCCATTCGACATGGTGCCTTATAAATAGATGCAGTACCAAGAACTAGATCTATAGTAAACTCAACCTCTCAATCCGGAAGTAGTCTAGGAAGATCTTCAAGAAATACATCAAAAACTCAATTACAATAGGTGTATCTTTAAGGCATGCTTCATTAGGATGGTTAGCAATTACATAACCTAAAAATCCTTCACACTGCTTTTTTAAGCATTCTTGTTGCCTTAACCATAGAATCAAGCCTTTATGACTCCTTTGATTCTTATGAAAACAAATTCTTCCTCACCAAGTAAGCGAAAAATAATTTCCTTAGCAAAACAGTCGACTGAAACATGATTAGGTCCTAACCAATCCAGCCTCAATATCAAATCAAAATCATACATCTCTAAGAGTAGGAGATCCACAAGAAATTCCCTATCACACAGGACTTATGAACACGATCTACCAACAGGACAATCTCCTATTGGGGTACTAATTGACACATGAATATCTAGTGGCTTGATGGGCACATCAGCATAACGAGCTGAACACACAAGATACAAATGATGTGTAGCACCAGGGTCAAACAGAACTTTGGCTTCTCTAGAATATCCTTGTTGATTCTTTGTAGCTTGAGCTTCAAGAATATCCTTCTCAACAAGAATTGCTCAATCCACCAAATTGGCATAAATATTAAGCATAACGATGGTCAATCGCTCTTTGATGTTTGTACGTAGACCTTTCCTGGAACATTCTACACTTACTACCCTTATTAGCGATCAAAGTAGGAGCAAATCGAGAAACGACCGTAAATTGTTTCTTATATTCAGCAACAGACTTTGTTCCTTAAGTTAATTTCAAAAAGTCAATCTCCATCTGATGTTGAACTCGCTCAGGGAAATGCTTCTCTTGAAAAGCTTCCAAAAACAACTCCTAAGTGATAGGTGCATCTCTTAACCCAACCCTTAAAAGATAGGCTTTGACATCCCACTAGTGGTCTGCCTCACCCTAAAGGACAAATAAGGCTAAAATCACCCTTTAATCATCGTAGCAACATATAGCTACAAATATTTTCTCCATTTGTTTTAGTCATGCCTCTACAACCTATGGGATTGGCAGTCCCCTAAAAGTGTAGGCGGTCCAAACTTCTTAAACTGCTCTGAACTCATCATAGCTCCCTGTTCTCTTCCACCACCTTGTCTTTTAGCTGGTGCATTCCTTTATGCCCTAACTCTACCTCTAGCCATATTTTGAATCAACTTACTTTGCTGTTCTATTAAGCTAACCATTGCGCGCATCATAGATTACCTTCAATGGCCATCTCATGCAAGGTTGGGTTAGTGTCATTAGCGACACCGGAAGCATTTCTCGAGCTAGAGGAATTCCTAACACCTTTCATATGTGACATCTTCGACTAAACCATGGCGAATAAGAAATAAAAAAAAATATACAGAAAATTGGTAATAAATACAAGATGTACCAACACGCAAAGTAGTAAATAAGTGGAGAAAATTAATAACCAAATTTAAAGGTTGTCAACAAGAGCAAATAAATAATTCATGATATGTTAATACCAGGAATCCTCTATGAAAGTAGTTGTCACATAGTCATAAGTCGCCAAAAGCCAAAAGGGTTTAAATCAAAATTCTAATTGTAGATGATTACTCCCCACCTAAGAGATCTACTCTCTCCGACAACCTCATGGTAAACAATAGCATTGATCTAATTGATTGTGCTTAGACAAAACTAGCCTCAAACAAAGTCTACGGAATCCTAAACCTAGGGCTCTGATACCATAATTGTAACACCCCAAATTTAACACAGTGCGGAGCACGTAATGAAGGAGGTTACTTACCAATCAAAATCTTTATACAAAAATCTCAAACAAAAATACCTCAAATTTTAATCAAATAAAACCACAAATCCATGTATCTAATACTAAATAATCTCTCCCGAAGCCATAAATATAACAAAAGTCTCAAAATTCTCCAATTACAAGTTCATAAAATAAATAAACTTAAAAGAAAGACATGAGTTTATCCTTCTTTTATTCAACTAGCAAAAGGAAACTGAACCTCTAACTCCAATGATAAGCACATCTCTCAATAATGTACTTAATCTGTAAAAAGTAATGACGAGGGATGAGTCATCAACTCGGTAAATAAAACTATTCCCAACGCACTAGGCTTATCGGGTATCAAAAATATTACAAACTTTCTTTTTATGAAAACATATGTTATAAGTCATAAATTTCATAAAATGACATATTATAGCAAGATGACATAATTTAATAGTAATTCAGAATATCAAAAGCATAATTAATCATGGGAGCAAATCGTATAGTATACATACAGAAAACTAGAAGGTTAGGTCATGTTACACAGTGTCACTTATACTCCTAGTGACCTGGCCAAAAACAGAATTAGAATGAGAATATCGTGTGCACACTCAAAACAGAAACCCAGTACTGGTATAGAACATATGTATTATATTGTACAATAAGAATTAAAATCAGAATAACTAAGGTAATGAGCCAAAACATTTAAATTCATTTTTCATGTATAGCAATCTGCACGTGGCACTTTGTATTGTATGTGGCACTTCACGGCACTCTAGCCCTTGAGACCTGAACAATCATAAATAGTCACAATCGTATATGTGAACAAAATATTCTTATTAGACTCATAAAAGATCATAACAATGAATTAGATTTGCAAAACAAATTCCATTATAATATTTGTGTACAATTCATAAAAAAAATCATTATTTAGTAAAATAAATTACATATTTAAAGGCATTTATAATATTATGTTAAAATCATAAAAAAAATAAAATTTTCATATTTGAAGACATTTATATAAACTAATTTTGTTAAGAAAATCAATTAATTTTTAAGGAACTATAAAAACTCATATACTTATAATAGACTAAAATAATCATACACATCCAGTACATTATGAATGAAATTACTTACCCTCATAAAACTAATGATCTAAACACACCTCTCCTCTAACAGCCTCAAACACCTCCAATGGATACAAGATATAATTATTAATAACTTATTTTAAGAATCCTAATTTTCTAATTCATACTCGTATAAGTTTGATTCTTAGAATTTTAACTCTTAAACTAAAGATCAGAATGGCACAATATTTGGCAAAACTATTCTAGACATCTATGAGTATCTCCCATAAATATTCAAGTGGATCTGACACCAAAAACATTTTCAGAACTATTTGTTTCTTGATAAATTCAAAACTGTCTCATAGTGCCTTAGCTAAACAATATGGATTCTGAGATTTTTATAAAATTATACATTGATCAGAAAATTATGAAATTAAAACTGGAAGTACTAGACACATATATTAACATCTATCTACAATTTCAGAATTTTGTGAGTTTATTTGGCCCTACAAATAATTTTGTGGATTTGGTTTTTCTGCTGGAACCACATTTTTCCAGTGCAACAGTGTCAATTTCGAAAATCCATATAAAATAAAAAACAAAGTCGAATCTTATGAAACAAAATTTATTCAATAAGCCCTATATGTCTAGTTTATAGGAAGATTATTAAAAATTGTTCATAAAATATATGTTTTATTTCAAGATATTTATGTTGTCTAGAATTGTTCTTAAAAATTGTTCATAAAATACATATTTTATTTCGAGATATTCATGCTGTCCAGAATTGTTCAATGTGTATATTGCATCAGGGATTAACTAACATGACTCACCAATAAATTAGCGCACTAAACACAACTTAAACACATCCTAAATCATGCATAATGGTCTTAATAATCTAAAACCATATCAATAAAACCCTTACTAGAGTGATATGAAAACTTGTGGAGAATAGAGAAAGTAAAATTTACCAACCGTTAAGATTCTCTTTTAAACAAGGATTTGAATCTTAGGATATGAGTAAAAGAGTAATGAGCCACAGAAAAAATAGAAGAAAATGTTGTGGACCAAGGGTTATGGAAGATGAGAAAGTATGAATTTATAGGGAGCCTTAGGAAACCCTATTAACTATGGAAAGAATAAGTGTTTTTCATAATTACCCCCATAAATCCTAATTATGGTTTTAACATCCTTATTAATAAGGGTTACAATGCCGTATATGATTTCTGATAAAACTTGAATTTTCATAATTTAAAATCATGGAAATTTGACGTTTACATCTTCTTTTAGCAGAAAAACATCCTTATGTAATATTATTATTTATTATTTATAAAGGTAAAATAAATCATATACAAATACAAAGCTTACCCTTTACGAATTACTACTACCTTGCAAGAAACTCTTATTCTAACAATGTGAAGTGTAAATCAACGGACTATCAGTACATGGTTAAACTTGAAAAAGTATGAATCACTTTACATAAATTTATACAGAACACAGACATTGATTCAATCAACTATTTGGCTCTCTAGGAACAGCATTTACATACCAGAGACAGCATAAACTGCAAAAACATAACTCCTCTGTATCAAAGTCAAATTAGTCAGCAGTATTTTTTATTAGAATTCAACTTTAGTACTCTCCTCTGCTATGTCAATAAAGATTCAGCAAAACTGATGCATTTTTACAGTTTCTATAAACCTCGAGTTCAAACAGGAAATGTATTTTTCTTTTGAAGAGATGAGGAAAAGGTTAGATGGGTATCAACTGTGGGATCTCATGAGCACGGCCATAATTTTTGAGGAAACTTCCCCAATCATTCATTGATTAATACCAGCCATACATGGTTCTTTTTCTCGAGGGAGGGAGAAAAAGTCTCCACTCCATTATGCTACTGCCATGTTGCCAGACCTACAGTCTGTGGAAGAGCTATAATCATATATACAAAAGCATGCTGTTGTTGTATGTACACAATTTGAGGCGGACTAGTAACCTAACCATAAAGATGGTATTGGCTGAAACTTGTTCTTTGCACATGCCAATACATCATAGTAATCCACTTGATTGAAGCAGTCACGAAAATCTGTGAAGAGCTTCTCAAACACTCTCCATTGCACTTGAATTGATCTTGAGTATGGATATGGAAGAAAAACCTGTAAATAACATAGAAGCATTGGAATAAGTAATGACGTTACAAGCTTAAATCTGTTTTTTCTTTTGTATATACTCTAGGAAGCAGGCATTACTGGAAATCACATGTTTTCAATTATGAAACTAGTTCATTGGTTTGTCCAATCTCTAGATAAACTAAACAAGAAGTAGAGTTTGAATTGCTTTCCCTGATTTTTGGTTTTAATTACAGGCTGATATCCTGGTTTCAAAAAAAGGAAAAGTTCTGCCTTGTCTGCAACTTCATGAGAGGTCTTTGAAAAAATTTTACAGAGGTTAGTGATAATTTTTGAATGGCAAAAGAAGGTGTTGCCAATTTTCTAAACCGGAGAAGTCCGCAGGTAAGAAAGTCAAACCTTGGAGAAAGTCAAATATAAATTTCTCGTATGATTTTTGTTATATGAAGTTGTAGGTAGTTGTGATCAAAGAGGAAGAAACCTAAGTAAAGTCGCTCTATCGTAGGTCCTTTCTTCAGTATGGCATAACAAAGGTGCCTTTCTTAGGTCCTTTGGGTTTTGTTAGGTCCTCTTTTCTGATCGAGAGAAGTCCACAAGTAAGTAAGTCAAACCTTGGAGAAAGTGAAATAAATTTCTCCTATGGTTTTTGTTATATGAAGTTGCAGGTAGTTGTGATCAAAGAGGAAGAAACCTAAGCAAAGAAGCTCTATCTTAGGTCCTTTCTCCAGTAAAGCATAACAAAGGGGCATTTCTTTGTCATCTCTGTGGCTTTCCAGATTCAGCAATAAACTTACGATTGCATGCATTACGATGTTTAAATGTTTATCATTTGGTTTCCATATAGTTTCAGTAAGTCTTAAGAAACAGGTAACTGATAAAGAGGGTTTCAAAATGGCAGCTTACATCGCCTTCTAGTGCAAGACGTTTAAGAAGGAGAAATGTTTGCTCATCTTCCTCCAAATTGTCAAGAACAGCGAGCCAGATTTGTGAAGCAAGCTCATGTGCTGTGTCTCTCGATTTGCCACAAGCAATAAATTGATCTGCCAATACCCAAAAAAGTATAATTACTGAGAATGCTTAAGCTCAGAAAACTCTTCAGAACAAAAGATTCCTCAATCACAAATATAATGACACAGAACCAAAAGGTATCAGACATACCAATAATTGGAAACAAGAGAAAGAGGAAAGAGGAAGCGGAGAACATACCAATAATTGTCCCATGAAGCACTCCTGAAGGAGGCGGCATGGTTGACAGTTCAAGCTGCTCTTTCAGAAACAAATAAGCATGGCCCACAATCTCATCCAGCTCGCCATCCAGGGAAAATATCAGTTTACTAACTTGTAAAGCTATGTATCTCCTGGAAATAGTGTGTAGGACTTAGAGTGGCACTAAAATCAAAATGGCAAATTAAAAAAAGAAGATCAATTTTGACATAAATATATTTAAACCCAGTTTGTGTCATAAGTCCACATAAATATAATATAAACAGCCTGAAACCTGTATGTTCTGATCCCTTCGTTTAATTATGAAGAATGCATTTCATATGTAGTAACAAGTACTCAGAGTCCACATTCTTGAAAGACGGAACAAATTTCTTCTATTAAGAAGCTAAGGGGGTGTTGGGGGGGAGGGGGGTGTCAAAAGGAACGAAAGGGCAGAAGGAAGAAATAATTAGATTGTACCTTCTGCTTAACCCTCTAGGGATAGGACCAGGCCACCTTTTAGCTTCGCCAGCTACGGGAAAAGTCCTAGCAAGAGCAGCTTGCCACAAGCATTCTCCTCGAAACAGATTGGCCCATTGCTTTTTCACACAAGAGACCTCAGCCCACTCTGAAACAGGGACTCGGATGAAAATTTCTATCAGGAGATGATCAGGAAGCTTTCCTATAGAGCTATCTGCTAATGTTAAAGTGTCATGAGCAATCCTATCTGTCATTCCAATTCTGCATAGCAAGCGCCAAAAGTTTGCAGTTATTTTTTTTTGGGGAAAAAAAAGGAAGAGGAAACGACATTAAAAAGAAAATTGCAGAATGAATAGTCATCGAAGCTGAAAGTTCAAAGCACCATAAGAGAAAATGAAGAAATGTTATTACCTTGTTACAAGAATTTTATACATGACACAAGATAATGAAGATTTAAGTTTCCATATTGATGGTTAACAAATATAGGATAATGAAAAGCCTTTAGTTTGCAGAATTTCTCAAAACTGATTATATAAGCGAACTACTATCTGAAAACTTTACAAGCCTTCAATTCTTCAGAAACAAATTTCTGGCTGAATAATATATTTCCATGATTTTAGGTTGCAACATGACAGCTATTCCCCGGATCCATGTCAGACCAATTATCCTCAACTAAGATAGAAGATTTTCCATTCGACAATAGTACAACTGTTTAAGAATTTTACGCAATTTTTTACGTGGTAATGAACATCCTCTCAGGAAACAAAGTAAGACGCACTATGACCACCACAAGTTCCATTGGGCCAATCACTGCAAAAGCAATAAACACACTATCTACAACCAATTAATCACTCTGAAACAACCACAACAATATTGGTTCACAGAAAATCAGAGTCATTTTATTGAAGTATGGTTCAAGTTTAAGACTTCATTATGTGCCTCACATTAATTTTATGGCATCTATTTTATTGCAATACCAGATCTGGCCCAATATAAATTGTATGTACATTTTTAAGAATGCAATTTCGATGTGTAAATTTTATCATGAAATTTAATTTCACAAAAATGATTGAAATTCAAGCACAATGGGCGTGACAATGACAAATTGGAAAACAGGGTTTCCACGAACTCCTTAAGAAACATTACAGAAAATATATCTACCACAACTTGTCAAAAGTAAGAAAAGAAATCGCTAGACCTAACAGAAGCAACTTATTCTGATGTGCACCAAAGAACTGAAAATAAAAATATGTAGACTAAAAGCAGAACTGAAATGCTTTGACAAGGAATTTGACGAGCAATGGATTAGTACTTTGTACAAACTAATGAGAAATTGAAAGATGAAACCAGCTAAAAACAAGATGATGATTCACAGGCAAAAATGCACTATAATAGTTCAAGTAGAAAGCTTCATAATATAACAAGAATAGCCTTATTGAACATGACATGGCTCAAAACGACAGAAAAGAGTATAAAGAAGGTTAGTGTGAGACATTAAGCCGTTGAGGTTTAAGGTTCCCTAAGCTATAAATTCAAAATATTCAAGGTACCCATTTTCATCTACATTTGATAATAATTTTCTTTAAAAAAAAAAACCCAAAAAATTCTATGAGAACTCAAATTGAAATTGTGAATGAGGATAACACTAATACAAGCGTATATGATCAAGAAGCGCGTCAAGTTAATGAGAAACTAATAGAAAGTATATAAGTTACATATAGCCACAAACAGCAAGACATCAAATCCATGTTAAATTTCATTAAAAGAAGCTGAAAATTATCAAAATAATCACCAAAAACAACTTAAAAAGAAAAAAGAAACAAACCCACGTTGCATTTTATCCATAGCTATCTAAATTCAGCAAAATTATAACCCAATAACATAGCTTCTTTTTCTTGGTTTGCTAAATTATGGCGGAGTTCAACAAAATAATAGCACATGAATTCAATCCATACCCATCAATATTTAACAGATTAAATAAAGTAATAAATGGAAAAATGCAATTCCACTGACCTGAGACGAAAATTACAAAATTGATAAAAAGCTCCTTGTTTCAGTTTTGAGCTGACACTTCAAAGACAGTTCGTGAAAATTTGATAGAGAGAGAGAGAGAGAAGAAGAGGGTGTGGATTGAAGTCATGGAGTTACGTGAATTGTGATGTAATCACCACCTGAGGCCATTAAATAAATATAAATTAATTTAATGGCATGGCATTTATCACTCCGCCTATAAATTTTTGTAAATTCATCCACTTTTTGAAATATTAAAAACATTGGCATTAATTTAAAATTTTTAAATAAAGGAAAATTTTAGTAAATTAATTAATTAAATTTATCATAATTTATTTTTTCTGGCTTAAATTTTTTTATTACATTTTATTAATGAGATTACTTTTTTTTCCACATTATTAAGACTACTTCAACCTAAATTTTACCTTTATAAGTTAAAAGTACAAAAACTTTACTTCAACTTCAATATTTTTTAAAATTTTATACAAAATTTTAATTCTACTTTATTTACATGATTATTAATATTTAATTAAATTAAAAGAATTATAATGCAGTATTCATGTAAATTATCAGACAGTCAATTTTATATCATTCATGTAAAATATTAAAAATTATTAGATTTCATTAAGAAAAGTTAGTTTATAGTTTGCAAAATTAAATAAATAAACTATTAGATACAAGAACACTTGCTTATTAGAGTAGTACGGTCATTTTAGGTTATAAAGATAAAATAGTCTAGTAAACTTTATATTAAAACAATTTTAAAAACCAAAGTTGGTCAAAGAAATCTAAACAAAAATACAACTACATATATATATATATATAAAGGATTTAATTGATTAATTTTATAAATTTTTTTATTGATTATATTTATTAAAAATAATCTAAACTTATTGTAAATATTTTTTAGAAGTGTTAGAAATATCCCACCCATTGTCATTTCTTCGAATAGAAAAATCAATGAACAGTAAAAATGACATCTCAATCCCTATTTTGTTTATGATTTCTGGAATAAGCATAAGTTTTCAATTTATATCAAATAAGTCTCTAAACTGAATTTTGATATTGATAAAATTTGTATGAAATAAGGTAATCCAACGTTTTTTTTTTTTTTTTGAAATCCCACAACTAGATTTACCTATAGTTTATAACTTGTTACAGAGATTAGTTTACCACAAATGAGTCGAACTGATTATGTATTATTTAGCTTGTTTCAGACCAGCAAAATACTAAACTTTTCTGGCTTGTTTCTAAGTCCAACACTCACTAATACTAAAGCAAAATTGTTAGATTTGTCATATCTCAATAGATTGTAAATTGCAACCGACAATCGAATGCTTTAGCTAATTTTTATTTTTTTCGTTGCTCTGATTTTTATGTATGGTTGGAAGACTTTCTAAGCCAATTATCTTGTTATCTTTGACATTTTATGTTTTAAAACTGCTCATCCATATTATTAAAAAAAGCTCATCCATATTATTAAAAAAATTCAACAAAGAAAATAAAATTTATAATTTCTGCCTTTAATTTAGTCTTTACCATATTAAAAATAAATGATTCCTTACTAAAAGTGGAATATATATAAGTTTCTGAGCCATGCTTATAGAACTTTGAGAATTTTTGTAGAGTGTAGCAACTAGCAAAGGAAAATTACTTAAATATTAAAAAGCGTAAGTTGGGGTAACCAATTGCTATTATTTAGATAAGAGATGAGGCTGCTATTTACATTCGGTTCATGAGTAGGGATTGTAATGGGCACTGCTCGCAGTAGATTTGTTATTATCAAACTCAAACCGACATAAAATTTAAATTACCGAACTCACTCGCAACTTATTGTGGTTTTAATTTTTTTTAGAAAATCTACCAACTGCAGGTTTTACTAATTATTAAACCTACAATGGTATCTAGCAGATTTTTTTGCGGGTTTTCACATTTAAAATGATAAATGTCCAATATATAAATTTGTAATAATAACTTAAAATTTTACATAACATATTTAATTCTAAATTTAACCAATGAAAATGGAAAATTAAAATTTCAACACCAATCCAATACAAATCCTTAAATTTAAGTATAAAATATATAAATCCATAGAAAAAGCCACAAACTAATATTAAAAAATAACAATTATTATTTTATATTACCATTCAACACAAGTTCCAAGAGAAGATCTTCATTTTATTCATCACAATTAGCACTCATCCAAAGCGATTTTTACTATAATAGTTAAGATCAATATTTTTTAAAAAATAATACGCTTTAAATACTAATCCGAAGAATAAAATTATAATAATGAAATAATATATGCATTAAGTTAAAGAATAATAGTCTATACAAACTTATAATAAGCATATAATAATCTATGTATTAAATTAAAGCCTGTTAAGATTTAGACACGTTGTTATTTGCGCACAAGTTTGTAGTTTACATTATTTACTTTACTTTTAAATTTAAATTTTTTTAATTAAAATTAATTTTAAAATATTTAAAAAAACTGAAAATTGACAAATATTTATGCGGTTATCCGTTAGATATTTAGGTAATACAGAATCCACCCACAATATTTTGCTAATACGGATTTTAATATCAAATTCATCCGTAACCCCCCAAATTGCCTACAACGGATGGATTTTAATGGACGGATTTGGACGGATTTACGGGTACCAATGTTATCTATAAAATCATGAGCAATATCGCCTACAGAACCTCCAATAAGGCTTGCATTTTCGTATCAGATCTCCAACAAAAACTGTAATTTCATGATAAATATTAGTATATTACTTATTAAATGTAATAAACACAAAAAGGAAAAAAAAAAAAAGAAAATGCATCATGAACATTGTATATGCAAATTTCAAGACTGGGCAACATTGTATATGCAAATTTCAAGACAGGCTCTAAAATTTACTCTTTCAAGCCCTGATACCCTCTTAGACTTCTATGTACATGCCATTACTACAGTTTTGCATCGACACAAAAGCTGAAAGACAAGCTCATTTGATTCACGCCCATATTATAACAAATGGGTCTGAATCCAATTTGCATTTAAGCACCAAAGTGATAATCTTTTATGCAAAAGTCGGCGACGTAGTATCAACGCGTAATGTGTTTGATAGAATGTCTGAAAGAAATGTTGTGTCGTGGACAGCAATGATTTTTGGGTATGCCCAGAATGGATATGATGAGAATGCTTTGTTGGTGTTTTCAGCAATCCTTAGAGCTAGTGTTAGGGCTAATCAGTTCACTTATAGTAGTGCGCTGAGGGCATGTATAAGGATGAGGTGGCTGCAGGGTGGGAGAATGATACAAGGGGGTATTCAGAAAGGAAGGTTTGTGGGGAACTTGTTTGTCACGTTGGTTGACCTGTATGTGAAGTGTGGATGGATTGCGGATGCGTGGATTTTGTTTGAGAGAATGTCAAGGAAGGATGTGGTTTCTTGGAATGTCATGATTGGTGGACTTGCTATGCAAGGTTTTAAAGATAATTCATTTTGGTTGTTCCGATCAATGATGAGACAAGGTATTGCTCCTTTTGGTATTGAACCTTTTGAATTGACCAACAACAGTTCATTCACTATTATAAGATTTTTATTTATTTATTTATTTTTTTTGCCTTTCCTTTTCAAATTAAGTGCTAGAATCCTGAAAGTTTACTAGAGTATAGCGACGACGGTGTGTTTTGAGGAGCTCTTATGCTTGTTTTAAGAAAATGCTTATTTCATGAAATATAGAGATAATTCCATACCTTAGAAGCATATAGTTACTATGAGACCTTATCTTTCTTGTATCTGTGAACATGTGCATTCAGGGGTACTTATTTTGTGTTACTATAAATTGATTTTGCTTTGTGGAAAATCATTGATTACTGTCGTGATTTGAACTCGTTGAGTCTTCTCTCATTGTACTTTCTTTTCTTCTTTTTTAGCTACCAAATTGTGAGTATGATAATTTCCATATTTCGCCACTACAAAAGCATGGATTATTTACTCTGAAGTTTACCATATGTATTTTATCACCAACTCATATTCCCTATGAAAATAGTACTAACATTATTGATGATGTATGAAATCCTTTTGAAATTTATTTTATATTTAGTGTGTCTTTTCTCCCCATTTTCTTTTACTCCATTTTTTTTTCTTGGGAAACTCTATCATGTTTCGTGCTTGATATATTTGAGGGTATATTTTTATGTAATTATTCTCTGTGCTGCCGTTTCAATGCTAAAATTTAATAGGGATGAAACCTAATTGCTTCACCTTGGGGAGTATTTTAAGAGCTTCCATTGGAGGTATTGAACTTATGAAGATCAGCCAAATTCATGATTTGATAATCAAACTAGGTTTGTAGTCATCTAATAAACTGACTGGATCACTAATTGATGTATATGCAAAACATGGAAGAAGAAGTGCTTATCAGTTATTCAGAAGCATGTTAAAGACAGATATTATATCCTGCACTGCACTGATTAGTGGCTTTGCTCGTGATGATAGCCATAGCGAAGAGGCTTTTGATCTTTGCAAAGACATGATTCTTAAGAAAATGGGAATTGCCGATGTTATATTATGCCTTATGCTTAACATATGAGCCAATGTGGCATCCTTGAGCTTGGGAAGACAAATCCATGCCTTCGCTTTCAAATATCAATCAAGCTATGATGCAGCTGTTGGAAATGCTCTCATAGACATGTATGCGAAATCTGGAGAAATTGTAGATGCTAACCATGCTTTTGATGAAATGGGGGAGAAAATGTGATTTCATGGACATCCTTGATCGCTGGATATGCGAAGCATGGCTATGGACATGAAGCAATTGAACTATATAAGAAAATGAAACATGAAGGAATGGTGCCAAATGATTTTACATTCTTGTCTTTGCTATTTACTTGTAGTAATTTTGGATTGACCTGCGAAGGATGGGAGTTATTCACTGATATGATTAACGAATACAAAATCTTACCCCGTGCTGAGCATTTTTCTTGTGTAGTGGATCTGTTTGCGCGCAGAGGTCAGTTAGAATCAGCTTATAAAATAATATGTCAGATGAACATTAAGCCTACTGCATCGTTTTGGAGTGCCATTTATGGCAATACATCTCTTGGAGAATTAGCTGCCAGGAATCTTTTTAATATGGAACCCGAGAAGTCAGTTAACTATGTTGTTTTATCCAACATATATACTGCAGCTGGTGCGTGGGATAATGCATGGAAAATACAGAAGCTAATGGAAGAGAGAAGTTTGAGAAAGAACCCAGGATACAGCTTTTTGCAGTATTCAAAGAAGAAGATTTCGCTTTTGGAGCCATGTTGAAAAGCCACCGTCTTACTAAGTCGTTCATCTTGGTGTTGAACTAGAGTTTATTTGAAGAACATCTTCTTTTGATCATGTAAGAGATGGGAAAAATGAATTTTGTCATTGTATCATATTGACATCATTACAGTTGATTAATGTTCTCCTGGTTCACATTTTCGTGCTTCCAAGCTTCCCAAGGTTAAGATATATACCACTACTCTAGATTTTACATGCTTCTGTCTTTGTGTTTGGAGCAGCACGTGTGACCGTATATCCGACAGTTAAACTAGCTTCAAGCAAGTTCAAGGCTTGATAATATATTCTGCTTGTCTTTACTGTTATCACTAGCGGAATGCATAATGTAGATATGGCTGCCAATTGTGAGATGCCACAAATTACTGGTTGCGAGCTTCGGTCTAATAGGTAAGATGCAGCTGCCTAGTCCTTTCATAGCCGTAACTACCTGTTTCCCCTTCTGTTGATTTCAATGGGTATGGTGTTTATTCAGTTTTTACATGCACTAAATCTCTTTGTTTCGATCCTGCTTCACAGACTGTGCTCTGGGCAAGTGAAGCTCAAAAGGGCAGCAAGCCTCTAACTATTTAATGTGAATGGGTGGAATTACTTGGCCTTGCCAATCTTGATTCCACATTGAAAATGTTGGAGCTCCTGAGACTTCAGGGTTTTTTACTAGTTACAACTAGGGTACTAGCTACTGGTAATTCGACAACCTTAGTTGTTTCTCTGTTGTCATTATTATCTCATTTTTTTATATGGCCTGACTCTTTGCTTCATTTTTTTCCCTGGGGTAGATGGGTGGTTACACCTAAATTTTCCAATGCTCTCATAATGGAGGTTCTGAGTATGGTCCGCTTGACCAATTAATATAAACTTCTGCTCATGATTTGCAAAGATGGTAGAAACTGTTTCCTGTCAATTTTCAAAAGCATAATGGTATCTGGTCTTGCAGGGAAAATTTCTTCTTCAAACTAAACTTTGTTCAATGCGAAGATACTGCACTTATTGTTGTCCAGACACAAGTTGTAGTAAGCTGTAAAATGCAATGATGTTGGATGAGGCGGCTTGA
Organism: Murraya paniculata; assembly: GCA_030449075.1. Classification (NCBI taxonomy): domain Eukaryota; kingdom Viridiplantae; phylum Streptophyta; class Magnoliopsida; order Sapindales; family Rutaceae; genus Murraya; species Murraya paniculata. The sequence continues at coordinate 94,115 of JAEVFN010000119.1, read as the reverse complement.
AGAAGAATTAGAGCCCTACTTGAGATGGCATTGGTTGGCCTAGAGGTGAAAACCATCCAAAGTTTGTGCCTCTTTTGGGATTACCTTTCAATCTGTAATTGTACCAAAGTTAGATGATGAACTTCAGGAATTTTATATTTTATAAGCATTCCTGGAATAGTGGGCGCAGAAAAGTTCCAGAGGACTTGGATCCTAACCACTTGTCAAGGTTTAGTACCCTGTTCATTTTCCCAACTTGAGCTTTATCGTTTGGCTGCAGATGATTTCTTAACTGGAGTTCAATATTTTTGAAATTTGCGCTGGAAAAACAATTCTTTTATTGGCTGCATCGTACAAACAGAATTGATAGCATACAGTTACCTGATTCGAAGTCAAATGTGCAAAAACAAAGGAAATGACCTGATCCTTTGTCAAATGTCCAAAAACAAAGAAATGCTATTTCCTTTTGCATACTTGTTTATTTAGTTGAAGAAAAAGCAATCTTTGAAGAGCTTTTGAACAATGTATATTGTAGTTAGTTTTGAGTAGGAAATCATTTCAAGTTTGAATTTGTTCATTTAGTAGCTGGGTTCTAAAACCCTTTTATCTCCAGTGTTACAAAACTAAATTTGGTAAAGAGTAATAACAACAATGAGTGGGGAAAATTTACAATCTTACAAAAGAATGGAGTAACAATAGCAAAATTTTGTGATCAAAATTAGTATTAGCTAATGCACTTTCAGAATTTTTCACAAGAATCTCTTCCTACTCTTCACTTTCTTCAAAAGTGCTTCCCTTCTTGGAATAGGATTGTGAATCTCCACAGTCAAATCTTGATATGTCTTCTCACTTATGAGACTTAACCCACCACCACCACTACCGTTACCATCACCATTCCCATTTCCAATTTTAACCCTACTAACCTTCTCCTTGACCCTCATTCTCCGCTCCCTCCTCCTTTCTTCACTCTCTGATAACACAACCCACCAAATCTCTCTTTTTTCTCCACCTTCAACTTCTCCTTCCCTTCTTTCCTCTCCAAGATTCTTAGAATCCTTCCACCTTTGCTAGTCCCCAAAAGCTCAAAATTAACCTTAGTCCACCCAACTTTATCTTCATTATCCCAACCAAACCTTTGACTCAACTCTAACAAACGAGAAACTGAACTCTCATTTGTTGCCATGTTCTTGTTCTTCTTAACATCATTATTGTTTCCAGTCAACACATTTTCAGCAAACTCCCATTCTATTCTGTCTTTGTAAACAAGGTCTTGATGTACTCGATCAGCTAGCTTAGCTCATTGTTCAAAGTCTTGGGCACGAAGGTTTTTGGACACCCATTTAAGGTAACTTGAAGGGAGTGTACCTAGCATTTGGCCTTTGTATTTGCCAAAGTCTATGACTCTGTCTGCTGCTGGTATTGTTTTTGGATTGTTCGTTATAATGGGGATTTTGCGGGGCTTTAACGAGCATGAGAGTGTGGAGAATGTGGAGGAAGAGGATTGAGTGATGAGTGAAGTCTGTAAAAGGAAGTGGTGAGTTATGGAAGTTTTAGGGCACAAGAGAGGTCGAAGATAAAGGGAAGGCATCAATGGAAAGACACTGTGAGGTAGACAAAATGAATTGACTGAAACTCTAGTGGGGTTATAGCCCAGGCTGGGTCAAGGGCCATAAACTTACGTAGTGTTTATGTACTGAAATGGGGGTGGATGGGGGTAGGAAGTGTGGAGTTTTTCTACTTCAGTATTTATTTACTTATTTAAATGAAGGAGTGGAAGTGGGACTCCGTGAGCCCATCTACTTTTGAAGTGTGGAGTGTGAAATGGGATTCTCACTTCCATGAGGGAGGTGAGAGTGGGAATTCACTCCCACCTCTTCCTTTTCTGTCTCTTTTATTAATATTATTTATATTTATTAAAATAAAATAATATTACATTTATTTAAAAATAATATTATTATATTTATTTAAATAAACTAAATAATTTATATTTATTAAATATAATATAATTTATTAATATTAATTATTAACATTAATATAATTTATATTTATTAAAATAAATAATATTATATTTATTTAAATAATATTATGTATTATTTAATAATATTAAGCTTATTAAATAAAATATTATTATATTCATAGAGAATTAATAATATATCATATACTATCTTTATTTGAAAATATATTATTATTATATTTATTTAATTTAATAATATTATATTTATTTACTATTAATAATTAATAATAATAAATAGTTTATTAAAAAATATTAATTTTGTAATATATTATTAATAATAATGTTTATTTGTGTTGCTCTTATCAATAATTTTTAATTTACATAATTACAATTAAAATTAATAAAAAATTATGATTTACAAAACTAAAAATATTATTAATAATTATTAAGTTATATAATTAAAATTAATAATAAATAAATATTTTATTTTATAAATATATATTTTATTAAAATATATTTTTTATCAACATTGTAATTAAAAATTATGATTTTTTAAATAAGGGTAAAATTATAATTTGAAACTATCTACTCCCAATCCAAGACAATGTAAACACATAAATAGAATTCTGATTTTTATTCCACACTTCCATTTTAATATAAGTAAATAACTTACTCTCACTCCACACTCCTAGAGTTCTCACTCCTCAATATTCTCCATCTAATCCGAAAAGTAAATGCTACCTTGTTGTAGCTTGAGCTTGCATTGATGAGTTAGTCCATGAAAATAATTTGATGTTTTTAAATATAAAAAAAATTGAAAATATTGTAATTGTTTCTTTTTTAATAAAATAATATTTTGCTCATTTGAACCCAAAAAAAAAAAAAAATTGTGATAACCATTTTTGTTTTTGAATCTATAGAAGAAGTTTTTGATTGCTTAATATTTGTGATAAGGAACTCCAATACTCGGACAAGCGAAGGTGGAATTTGGCTTCTTTAAAAGATATTTTAAAAGAGTAATGATAGATATACTAAGTATCTGAAAGGTGAGAAGATCGAAATTACAATAGTAATTGTGTTTAGAAACTTTAATAAATTGTACGTGATTTTTATGTGATCAACAGTAAATAAAATTTTTAAAAAAAGTAGTAACAAAGATATTGTAGTCATTCCCTTCATTTTCTTATCTAAGTTTCAATGAGATCATATTCATACCCATCTCCATCTATTTCACCATCAAGCACGAATGTAACACCTTTTGCTCCTTGCTCTTGGTAAGTCATTCATCATTTGCTTTTAGCTAGCCTTGTACTTTCAATTTATTTTGTTTTTTTATGCTATGGTATTAAGTTTTCATCCAACCTTTGGCTATTTACTCTTCCGGATCCAATTTTATTTTATTTTATTTTTTGGTACCTAATTTTAGCATATTTGATTGTTCATTTGTTATATGTGCTCTCAAATTGTCTACTTTGCTCAAGAACATTTGGTTAGGGTCTTGATTTTCAATAGAAATGGTACATTTGGGTCTTGTTTATTTAATGGGCATTTGATTTTGGTATGTAACATTGTTTTCTTATTGCTGTGTGAATTTTGATTTATTTACATTTAATATGAATGATGTTTTTTTCACATAGAAATGGAAAGTTTGAAAGAAGTCCATGAAGTTGAAGAACTTGATGAGGTTGAGAACAACAACTTAGAAGAAGATATTGACAAGTTTGAGAATATTAAGACTGAGAGAGCAGTAATAGACAAGCCAAAGATTGGGATGTTGTTTGGTAGTGCTAGTGAAATGTTTACATGTCACAAGGTATATGGTAAACAAGAGGGGTTTCCAATGAAACAGAGAACTTGTAAGAAAGGGAGTGATGGGATTGTAAGATATGTAACATATGTTTGTGGGAAAACTTGTAAGAAGGCACGTCGAGTAATATCTTAAAGCCTCATCCTATTGAAAAAATTGGTTTGTCATGTTGGAGTTGTAGGTCATGAAAACAAAGAAGGAAAATGAGAAGTTCGAACTTTGGATCTTGAACATAATTATCGAGTGAGTCTAGCAAGACTAAGTATTTGCGATGCAATCGGTTCATTGATCCATGAATAAGAAGGCAAATTGCAAATAAGGATCGAGCAAGAATTAGAGTCAGCAAAAATTACAATTCTTGTGTTGTTGCTGGACATGACAACATCTCATTCTCAAAAAGAGATTGTATAAATTTTATTGACAAGATGAGGCGATTACAGCTTGGGAAAGAAGATGTTATTGCAATTCATATTTATTTTTCAAAAATGCAATCAAAATATAAAGGATTTTTTTTTAGTATAGACTTGAATAAGGAGAATTGATTGATGAATGTTTTTTGGGCAGATCCAAGGAGCATGGTAACCTGTAAACATTTTAGAGATGTTGTTACATTTGACACTACTTATTTAACAAATAAGTATAACTTAGCATTTGCCCTATTTGTTGGAGTTAATCATTATGGTCAATCTATTTTGTTAGGATGTGGATCGATTTCCTATGAGGACATTGAAACATTTACATGGTTATTTTAGATGTGGTTAGTATGTATGTCCATAGTTACTCTTATTAGGATCATCATTGACTAAGACAAAGCAATGAAAAATGCTATTGATGCAGTTTTCCTAACGCTAGGCATCAATGGTCTTTATGGCATATACTTAAGAAGGTACCTACAATGAATATCATTCCATTTCTTCTGTATAGATTTTGAAATTTGATCTGGGTGATAGTAAATGGTTAAGTAATTTATATGATAAGAGGCATCGTTAGGTACCCTATTTTTTGAAAGATAACTTTTGAATAGAAATGTTAACCGCTCAACGTAGTGAGAATATGAATGCCTTTTTTGATGGATTTATTAACTCAAAAACATCGCCAAAGCAATTTGTTGAGCAATATGTCAGTGCACTGAAAAGAATGTTGAAAAGGAATCTTTGGCAGACGAAAGGTATTTCTCCCAACATGTTCCTTGTGTAGCTATTTTTCAGATGGAGAAACAAGTTCAAGGGGTCTACACAATATCCAAGTTTAAAGAATTTCAAAAAGGGTTAGTTGGGTCGATGTGCTATCATACACTTGAGTCTATGGGAAAAGAATATGCATTTAGCGAAATTATCACCATTGGAGAGGTTAAAAAATGACTTCTTTTAAAGTTGTTTTTAAAGAAGACTTAGTTAAATTTAGATGCAGTTGTTCAATGTTTGAATTTAGAGGAATTGTTTGCAGATATTCAGTTGTAGTATTGATTCAAAATAAAATTTTCATACTTTCAGAAAAGTACATCCTATAAAGATGGCAGAAAGATGTTCGAAAAAGTTATACCCGATTCAAGATGAGTTATGATGCATAGATTTCCATAAAAAAAAATAGAAGTGATATTTTATCGAGGTTGTAGGCATTGGTTTAGGATGCGCAGAAAGTTGTAATATGGTTTTGTATTAGATTAAGAACACATTGAAGACATTATAAAAAAAAAAGTAAGTTCCAAAGCCAATTAGCCAACTACAGTTGGTCACAAAAGTGGCACTATTAATGTTGAAAATACCACAACAATACTTGATTCGGTAGCAACTTAAAATAAAGGTTGTCCACCTTGTAAGAGGAAAGAGTCAACTACTCATAAGAAAGGTAAACAAAAGACAAAGAAAGTGGCACCATCAAGCATAGGTGTTGAGGTAATTTCATGGACTAGAGTCATTTGAGTTGAAGTGTCATTTGTCTGTTTATATTTTAATTTATTTTGCCACAATTTACAGGAATCACAAGTAAACATTCCATTAAAAATATGTAAACAAAAGAAAAGTAAAGTTACGCCATCAAGCATAAGCGATAAGGGAAATTTATGCATTTGAGTCATTTGAGTCGAAATGTCATTTTTCTATTTATATTTAATTTATTTTCTACAATTGATAGAAATCACAAGGGAACATTCTAATTTCTGAAGTAGCTACTAAAATCTAGCACAACAGAGCTCTATAGTAAAGATAACTAGTTATACTATCTTTTGATTCATTAAAGTTAATTGTATTATAACTATACATTTTCTTTGTAATTTAATATTTCTGCAAGTACCTAGGAATGCTATTCATTCATTGTTTACTACGAACAACACTTTGTAAGTGGAGATTGGTATTTGATGGCTTTATGTTCACTTATTATAAATTTAATAGAAATGATTTGGTTATTTACTTTACAATATAAAAACATAGCCACTTCCTCCATTTGCCACTATGATGCCTTGTTCAAATCCTTGGATGAGCGAATTCTTAGATGATTTCTAGAGGAATTCAACATATAAGGTTTCAACAACTATTACTTTTGTAATCTAAGCAACATAATTTTGAAAGTAAACTTCCAACTGATTAATAAAAGATTCTCTGTGTGGTGTTTATGTGGAGTCTTTTGTATTGTAATCTGGATTTTGTTGCAAATTGTTGATGCAACAGTGATGTTTATGTGTTGGTATCTTTTGGAATTTTTTTTTTTATAATACAGTTGCTGTAAAAGTGATGTGATGTGCTTTTGGTGACATTTCAAATACTGTAGCTTTTTGTTAACCGAAAATGAAATATTTATAATGGGTATGATGGTTGATGAGGTTAAATTGTAATATGGATTTTGTTGGATAGTGTTGCTACAATAGTGATGTTTATGTGGACGTATATTATTGTGCAAAAGTAATGTTTATGTGCAGGTATAGTGACGACTGCAAAAGTGGTGTTTAAAAAATGCATTGCCTAAAATTTCCAAAGAACTTGTTGTTGTCTTTTAAAAGAAATTTTCCAAAGCGATTAAGAAAATGAAAAGTAATGGAAAAAAATGTTGATAAGAAAATGAAAGATAATGGAAAAAAATGTTGATGAAGTGCCCATAATATATCATTTTCCAGCTCAAGCTCATACAAACAACTGAGACAGATTTCACATGCTTTTTTAATAGAGCAGGATTAAGAACAGAAAAAACCCACATGAAGATTAACTACATTTATTGAGACATATATTACAGTTAAGTACTGTTGCTAGTTTGATCTGAAAAAATATTTATTTAGTATATAAAATTTAAACAACTAAAAATAACACTTAAATATAAAATAAAGGACAATAACCACTACAATTATTTTAATAAAATTTCCTATTGTTGTCTGTCTCGTTCATAGTTCATTTTTTAACAATGACCTTAGCACTTCACATGGTAGCATCCATTCAAGTTCTTTATGAAATAATTGAAATTTAATATGTAAACATTCAATCGGCAATGCTAACTCTCTAAGAAGTCAATTTTCTTTTTGCTATTCTTTCGGTCTTCAGCGCAATCAAAGCTCTTAAGTTTAATAACTCCTTATGATAATTACATTTTTCACATATTTGAAGTGAGTTTGAAGTTCACTTGTGCTACATGACATTATGATTAAGAGACTATTGGAACTAGCAAACATATAACTATCATCAATCAGACAGTCATACACTGGTTAGAATAAATTGGTATCTAAAATATACAATGCACATTCTTTAACACTCCAAAAACTTATACAAAATTAAACAAATCATTAAATTAAAATTTTCATGAAAGGTCAAGACCAAATGCCATCAAACAAGAACCATCATCATGGAAAACAAAACCCTCATACTACTATGCATCTCAATTATCTAAATATACAGTGTATATTTTTGAATACTCCATGCACTCATATAAAATGAAAAATATCATCAAATAAAAAATTTTCATGGAAAATCAAAATCCAAATGCTATAAAACAGAACCTATCACCTTGTAAATCGAATACCAAAACAAAAAATAAAAATAAAACATATTTAGCTGGTGAAGACAAGTGAAGAATCTAGAATGGTGTTGATTGGTTTCGTTTTACAGTGATATGGGTATAAGGAATTTGGGGATTCGATTTGGAAGATAATGGATTTGGGGATTTTCGGGCTAAATTTTCCTTTTTTTTAAATTTTATTTTTAATGTTTATGACTTGAAAAACACGTGAGACTCATTAAAATTCGAAAACATACTTACTGTTGTCATTTCGGTCTTCTCAAGCTTTAATAAGTTCGGTATGTATATCATTTTCCATTTTAAAATAAGGTAAATTTGTAAGTTTTACTAAGTTGATTCAATACTATGGCAGCAAACTATAAGAGCGAGTCTTACGTTGTGTAGGTCCGAATAAGTTGTATACTTATGGTGTGTTTACTAATTAGTAATGAACATTGATCAGAATCAAAATGATCTAGAATCGGAATGGATAATCGAAATCAAAATAAGTTGTTTATTTGAATTGTAAGAATCGTAATAGAAATGAGTTGTATTCTCAATACAGTGTTTGCTTTGTTCTCGAATTAGAATAGATTTTTTTTCTAATTACTTAAACACCTTGGTTAATTATTGTTGTTATTATTATTATTTATTGTAACATTTGTGATTTTACATTAAAAAATTATTATTATTATTGTTGTTGTTGTGGTGATTATTATTATTAAAAATAACTATAGTAATAATAATACAAACAATTTTTCTTCTTCATCATGATTAATCACTATTTCTTCTTAATCATCATCATCATCAAAATCACATCTCAAACTCAATACTACATTCTTTAGCAGCTGTAGCTTCCTCATCAAATATGATGATGCAGCATCATTAATATCATCATCAACATTCATCAACATTATTAATTTCATCATCAGTGTTTCATCGACATTATTAATCTTATCATCAGTGTTCATCGACATTATCAATCTCATTATTAATATTCATCAACATCATCACAATCACATCTCTAACAATTAGCAAAGGTCTAATGCAGTGCGAGGCTGACAATTAGTGACGATCTGTAGGGGATGGGCGAATGATTTACAGTGGTGTGAGGCTCGTTTGTGTTTAACGAACGACAAACGATAGTCACGGCTCATTGTTTTGATCAATAATGGCTGTTGGTTTTGAATTCCTTTTGTTTTCATTTTTTAAGCTGAGCATAAAATTGGAGTTATCATATTTTTGTGAGGTAAAAATGCCAGTCCTAGGAATGGGAGTATGATTCCAAGTCTTCCAGGCATCAGACTCTATTTTCCAATGGGCCCTATTCAAACGATTTTCATTCCCACGTCTATTTTGTGAATTAAATGTTGCTGATGATTTCGATTTCAGATTTTGATTCTCCAATCCTAAAAGTAAATACACCATTAGTGAATTGCGCAATATCTAGATGTGTCCACGTGGATATAGGATTATTTTTTCAATCATGTAAAGTTTCTTGTATACATTATTTTCTATCATTTTTATTACTTGCACTTAAATTAATTAGTTTAATTAATTTAGGATAATAATCTGCCTACACTTACAGAATATATCTAAAAAATTTTATACTAATACCGCTTTCATTAGTTCACCACTAGTCCGTTACTACCAATATTTAGAAAGAAAATCTCTTTTCTTTCATAGACTCACTGGGAAACTCCTAAAAGCTTTGTTCATCGAACAAAATGAACCCACATTGTCATTAGGCTATTGTTACTTGCGAACTTGGCTGAGTAGTCTCATTGGTTCTCTTATTCAAAGGCCGAGTCCTTGACCTATCATAAAACCTTCTATTTGGTAAATTTGTTCTCTTCTCAAATATCCAACCTTAAACAACTGAAACCATTGTCTCTAGATGAAAATACTCGAGTTAATTGGACCATCTAATTTCGCTGGAAACACTGTCAGTCTTTTCTAACTCTTTCATCGGTGAAATCCCACATGAGTTTGGGTTGTTAAAATATCTCATGACCTTTGATTTGTCAAATAATAGCTTGAAAGGGACCATCTGAGTCAACTCTGTGGCTTGACTCACTTGCAAAACTTGGACCTTCGTGACAATTGTCTCTTAGGTCCACTCCCTGTCCCTGTAACTCTTCATAAATTTTTGCCTTTGAATATATCAAAGAACTCATCTTTTCCTTGATTAAGTTAGATTGGGTTGTTTTAGTCATGCTGGAGGACACAACACATAGCGTAGGCATAACATGGCACGAGCACAAACACAATGAACACAATGAACACAATGAATGATAATGACATTTTAGTTTATATTATGTGCTTGTTTTGGTGCGCTTCTTTTTTTTTTTTTTATTTACAAAGAAACTTAATTTTCTACCATAAATTGTTAACTGACTTCACTTTTATCTGGCTTTTAGCCAATTCATAGGTTTAATTTATTTGGCTTGATAAAACTCACTGTTGATAAAACCCACTGTTGACCTAAAGACTCATACAAACCTTAATTTTGATGATAACTGCTCTTGAAAGTCAAAAGTCATTCATTTGAGATCAAGCTCAACGGACTGTGGGACATGCTCATGAGGCACAACACAAGCACGGCATGACATAAGCACAAACACAATAGATGATGAAGGCATACTAATATGTAGTACATGCTTGTTCTGATGCACTTCTTTCTTCATCAAGGCAACTAAATTTTCCACTATAACTCGTTTATTAACTTCATGAAATCGCTTTTGCAAAACGCCTAAGGTGAGTCTATATTAATTTAAAGTGACTAAAAAGTTTATCAATAAGTATTTCGCCTAAAATTTTGCATAATCTTCTTTATATTTTTTATATTTCTAACCTACAAACCTGTAAAATAAGCACACCTAAAATAATCCAATATTCAATCAACTTTATTGATTAATCTTCTTAACCATATAAATAATATAATTAAATGATCGCATCCAAATATCACCCAACATCTCCAAGCATTAAAAGATTATATTGTTGTTAATGCCAACTTACATAATGATTTATCAAATCATAACATAATTAGACAATCCAAAAATAAGATGATCAAAAGATCTTAATAATGTCATCTATGTCTCCTAGTACCATGGCTAAAACTCAAAATAAACATAGTTGCTAGGTCGACGTTGTACCTGCAACCTCCTATAAGAGGAAAAATATAGTAAAACGGGTGAGTATAAAACTTAGTAAGTGGTTAATACGTTTTGAAAATAAATATACTTTAAAATAATTATATTATTGTAATATACCATTTCATCAAACAGTATGCAAAAACATAAGAAAATTGCTTTAACTTTAAATCAGGTAACTAGCATTAAAAACAAATATATGATGCTATACGTAATAATGATGAAAATCATATCAACAAATAACATATATATGCAATTCTAAAATTGTCACTAAACAAGTACTTAGGTAAATAATCTTGTCATATCCGGACCTTACGTAGGTGGTATAATGATTCATTGAAAGTGTACTGGCATTCCCAAAGCTATAATTGATAGACCAATAATGTACTATCTCATATATGTTAGCCAATCTCATCATACCATATGCATAAAATAGCCCCTAAAGGGCAAAAGTGTCCAATCACACACTCAAAGGCTTCTATCTTAACTGCATATCAGTAATTGAATATCTATAATTATATCTCTATTCTCATCTCTGTATCTGGAGGAAAAGAGTACTGTCTAATGATTTTTTAAAACAGATTTTTTTACATATGTACATAAGTATTTTAAGAATGCTTTAAATCTATATTTCTTTTTACTAAAATATACTCATGCATTTAAATAAAAAAAATCCCTATTTAACATATCCTCAAGAAATACATCACTCAAGAAATACATCAATATGCAAGTTAAATATATTTCTAGAAAACTTAATTGAAGTATCAAACATTAGTTTGTAAACATGTTCTACTTTATTAAAATTAAAATCATAAGGAAAATATAAAATATAAGTTTAATGTATTCTCCTCACAACTACGACACTCAAGCTCGGTTATCGATGACTTCTGCGGATTGAATCATGTTCACAGCTCCTCCTAAATCAATGAAATGGTATGCTTACTTTACAGAAATGAGAGAACTCAAGACTATGTTTACATGACGTAATTTCATAAGTGATATTTATCGTTAAATCTACAACTCTCAAATCTATACTTGTGAGCTCAAAATTACCATAATACCCTCAAGTTCTAGGTTACACCTTATGCTTAAAATTCCATATTTCATCCTCAATAATTTTATTATATCTTATAATACCATTAAATCATCCATGTTATCAACAATCTCATTACTAATTGCAAACTAACTCAACATAATGTAAAGCTATAAGGTAATTATATACCAAATCGGAAAAAAATAAGGGTTGTGCGTCTCTAACTCTATAATACCTTTGTGGTGCCCTTATGCATCTAAAATAATCTACCAATTATAAAAATTAGCTTGGGACCAACTTTATGCATTTGTTGGATACCCTAACTTTAATAAAATATATAAATCTTTAAATTAACTTCATTCCCATGATATTCAATATAAATATGGATTGTATAATGCATATCTTACTCTCTTTGGTGAGAAATCCAACTTAAAAGCTTGAATCACTTTTCTTACTCTCAAATCCTCTCTCTACACTTTCTGCACTTAAGTTCCTCCCTAATGCATGTTCCCAAATGAATTCAGAGATTAAAACACTTTAGAATAATTTCTCAAATCAATTTCTGTAAGATCCAAATTTGATTTTTGGCAAAATCCCCAAAACTTTGAAAATTTTCCCATTTTCTTTCTTTGATGCCCAAGGCTTCTCGTGCAAAAAATAGTTGGCGATTATTATTATTTTTGGGGCTTATTCTATTTTTTTTGGGCTTATTTATAAAGAACCATTGGGCTTTCAACGCATTAGCTCAAGAAAAATAAACAAAAGATTATAAAGAAAGGTTGCATATGTTACACTTTCACTTTTATTTGGAGATAAAATCAATCCCACCACTTATTCATAAAATTAAACAAAATCGAACCAATAAAATCCATCATGTGTAGCAGATAGTGATGGATTGCTGGTGATGAGGATATGTGGTGGGTGATGGTGATGGGAACAATGAACTTGTTGGTGATGAAATAGATAGCGGAGATAATGTGATGTTTGAAAGCGACAAAGAAATAACAAAGAAAAGAAAATAATAGATATTTTAATTTTAATAAGAGTGGCTATGAAAATAAATAATTTAATTAAAAATTTAAGCTTAATGAGATAAATTAAGAGGTTAAATATCATTAGTCGTATTTGAATTTATGTTTTTATTTATAGGTTGTCCTATGGAACTAGTAATGTCTACGATACATAGCCTCATTGCTAAGCTCAACTTAAGACCCCTTGACTTACAAATGGAAGACATGTGACTAGCGCTAATAGAGAACAAAGGCCCTAAAACTCAAAGGGCATGTTTACGTTTGACATGTCTAAGTGAGTATAATTGAAGTGGATGAAAATATAATTAGATTGAAATGAATTGGATTAGATTTAGATATAGTTATATTTAATCCCATAATTTAATAATGCAATAGATACAACCTAAAAAAATCAAAATATTTAGAGCTCAGCACTACTAATTATCGTCAAGTTATCAGACAATTGTAATGGACCCACCCATTACTTTTGATAGTTATCTTCATCGCTCCATCAGAAGTGCACCAACCCGGAATCGAACCTGGGTCTACATTGTGGTAGGGTACTATTCTACCACCAGACCATTGGTGCTTGATGTAAGAACTTCCCTTAATTTTATATTAGTAGGAATCTGTAAAACTTAGACAGCTGTTCAAATGGAGGAGTTATTCCAAGAACACAACAAAAGTTATCTGGTTCATTAGATGACTGAATACTGATTATTTGCACCCTAAAAATAAAAAATTTAATGCCAACTTCTACACCTTTGTATAAGAAGCTCGTGAGCTTAAATCATATTGAAAATAATTGTGTCGAACATATATTAAAATTATTTTTGGAATTTCTTGTCCAGCTGGACTGGCTACCTAGCTAGCTTTCTTAGTCAATACTCTCATCTATCATTATTATTTGAAATTCATCCTCTCATATTAAAACAACTAAAAGTCTAAAATGAATAAACAAACAAGAAGAAGCTCCAACGAGTTTCATACAGGTACTTTATAAATGAAATACATAGCTGGATTTTTCTATAGAGCCAGATGTTCACTGACCCTCAAAGCATCATTTTCTTTCCCCAATAATTATTTGCTATAATTTAATTTATTTCCCTTGAACCAACTCATATTGTTTATCTTTAACTACTAAAACAATTTTTTTGGCCTAATTATACATCATTTTTTTTCCAATATATCCTCATCAACCGACTACAATAATATTATTAATATTATTTTCTGATTTCAAAAGATTCGATATCCAATTTCTATTATACTTCTTTCCATAGACTTGCATAGTCGTTACTCTCTTATACATCTCAACTTCAATAATTGCTATACATTTGTTTTTGTTCTGATCTTGGTAATGAGCATGACCATGGGGCCAAAAACTTGGCATCTAGCACTAGTAATAGTGTTGATAACGATATTGAACTTGTCAATAATAAGCAGGGTTAATGGAGAACAACAAGTGCCATGTTACTTTATTTTTGGAGATTCATTACTTGATAATGGCAATAACAATGCCCTTCAAACCAAGGCTAAGGCCAATTATCCGCCGTATGGGATTGACTTTCCGGCAGGGCCAACGGGGAGGTTTTCGAATGGTCGAAACATTGCTGATATTACAGGTCTTCTTCTTTCTTTCTCTTTTCTGCCATAAATCAACTCTAATAAATGATGTTTCATCATGTTCTAATAATTAGTGTACAAATTAAAAGCGCGCACACACACACACACTCTCACATACATATTGATGATGAAGTTAGGGTCACCTTGTTTTTGCAGCTGAACTTCTAGGTTTTATTGAGTACATTCCATCTTTTGCAACTGCCAGAGGTCGAAAAATTCTGAAAGGTGTAAATTACGCATCTGGAGGAGCTGGAATTCGGGATGAAACGGGACAAAACCTAGTAAGCACGATGACATTACTAACATATACAATTAGGTTATGTATTTGTATATTTATATATGAATGAGATGATATGCCCATCTTTGCTAAAATTTTATTTGCATGTATATATATATATGTATGTATGTATGTATGCATATATGTATGTATGCATGTATTTATGTATGTATATGAACATATGTGTGTGTGTGTGTGTGTGTAAAACAAATATAAATATGAGAGGCTTACACTGTTTGATTTGAAAAATTTTGAGAACAGTAGAGGAAAAGATATATTTCACTCTTATTCAATTGATAGGATCAAATGTCCAGTTTATACAAGAACATAGATTATACAAAAGGAATATAATAATTCATTATATATTAATTATCATTTTAATATATAATGATACTTTCACGTTTATACATGTCATTAACGGTAATATATAATGATGTCAAATTAATTATATATGATACTTTCACGTTTATACATGTCATTAACGGTAATGATACTTGTCGTATATGTATGAGTTAGTTGCCTTCGTTTGGCTTATAAATGGTGTTGATTGAGAAAGATATTTAATTAGGATTTAATGAATATTGGCTATACATGGTACGATCAAGTTAAGTGTTAATATATATTTTGGTTATCGAGAGTCTGCACAAAGGAAAAAAGAAAAAAAAATGAACAAAAGGATGTGACTTCAATTTGTAAATAAATACATATTTAACTGGATTTTATCTTTTTTTAATGTAGTTGTTAAACGCATGTCTTATCATTATATGAAATGAATTAGGATTTGTGTTCAACTAATTTTGGGCTCAGATCAATAGCAACGTTTATTTTCATTTCTCATGCTTAATAGTGGTTGATTCCGTGGTCAGAAGGTAATTAATAAGTTAATTTTTTGTATGTATATGATACATGCAAGCATTCAGTAGTGCCTCGCTAAAAGAAATATTATAAGTACGAAATACTTTACAATTATTAATATGCTCGTCAAATCTTTTTTTTGTTTTTTGAAAAAAAAAATTCTGGCAGGGCACCGTAATTAGCTTCAGTAAGCAATTACTTAATCACAAAACAACAGTCTCTCGCATAGTAAGCCTACTGGGCGATGAGAAATCAACTGAAAAGAACTTGAGCAAATGCATTTATACAGTGGGAATGGGCAGCAACGATTACATTAACAACTACTTGATGCCTCAATTTTACCCTAGAAGCCGCCTTCACACGCCAGAGCAATATGCCGCACTTCTCATTGAACAATATTCCCACCAATTACAGGTTACTATCTCAATTGTCCTTTTATATATATATATATACACATACATATACACATATATATACATATATACATATATACATATATACATATATACAATCCTTCTTTAGCGTAGTGTCACGGGGTGAGTTTGATGCGCAGCAACCCGTGCGGCACTTAGACAACTTTCAAGCGCAAAGTTGCTAAGTAAGCCTTTGAGAGCTTCTCAACCTAGCTAAGTGGAAATGCTTAAGAGCAAAGCTAGAGAGAGAGAGAGCAATATAACCAATTGAGAGATTTTATTACTCAAGAGAACTTTACAAGTGAGAGCTTTACAATTGCTTGTTGGTGGGTGATGAGCAAATGCTAAGTGCCTTCCCTTATTTATAGATGTGGGTGGAGCATTCTAGAGGCTTTACAAGTTGGCCACTTGCACAAGTGGGCAAGTTGTGCAAGTGGCTTATCTACAAGAAGGGTGTAGAGAATTCTAGAAGATAGGCCAAGCAAGCAAGCCTTGGTGGAGCTTGGCCCGTTGGGCTTCGATGACTTGGCGCTCGAGCGATGATTAGGCGACGACTAGGCGGCGACTAGGCGCTCGGGCAATGACTTGGCGCTTGGGCTTGCGGTGCGGGCTTTATCACGGGCCGGCAAGTGTGTGCGAGGAAGCCCGGCGCTAAACGCACTCCACCATTTGCGAGGATCGTTGCGAAGTGTGGCGGTGCGCGCGCCAAATTAGCCTTCACTCGTAGTTGGTGCGGGCGGCCCGTGACAATCCTCCCCCACCTATGCTCGCGGCGTCCTCGTCGCGTTGTCGTGCTTGTATTTCTGGATGTGCTCCGCAAATTGCCATAAGTCATCTTGGCGTTCCCACGTAGCTTCGCTTTCGGGGAGGTGTTTCCACTTGACCAAGTACTCGTTGTAAGGTGGCACGCCCCTTCTTCGAATGACTCGGTGGCAATGATGTAGTCCACATCCTTGTCGAATGCGGTGACTACGGTCGTTGGGGCTCTCCTTGATTCTCCGCGGCTTGGGTCTCCCTCGTCACCATGGTATGGCTTGAGTAGGCTCACGTGGAAGACCGGATGGATTTTGAGCCTTGGCGGAAGTTGGAGTTGGTATGAGACGTTGCCCACACGTCGTAGTACTCGGAAAGGCCCTTCGTATCGCCTCACTAGCCCTTTGTGGACTTTCCGCAAAGTCTTGAACTGTTGAGGCAGCAACTTGATCATCACTTGATCGCCTTCCTTGTATTCGACGTGGCGTCTCCGAGTGTCGGCCTATTTCTTCATCTTACGTGCGGCTTTGTCAAGATATGCTCGCGTGATGTCCGCTTCCTCATGCCATTCGCGAGCGATCTTGTGAGCCGCGAGGCTTTTCCCTCCATATGTCGAATCTATGGCGTTGGGAGTCATGGGCTGAAATCCCACGATGATCTCGAACGGACTCTTGCCCGTAGCCTTGCTCCGCTGTAAGTTATACGAGAATTGGGCAACATCCAGCAACTTTGCCCAATCTCGCTGATAAGCGCTTACATAATGCCGTAGATACATCTCAAGTAAGGCATTGATGCGCTCCGTTTGCCCATCGGTTTGTGGATGGAAGCTAGTTGAGAACTTGAGGTCGGTGCCAAGCATCTTGAAGAGCTCCATCCAAAATTTGCCGGTGAAGCGAGGGTCTCGATCACTCATGATGCTTCGTGGGACTCCCCATAGCTTCACAATATGCTTGATGAAAAGACGGGCGGCCTCGTCGGCTTTACAATCGGCGGGTACGGCAATGAAGGTTGCATACTTGCTGTGTCGGTCCACCACGACCATGATGTTTCCGCACCACGTCCATGATGCTTCCGCACCCTTCGGACTTTGGCAAAGTCGTGATGAAGTCCATTATGATGCTTTCCCAAGGCCTTGATGCAGGTGGTAGGGACTGCAACAATCCCCCCGGTAGTTGATGATTTGTCTTTTCTTGTTGGCACACAAAACAAGTCCGCATGTAAGCCTCGATGTCATCCCTCACGTGCGGCCAAAAATATGAGGCTTAGACAAGTGCTGTCGTGCGCTCTACTATGAGGTAGCCAACCCACTTTGAGTCGTGACACTCCTTGATGACTTCCCTCCGCAAATTTCCCCACCTAGGCACGAAGAGACGGTCGCCCTTGGTGAGGAGGATGCCTTCCTCTTGCCAAAATCGCCTTGTCTTGCCGTTGAGAACCCTCTCCAACAAGTCCTTTGCTAGCGGGTCTTGTTGGAGGCCTTCTTTGATGCGTTGGACAAGGTCGGAACTTGGCTGGCTCGCACTAAGTGTTGCCAATTCTGCTTTGCGGCTTAGAGCATCCGCAACAACGTTGGCTTTGCCGGGCTTGTACTCGAGCCGGTAGTCGAACTCCGCAAGGAAATCTTGCCACCTTGCTTGCTTGGGACTCAACTTCTTTTGAGTTTGAAAGTAGCTTGTGGCTACATTGTCCGTTAGGATCACGAAGTGTGAGCCAAGCAAGTAATGTCGCCACACCCGTAGGCAATGGATAATAGCGTCATCTCCTTCTATTGTACGGTGTATCGGCGTTCCGTATCATTTAGCTTTCGACTCTCGAACGCTATTGGGTGGCCTTCTTGCATGAGTACCCCGCCGATGGCGAAGTCGGAGGCATCCGTGTGGACTTCGAAGGGCTTAGTGTGGTCCGGAAGAACGAGCACGGGCTCCTCGGAGATGGCTTTCTTCAAGTCTTCGAAGGCGTGTTGGCATTCCTCGGACCAATGCCATGCTCGATTCTTCTTGAGTAAGTCGGTCAAGGGTGCCGCTCTTGCCGAGTAGCCTTGAATGAAGCGGCGGTAGTAGTTCACCAACCCGAGAAATGATCGAAGCTCGGGCACTTTGGTTGGTGGCTCCCATTCGAGGATGGCATTCACCTTTGCGTTCTCCATCATCAGCTTCCCATCCGCTATTTTGTGGCTAAGGAACTCCACCTCTCGTTGAGCAAACGAACACTTCTCGACTTTGAGGTAGAGCTCGTTCTCTCGTAGTACTTGGAGGATTTGTCGCAAGTGTTGGGCATGCTCCTCAAGTGTGGTGCTATACACCACGATATCATCCAAGTATACAACAACGAAGCGGTCGAGAAAGGGATGAAGTACCTTGTTCATGAGCGTGCTGAATGTGGCTGGTGCATTGGTGAGGCCGAATGGCATGACAAGGAACTCATATGATCCGTACCTTGTGACGCATGCCATTTTTTGCTCATCTCCTTTGGCAATGCGCACTTGGTAGTATCCGGACCGCAAATCCAACTTGGTGAAGTACCGCGCCTCTCCGAGTTGATCAAACAAGTCCGCGATCAAGGGGATCGGGTACTTGTTCTTGATAGTGATCTTGTTGAGCGCGCGGTAGTCGATGCACATCCGCAACGAGCCATCCTTCTTCTTTTGGAAGAGCACGGGTGCACCGAATGGGGCCTTCGAAGGGCGGATGTAGCCGGCATCCAGCAAATCCGCAAGTTGTCTCCGCAACTCTTCGAGCTCGGGCGGCGCCATGCGGTAAGGCGCCAAGGCTGGTGGCTTCGTACCTTGCTCCAGCTCAATGGCGTGATCAACTTCTCACCTTTGAGGGAGCTTCTTCGGAAGTTGCGGAGGCATGACGTCTTCGAACTCATCGAGGACTCCGTGGATGAGTGGTGGGACTTGGCTCGGTGAGTCTCCGCGTCTTTCCCCCTCGTTGAGCTCCCGGATGGAAACCAAGAAGCTCGGGTCCTTCCCAAAGGTCTTCTTGAATTGCATGGCCGAGAGTGCCTTGTCCGCGGTCTTGGCTCGCTCCGCGGATACCGTGCACGCCTTGCTCCCATCGAGGATGCTTAGGGAGTTGGTGGCCGGTAATGGGAAGGCATGGACTTGGTCGAAGAACTCCATGCCAAGGACCATCTTGAAGTCATCCATGGGCACAATAGAGAAATCGAGCTTTCCGCTCCATGTCCCGATCGTCATGTGCACGGCTTGGGCGGTACCCGCGATTGGCTTAGCGGGTGAGTTTACCGCCTTCATGGTGCCTCCTTCCTTTGTGGCCCTAAGGCCTAGGCGCTTGGCCTCTTTCTCCGAAATGAAGTTGTCCGTTGCTCCGGTGTCTAGCAACGCTTGCACGGTTTGGCCACCAATAGATGCGCTTACATACATGAGGCCATTCTTTGTGCGTGTTGACGGATGGCTCTTGAGCGCGCCAAGACGTTGGAGAGAACTCATGCTGGGCTGGGGTTCCTCCGTAGTGGCTGAAGTGTTGCCCTTGAGATGTGCGGCGAGGGCTCGGGGCAATCGCGGACCCAGTGTGGGCCATTGCAAATGAAGCATGGGCTGCGGGGCTTGGCTTGCTCCTTCTTCCCCTCGTTCTTGCCTTGCCCGCCTTTGCCGCTTGGGGGTTTTTTCTGCCCCCAATCCTTCCGGTTGTTGCTTTTGTCCTTCCGGCCCTCTCCCCCACCTTTGCCTTGGTTGGGCTTCTTGTCCTTGGCTTGTGTGGAGTAATCGGCAAGTGATTCCGCAATGGCAATGGCGTCGTCAAGAGTTTGCGCGCCACGCCTATCAATCTCCGCCTTGGCCCAATCCTTGAGGCCATCTTGGAAGTAGAAGAGAGAGTCCTTGTCGGACATGTCGGAGATCTCAAGCATAAGGGTGACGAACTCGTTGATGTAGTCGTGAATGCTACCTGTTTGCTTGAGCCAACGAAGTCGAGCTCTTGCCTCTTTCTCTGCATTGGTTGGGGTAAAGTGATTCCGAAGTTCGTGTTGGAAGTTCGCCCATGTGTTGATGGCGTAAATGCCTTTGCCCATGTCACCATGCTTCCGCCGCCACCATAGTGCGGCGCCTCGAAGATAAGTGGGTGCCGTGCCCACTCTTGATGCCTCATCACGAACACCGACGGCATCGAAGTATTGGTCCAGCCCGAAGAGGAAGTTTTCCACAATGGTAGCGTTGCGCGCACCATCGTAGGTGTCGGGCTTCGGCACATTTATGCTGCGTGCCTCGCTTGCGCTTGCCGTGGCCGGGCTAGCGGAGATGGTCCGCTTGTGCCAAGCCCAATCCGAGCGAACTTCGTCAACCTCCGCACGGACCGCTCGCAGCTCATCTTGCACGAAGCTGCGAAGTTTCAGCAACTCTTCATGGAACCCTCGGAATTCCGCCCGAAGTGTGTCCGCTTGGTCTTGCATGAGGGCCTTGGTGGCGACCGAGAATTCACCATACTCGCCCTCAAGGCCGCTCACCCTCTCCTCCAACGATTCGAGGATGTCTTGAGAGGTGGACATCGAGACCTCGAGTGTGGTAACGCGAGGCTCCAAAGCATCAACGGATGCGGCCTTGGACTTGCCGCGGTGCCTTCCTTGTCCACGGCCTTCCTCACGGCCACGGGTTGGTTCCGGTGGAACATCCACACCGACAACCCCCTCTTGTGAAGTGCTTGGTAAATTGGTCATTGCTTTGTGAGCTATTTGCGTGTGTGCAAACCGTAGCTCTGATACCACTTGTCACGGGGTGAGTTTGATGCGCAGCAACCCGTGCGGCACTTAGGCAACTTTCGAGCGCAAAGTTGCTAAGTAAGCCTTTGAGAGTTTCTCAACCTAGCTAAGTAGAAATGCTTAAGAGCAAAGCTAGAGAGAGAGAGAGCAATATAGCCAATTGAGAGATTTTATTACTCAAGAGAACTTTACAAGTGAGAGCTTTACAATTGCTTGTTGGTGGGTGATGGCTCAAATGCTAAGTGCCTTCCCCTATTTATAGATGTGGGTGGAGCATTCTAGAGGCTTTACAAGTTGGCCACTTGCACAAGTGGGCAAGTTGTGCAAGTTGTGCAAGTGGCTTATCTACAAGAAAGGTGTAGAGAATTCTAGAAGATGGGCCAAGCAAGCAAGCCTTGGTGGAGCTTGGCCCGTTGGGCTTCGATGACTTGGCGCTCGAGCGATGATTAGGCGACGACTAGGCGGCGACTAGGCGCTCGGGCAATGACTTGGCGCTTGGGCTTGTGGTGCGGGCTTTATCACGGGGCGGCAAATGTGTGCGAGGAAGCCCGGCGCTAAACGCACTCCCCCATTTGCGAGGATCGTTGCGAAGTGTGGCGGTGCGCGCGCCAAATTAGCCTTCACTCGTAGTTGGTGCGGGCGGCCCGTGACAGTAGGCACTTTAATTTTTTTTTTCATGCGGATGCAATTAAGCCATTCGGTTTAACAGAGTTAATTTTTTATGCTACTAAAACACATGGCTTTATAATGTATTAAAAATTAACTCAATTAAACTACACGGATTAACAACATGTCTGCATTAAAAAAAAATAAGAGCACCTGCATCTGAAAATAATTTTTTTTGTGTGTGTGTTCTTTTCGTTTTAGATTGATCAGTCATTTAAGTAGAAAAGTTTCGGCTAAACATTTGATTGGTCCAAGATTTAAGCAAAAAATATCCAAAACATTCATATAGTTACTTTGAATACTTAAAGTTATATTACTGCCATTGGGATCTGCCTGTGTATTGTTTGAATTTTAAATTATATTGGAACAAAAAAAAAAATCCTAAAATTTTTGGATCTAATATTTATAGAAATAATTTTGATAGTGTTGTAGGTCCTTTTTATTTTTTATTTTTTAAATATGAGGACTAACTAAGTAATTCACTCAAACATTAGGGATAGAAATGACATTTTCTCTTCATTTGAAATATTTTTTATAACTCATAAGCCATAAATTAGTAATTGACTCTAGAGTATTTCTATTATACTATACTCAAAGTATGTATGACATGTATGCATTTATGGGTGTAGTACTATAAAGATACTTTAGAATCGCTCCTCATGAGCATGCTTCAGAGCACTTGCCATGACATATATTAAATTCACATAGAGGCAGGAACTCTTTTTTGACCCTCTCCCTTTATATATACTTCTAATTTTGTCCTTACCAAGTTATCAAGTTTGTAATTTCTTCATTCCGGCACCCGTGGGGGAAAAAAAAAAATCTTAGTTTTGTAACGGCAAATTGGAAGGCCTCCCGTGTTGGATCCACGCAACACTCCCATATGAGCCTTGTATATGAGGGAAACTATTGGGCAAACTTAGATATTATTATTTGGATCCTTATCTCCAATCATAAAATTTTGTATCTAGTAATTTCTCAATAGATAATTCACTTCAGACTTTCGTACATTGGAATTTGCATTATTCTTCCCAACTTCTGGTTCTTTCTTTGTGTGCTAGACTTTATACAGCTATGGAGCAAGGAAGGTAGCCCTCTTCGGAATAGGTCCAATTGGTTGTACACCCGGCAACATTGCTACATATGAGACAAATGGTTCTTTATGTGTAGACTTCATAAACAAGGCAGTTCAAGAATTCAACACAAGGCTTAAAACCCTAGTCGATGACCTAAATAACAATTTCCAGGATGCCAAATTTATCTATGTAAACGTTTATGGAATCTCTTCAGGTCCATTAGCTGGCTTACAGGGACCAACTCCCTGCTGCCCGGTTGCCAATATAGCAAATAATGGTGGTATTTTGACATGTATCCCTTTCAGCGCTCCATGTCCTGCAAGAACTCTTAAAATTTTCTATGATGCAACTCATCCAACTGAGGCTGCCAATTTGGTCGTTGCTGGGAGATCATACGTTTCCCTACTTCCGACTGATACTTACCCGATTGATATTCGTCAACTAGCTCGGCTTTGATGTTTAAAATTTCAAATAACAGTGATGATATGTTTATAGGAATACAAAGTTTGTGTCTCAATTAATGTGACAGATGATGTGACACTATTTTATAGGACCAATGTAATACTTAGTTATTACATCTTATTACTTCTGATGCAAGCAGTGAATTAAATAAATTCAATGTCTATTGGAGTAGAGCTGCTTACATGCATGTATCCCTAATCTTCAAATAATGTATGTATAAAAACAAATGTTGGGATGAATGATAGTATTATCATATGAAAAAATCTTCAATTGACCATTTAATGCTTCTCTTATTGATATGCATAAAGATGATATTTAAACAGTATCCCAGCCAATCTATACCTTAGAATGCGAAAAAATAAAATATCATGTCACGAAGGAAAAGAGCTCTCAGAAAAGTTTCTTTTAGGTAGTATTGAATTAAATACTCAAATTAAATTACTGTGTTTCCAATATGTACCGATATATATTAACTCAAATCAATTTGGCATTGCAAACCAAATTCATATAATGCAAAATTGATTTGATGGCTAGATTTGCAAATAATAAATTGTCGTTGTCTCAAAAAGGAGTTATATGCCAAAGTTATTCCCAATAATATGTTATGGGGCCTTTTATAATATTTGGATATGGTTGTAGAGATATCTTGAAGGTGTACTCTTTTCCTCTGCCCATACATATATATGTGCTTCTTTTTTCTTTCCTTAGTCCGTCCAAAGCCTCTTAGCATTGTTATAGGTGTTGAATTTCTCATGACTCATTTTCTATTGACGGGAATCATTTTCTCATTTAGCCATTCCTCCAAATGCTGGCATTGCTACCTGATTCAAATTGGTCCCCAATTATTGTACTTCTATTTGATCATCTTTTAATTCAAAGCCTATGCCTTGTAGATTCAGTTAAACCCATTTAGGCGGCCGGCGGTGGTGGAAAACAAGGCTGTAGTCCTTCCTTGCTGTTCAGATTGCTTCCTCTTTGGGATGTGAAGTGGCTTGGTTATAAATATGCTTCTGCCTGAAAATTGTTTGCTCATCCTCCAAGCTTAAATGTCAATCCATTGAATCTAGGGAGTATGTGATTCGGGCAATAAACTTGAGAAGGAAGCAATTGTTTCATGGTCATTGTTTGCATTCATCACTGTAATATAGTTTCTGGAGAAGGAAGTGAAGAAGTTGAAAAGAATAATGAAGCTCTTGCTTGGAAAGTCAAGTGCACGAGAATATCTTTGAAGATATAGATTGTTAATTTTTCATTTTACTTTCAAGCTTTTTATTTTTATTTTTTTTCACTTCAAATTTATGGAAATTGACTTATGTTTTTTTTTAGTTCCATCTCATTTGAGTGCCCCAAGCCCAAAGCTTTATAAATTTAGGTAGTTAAGTAATTAAAGAAAACTTTAAAGAGTTGATGAAATTTTTCATTAAAATAAAGTTTTGAAAACACTATATAAAGAACAATAAGTGGCGGGTGAAGCTCAGGAAAATGAAGAAAAATACGAGAGAAAGAGAGAAAGATAGTGGCTATTTTTAGTTTTTGGGGAAAGGATTTTCAATCTTTGATTGGATGGTTGGAAGGTGAATTTAACTCTGTTATCTCCCAAATTTTAAGGGTAAGTTCCTAACATTGCTCTCTACACTTCTACTGGTCTTGATTTTTATTTTATCATTTCGTTGGCTGTTATTTGATATACTCACTTGTTAGAGAAACAGATATTAACTCATTACTATAAGTCAAGATTGTTAAAATTCTTGATGTTGTTAGCCTCTAGTGTTATCTAAAGAAGAATTTGTGTTGTAATTCCATTAATACAGTAAAAGATTATATAAGACTACGGTCCCATGAGTTTTTCTATTTTGAGTTTTCCATGTAAAATCTATATCTCTTGTGATTGATTTATTGTTTTGGATTGTATTAGTTTATTTTATTTGTTACCTATTTATTTATGGTGCGTATCCTATTTTAATCACACAGAGTGAAAGACTTTTGTTTCCACTTTATTTACAGTAGCTTGTGTGGGTTTCTTTTCCAACATTTTCTAGCTGATGAACCATATTTATTGCAAGAGCATAAGTCTTCTCAAGATAGTAATTACTTCCTAATATTAGAATCCAACTCCTGCTAGTGACTCCAAATATATCACATTTGCTTGTGCATACCGGATATTACACTGATGTTATTATCCATTGCTCAAGTCTCATATTTTGCAAGGCTTCTTTAGCAGATCTTGATTATAGTACCTATGGTAAGCTTTGTACAAAATGATTGTTCAAATATAGCGTATTGATATACCAATTATGATTTAATAATTTAATGACTAATTTTTTTTCATTTTTATAGTAAATTATTTTGTTGGATGAAGATGACGATAGGGATGGAGAAGATGGAGATAATCTAGAATACATCTGGTGTATTACAACCAATTGATGCATGCATGACATATGTAATTAGATTTAATACAAGCACCACTTGTATGATAACTTTTCAAAATAAATGCGCACATGTTATAGCATCATTTGCTTGTTGTATAGTTGACATTGTACACCAAATGTATTCTAAAATTTCTCGAGAAGATAAGGTTGAGGCAAAGATTTCAGGGAATCAAGAAAGAAGCTTCAGTGGATGAAGAAAGCGTGTCGGAGGATACCTGCAAAAAATTCAAGATATGAGATCATTTTGTGTATACATTTGGTATACTTTTTTTTAAGGAAAATATACTATTAAAATATACACAAATTCATTTTGTGTATACATTTGGATGTGATTTCTATGATTTTTTTTAAAATTAATAAAGCTATATTTAATAAATTTTGTGTATTACTATTGTTATTTTGTTGATAGTATTGCATTGATAATACATATACTTCATAAAAAAATTATCAAATAATTTTATTAAATATATTAAATAGTTATTGAAGAAAAATAGAAGCATATTTCTGAAGTGTATCTTGCATTTTCAAGGGCAATTTATGGGTAGAATAGTAATCATTTGGTTTATCCAATCTTGTTTCCGCACGAGGACAATTAGTGCAGTTTCCAAGAGCAAATGCAATTGGAAATATGTAATTATTTGGTTTCCTAGAGATTATTTTTAAGCAATTAATGTCATTTTCAACAGTATTACAGTTGAAAATAGATTTTTATTCAACAACTTACCAAAAATTTTATCTTTTCCGATATAACTTTCTCATAAATGAATTTTTCTTAAGGTAATTGTGTATTTCTAAAAATATTTGTCCTTAAAAATAATCTTTTTTCTTGTATTCTTGTAGCATCAATAAAATTCCATAAATATGAGTTGAACATAATAGAAAATATGTAAAAGTGAGAAGGCCAGTAATAAAATTATGCACAAAATTGATAAAATTTTAATTCGATCTCATATTTGATTCTAATTTCTTTGGATATGGGCTCTCTACATAGTTCTGCTCTTGTCTATTATCTACAACTACATGCTTCCCCTAACTATCTTCATAGAAGAAAGGGGGGAGGAAAAAGGCAAACAATAAACCACAAAATAAAGGTGTGATAAAACAACCAAACAGACAAACCCTCGTCATCATTGTATAAACAACCAGATGCTCCCCTAATATTCAAGCATTGTAATAATTTGACAAAAAGTAAAGATGACATTACAAAAGTTTCAAATAGTTGCGCTCGTCCTATTTGACGATCTTTTATCTAAATTTATCAGAGGTAAACTTGGAGCAATTAAAATTATTTTATTGGTGATTCTACTACTTTAATAAGAGAAATTATAACGACCTGCCCTGAACACTGAAGAGATCATCCTTAAACATCCCTCTCAAGGGATGTGGGATGTCACAAATATCCGCACATTTCCAGTTGGAAGTGCTCTGATACCAACTAAAACAATCCACCTTGAACTTTAAAAACGAGTCTATCTAGTTTGATCTAACATGACTAGATAAACTTATCAAGGTTTGCTGATTTTCCCAAAATTGAGATTGGGCCTTTCACGACTTGAACTGGAGAGTTTATTTAGAGTATTTCCATCCTTAAATTCATTTGAGGACACGTAATAGAGAGGAATTTAAGTGTAGGAGGTGTAAAGGGAAGATTTGAGGGAGACAGAAGTGTATTCAAGCTTTCGAATTAGATTTTTCACCAAAAGAAGTAAGATTTCTATCATTTTATGTATATTTATGTTGAATTTCATGCATATGGGAATAAAGTTGAATTAAATATTTGTGAATTATATTTAAAGTTAGGTTTTCCAACAAATGGGTAAAGCTGGTTTTAAGCTAATTGGTGGATTATTTTAGATGCGCAAGGGCACCAACAAGGTATTATAAAGCTAGAGACGCATAGCCCTTATTGTTTTTCTGATTCACTATGTAGTTACTTATAGTTTTAGCTTTCTAGGGTTGTTAAAAGTCTAAAATTTTGTATTCTCTTTAATGATTTTCTCAATTTATATTCTATAAGTACTATCGAATAATTTGGTAACAACTTTAAGGAATTAATCATTGTCCGAATAGAAAAATATTTTGTTTCATCTCAGTAAACTTTTAATGTAATATAGTAAATATATTTTTTGTAACGTATAGATAATGATTACTATATGGAGGTAAGTTCCTTAAGACAGGATCTAGAAAAATTATAACTTATTATAATATGAAGTTCATTCTTATTTATAACTAACCTAGATTAATTGGGACCATAACTTTTTATGACTATATAGAGGTGATTCCTATATAGAGTATTACCATTGAGAGGTTTTATTGTATATTCTTCTTCTTTTCCTTTTCAAATTTATCATTCAATTAAGCACATGTTCAGTTAGAAGAAATGTGAGCAGAGAACAAGAGTGGAATGGAGAGAGGGAAGAGAAAACAAGTGAAAAAGATGATCAATCTTAATTTCATTGTGTGATTTGAGCTCTTCTTCCTTTATTTCTTTCTACTCTTCTCCTTTCCTCCTCTCATTTCTTTTAATTTCTTCAAACCAAATATGCCATGAAGGAGAGGTTTGGGTTTAATGTCCAGTTGGCCAAGCAAACATTTCAAATATAATACCAAAGATATTTACATCGTTTCTTTTGATAGTTAATTATAAGTTATTTCTATATTATTACCAACGGGATTCACCCGTCCATTGTTTGAGTTTTTAAACTATATTAGAGCAAAACTACCCTAAAAAAATTGGATTCAACAGTTACGGAAATAATTTTAAGGGTGTTTTAGGTCATTTTTAAATAGGAGGACCAACTAAACAATTGACTCAAACCTTAGTGGTGGAAATGGCATTTGAGATATTGTTGGCAACTCATGAGCATGGACTCTGTATATGTTTCTTATTCGGCCTCATCAACTTTGTAATTTCTTCATTCTGGCCTTGGAACAAAATCCTTAGTTTTGCCATTGCAGGGTGGAGTAGGCCGCTTGTGTTGGATCCATGCAACACGCCCATGTAAGGCAAAATACAAACTTAAAATGCCATTATTTTGTCCTTACAGCTTTCTCAATAAATATTTTTTCACTTCAGATTTTCGTTCATCGTGAGCTAGGTATTGTATTTTTCTTATATCTTTTTAATTTCTGCTTCTTCTTTGTGCTGGACATTGTACAATTATGGAGCAAAAAAGTTAGCCCTACTCGGAATAGGTCCAGTTGGCTGGACACCTGGCACTATTGCTACATCCTACCGATGATACAAATGGCTTTCTATGTGTAGACTTCATAAACAAGGCAGCTCAAGAATTCAATACAAGGGTTAAATTGATCCATATTCGATGACCTCAATACCAATTTTCAGGATACCAAATTTATCAAAATGTTCATGGAATCGCTTCAGGTCCATCAGTTGGCTTTTCCTTGTGCCCAGCTGCCAATATAGCCAATATCCCTTTCAGCACTGCATGTACAATAAGAGCTCTCCATCCGACTGAGGTTATTGACTTGGTTCCTGCTAGAAGATCTTATGTTTCTCTACTTCCGACTGATACTAATCCAATTGATATTCATCGACTAGCTCGGCTTTGATGTTAAAGGTTTCAAATAACATTAATGACTACAGAATTTGTATCACAACTAATGTAGTAATATTTGAGTAGGACTTAGTAATATTTAGCTATTGAGTCTTTTCACTTCTGATACAAATAATAAATTTATATTGGTGCTGCTACTTCATAACTTCGTACCCCTACTCTTTAAATAGGGTATGTGCAGCAAAAAATGTTACCATTCATGTGCTTTTGTTATACATAGAAAAAAACTTATATTAACCATTTTATGCTTCCACTTGATTTGCACAAAAAAGATTTTTAAACATCATCTCAGCTAATCTATATATTAGTAAGCAAACATTTTTTCCACTTTTGGAGGATAAGAGCTTTCAGAAATGTCTCTTCCAGTTAGTATCGAACAAATATTCAAATTAAATTATTGTGCTTCCAATATGTACCGATATATATTTTGACTCAAACCAATTCATGCAATGTAAATTCACTTGATGGCTATATTTGCTAGCCAATAGACATTGTTGAATATATATAGAATGATTACTTAAGTCAAGTAACTACCTCTGCTGATGTGGCAGCTGAGTCAGCAAGGTTGTTACAGTTAGTTTTTAAATCTGTTATTAAGCTAGCAATGTTTGTTAATCATTTTGTTAATCTTGGCTCATTCTTACACTTGTGTTAGCAAATCTAGAATGTTCTGGATTGCAGTATGTAAGCTCATTGTACACACAATTCAAATGAATGAGAATAGATGATTTCTTCTCAAGATATTTTCTCTCAAGTTGGTTAAACTTTCTTTCAGTTTCTTAATAACCAAACAACTTCAATTTGGTATCGAAGCCTGAATTGATCAATTCACATGGCCTTAACAAGCTTAAACACAAATATCTCACCAACATCATCATCATTCACCTTTACAACTCCAATTAAGCTTGATAGATCTAACTACACGATCTAGAAGTCTCAAATTCTCTCTTCACTTCGAGCCGATGAACTTGAAAGCCAACTAGATGGATCCAGAATTTGTCTAGATCAGTTTCTCTCAAATGCTTCAGGAAATTCAAATGATGTCTCTAATACGTATGAGAACACAAATGTTGCCTCATAGTAGAATCCTGCATTTTTGTTGTTTGGAAGAAGCAAGATCAGATGTTATTGAGCTGGCTATTGTCCTCCATCAATGTTGAAATTCTTAGACTTGTGGTAAACTCTAAAATCTCTCATGAATTGTGGACTGGTTCAGAACAATAGTTTGGATCTAAAACAGTTGCTAAGAAATTTCACCTAAAAATGATGTTGAATAATCTGAAGAAAGGTTCTATGACCATAATTGAGTATTTTAGCAAACTGAGATCTATCACTGATTAGCTAGTTATTGTTGGAAGTCCTGTTAGCTCTTTAGATTTCATCACTCACCAAATTTCTAGATTAAGTCAGCCTTATTATCCAGTGGTTGTCTATATTGAAGCAAATATTCTAAACATGAGTATTAATGAGGCATATTCTATGTTGTTAACACATGAGGCTTGTTTAGAAAGTAATCAATCTAATACCTTTAAGGAAGCTAAGCAAAACTATGCTACTAACTTAGCTTAGGCTGAAAACAATCAGAAGAAAGCTAGCAATAATGTAGCTTGGAATAACAATAATCAAGAAAACTAGAACGGAAATAATGGAAATAGAAATGGAGCTAATAACTAGAATGGACACTTCACCACTAGAGGGGGTTTCAATTTAGAAAGGGGACAAAATTTAAGGAGAGGACAATGGAATGGTAACTAGAGTAACTGGATTGGAAATCAAGGCAGGTGTAATTTTGTTGGTGCTGGAAGAAGCCTTTCTAGAAATAATGAATTCTTCGGTGGCTTTACCAGTTTTAGAAGAGGAGGAGATAAAGAAAACATCATTTGTCAGATTTGCTTCAAGCACAATCACTCCGTTGCTGACTATAAGGATAGGTTTAAAGGAACTTTGTTCCAACCTTTTCTATGCAGGGAAACTTTCCAACTCAAAATCAAGTCCCTCGAGCTACTTTTATAGCTACATCAGGAGTTGCTGATCAGGGATAGTATCTGGACAGTGGAGCAACACATTACCTCACTAATAATATGCAGAATTTAGTTGAATGTAAGCCTTATCTTGGATCTCAATTGCTGTTGGCTAGTAATGGACAAGGCCTTGAAATCACACACATAGGCAGCACATGTCTCTTTACCTCTTTACGAAGTCAACTAAACCTTATTAATATTTTGTGTGCGCCAAAAATTACTAAAAATCTCATCAGTCTAAACTTTTTTCAAATAACCATATAATCATTGAATTTGTTTCCAATCTTTGTTTTATTAAGGACAAGATGTAGGGAACCTTGATGGTATAGGGGATTGCTGAAGATGGTCTCTTCAAGTTACTGTCTCAAGAAGAATTTATCTTTGATTATAAAATCTCAATTTCAAATCCTAGTTCAATATTTTTTTGTTTTCCTTAATAAAGAAGTTGTACATTCTTTATAAGTGTTAAACAATCAAGCTTCTGTTAGTTCAAACTTGGTCAGTTTTGCTAATCAAAATTTTGTAAGTCTTTTAGCTTCAAGTAATGAATCAATGCAGCTGTTGCATAATAGGTTTGGTCATCCAAGCAAGTATGTTTTGCAAACAATAATGAAACGTCTTTTTTTGCATTCCATTCATACTCAATCTCTTAATTTATGTGATGCTTGTTAGTGTGGCAAATTACATCAATTCCATTTTCCAATCACTGATATAAAATCAAAATTTCCTTTTCAACTCTTATATGCTGACTTATGGGGACTAGCTCCTAAACTTTTCATGAATGGTTACAAGTATTATATTTTTTTTGTTGATGATTTCACAAGGTATTGCTGGGTATTTCCACTCACACTCAAATTAGAAGCACTTAATACCTTTAAGCACTTTAAACTTCTTATTGAAAAACAATTCTCATTATCCATCAAAACACTACAAATTCCTATGGACGGAGAGTTCATAACCTTCAACTCCTTTTTACAACAGGAAGGTATTCACTTTAGATATAGTTGTCCTCACACTCACCATCAAAATGGTGTAGTTGAAAGGAAACATAGGCATATTGTTGAGATTGGACTCACACTCTTAGCTCAAGCTCATTTACCCCTTTCTTTTTTATGGGAAGTATTTCATACAGCCACTTACTTGATTAATAGAATGCCAACAACTGTGCTTAACAATCTGTCACTCTTTCAAAAGTTGCACAATCAGTTTCCTCCTGACAAAATTCTTAACGTGTTTGGTTGTTCATGCTTTCCTCTTCTTAAACCTTATAATCAAGAGTGTTTTGTTGTTCATGCTTTCCTCTTCTTAAACCTTATAATCAACACAAACTTGCTTTTCACACTAAAAAATGCATCTTTATCGGTTATAGTCTTATTTATAAAAGGTACAAATTTCTTGATCAGACTAGTAAAATTTTTGTTACAAGACATGTAACCTTATATGAACTGGAATTTCCATATTCTGAGTTATTTCCAAAGCAACAGAAATCTATTTCCTCTTTTTCTGATACTCTCACTCTATCTCTTGTCCATTTCTTTTTTTCTCCAAATCCTATTCTACATGACAGTAGCAATGAAGAGCCATCAGTTGCAGCCTTTACTCCTGCTTTGTCTTCTACATCAGACTCCCGTTCTTTACTGCCAACTTTCTCCTCTCAGTTCCCACATTTACCTTTAAGATCTTTCAATCCTTCTCAGTCAATAGTATATACCCATCCAATAATTACTAGAGTTAAAGTTGTTATCTATAAACCCAAAACTTATCTAGCAGCCTCTCAAGACCTTGAACCAACCACTGTCAAAATAACATTGACTGATTCCAAGTCTTATTTAGCCATGAAAGAAGAATTTGCAGCTTTACAAAGAAACTAGACTTGGTCATTAGTTCCTACCAAAACTGCTGGGAAAATTATTGGAAACAAATCGGTTTTTAAAGTTAAATATAATCTTGATAGGAGTATTTTTAAGTATAAAGCTTGATTGTTTGCAAAAGGTTATCATCAAACTCATGGGGTTGATTTTTTAGAGACCTTTAATCTAGTTGTCCAGCCTTGCACTGTTAGAGTAGTTTTGAGTTTGTCGCTGATGCACATTGGCAGATAAAGCATTGGATGTGAATAATGCATTCCTCAATGGAGTGCTTACTGAAGATGCCTACATGTATCAACCAAAAGGCTTTATTGACTCCACTTATCCCTCTTATGTTTGTAAACTCAACAAGGCTTTATATGGTCTTAAGTAGGCTCTAAGAGCCTGGTATGACAAGCTGAAGGGTTCACTGATTCATTGGGGTTTTCAAGCTTCAAAATCTAACACTTCTCTATTTGTCCAGCATGCAGGCAAAGATATAGTGCTCACTCTCATCTATGTGGAAGATATTTTAATCATAGGCTCCAATCCTCAGCTTATTGGTAATGTTATTTAGCAACTCCACTCAGATTTTGCCTTGAAAGATTGGGGAGATTTCAATCATTTCCTTGGTATTGAGGTCACTCTTTCTGTCCAAGGTATCCATCTCTCTCAAACCACATATATTGGCGATATTCTTCGAAAGGCTAATATGTTAGACAGCAAATGGTACATCACACCTATGAGTATAACGGATAAATTGCACAAGGACAAAGGTGTTCTCTTTGAACATCCTTATTTATACAAAAGCATTGTAGGCTCTCTTCAGTATGTTCTTTTAACTCGACCTGACATAGCCTTCACAGTTAATAGCTTAGTTAGTTTCTACTAGCACCTACCAATCTTCATTGGCAAGTCTGCAAGAGAGTTTTAAGATATCTTCAATGCATAGCCAACTATGGCCTTCAATTCTTTCACTCAAGTCCACTAACTCTGACAGCATATTCTGATGCTGACTAGGGATCAGGTCCTGATGATCGCAGATCTATTGTTGGTTATTGCGTGTTTTTGGGTTGTAATCATATCTCTTGGTCCTCTAAGAAACAACATATTGTCTCTCGATCATCAGCTGAGTCTAAATATCAAGCTCTTGCTCAGGCCACCTCAGAGGTTCCTTGGGTCGCATATCTGCTTCAAGAACCTAAAGTCTCTCTTGACCAAATTCCTTTTCTGCATTGTGATAACAAGAGTGCTGAAGCTTTGGCAAACAACTCCAAATATCATTCTAGTACTAAGCACATTGAGTTAGACATTTAATTTATCAAAGAGCATATTGCACACAGACAACTTTCAATTACTCAAGTTTCTAGTTCAGACCAATTAGCATATATCCTTACCAAGCCTCTCTGTTTTGATCAACTTGCTTACTTATGCAACAAGCTTAATGTCCTTCCATGACCTTAAGCTTGAGGGGGGATGTTGAATATATATAGAATGATTACTTAAGTCAAGTAACTGCTTGCTGATGTGGCAACTGAGTCAGTACAGTTGTTATAGTTAGTTTTTGAATATGTTATTAAGCTGGCAATGTTTGTTAATAATTTTGTTAAACCTAGCTCATTCTTTATACGTGTGTTAGCAAACCTAGAATATTTTAGATTATAGTATATAAACTCATAGTACACATAATTCAAATGAATGAGAATCGATGATTTCTTCTCAAGATATTTTCTCTCAAGTTCGTGAAACTTTCTTTTAGATTCTTAATAACCAAACAACTTCAATTGACATTGAATTGTCTTTGGCATAAAAAAGAGTTATAACATATATTAAAAAGAATCACCTGGAGTCCTCCCACTTAGCCTTGGTGCAAACTCAACACTAATGGTGCTGCTAAGAGATTTGCAAGTCTAGTGCTAGTGGCCTTATTCGTGATCATAACGGGAAGTGGATTGCTGGTTTTTGGCATGTATATAGGCTTCTGCTCGGTTACAGTTGTTGAGCTTTGGGGAGTATACCAAGGTTTGAGCGTTGCTTGGAAAAAGGGATTTTGTTGGTTTGAGAGTTGAAATGGACAGTTTATGTGCTACTCAATTGGTTGGCAATTCTTTGGATTCGGCTAATGAGTACACTCCGTCAGTTAGATCTACTAAGGAGCTCCTGAAGCACAACTAGAACATCACCATCAATCATGTGTATCATGAGGCCAATTTTGCTGTGGATTTCTTGGCTAACCATGCCTTGTCTCTCCCATTGGGTCATCACTTGTTCAATGATACTCCTGTTGGTGTGCTTCCTTTTGTCATGCATGATATGTATAGGGTTGCCTATCCTCACTTTGTTCTTCCTTAGCTCTTGTTAAGAGCGACTTTGTACCCAAAAAAAAAAAAAGGCTACGCCTCTAACTTTCAAGATTTGAGGATATGGTCACATAGATTCCATAGGACTTTAATAAAGGGTACTAAAATTCCTTTTTTTATCATAATACCATCTGGATATAATAACTAAAGAAAATTAACTTTAAAATTTTTTATGAAATACAAATATAATATAAATAATTTCATTTATCTCGTATATTCTTAATATTAAGATTTTTCTAATAATTTAAAAAAGTTAGACATTCAAATTATTTTATTTATTTTAATAATATATTTGTGCTTATAAAATTTACATTAATATAATAAAATATGTCCAATAGATTGTAAAATATTACAATATTTTTTAAATATTGAATTTTTTTAAAATACATATGTTATTAAATTATGTTAATATTAAATTTCTATTTATTAAAAAAATATTGAAGTTTAAATTTATAGAGCCAAAGGGTTTTGTGGTTAAAAAATGAGTCTTGTGTCACTTATTAAAAACTTAGAAGTTTGGGTGACCATTCCCATAAATATTAGGGGTGTAACTGTACTTTTCCCATGCCAATTGATGTTATTCCCAAAAATGTTATATCTTCGGTAATATTTGGATTATGAATTCCATATATTGTGGTGGAATTAGAATTTTTGAGTTAATGAGAACCATAATGAAGAAATCATAAAATTGGGTAAGTTATACTATAAAAATCAATAAAATTCCGTAAAAATATGAGTCAAACATAAGAGAAAATATGTAAAATTGAGAAAGCCAATAATACAATATGCACAAAATTGATAAATTTCCAATTCAGTCCCATATTTGATTCTTACTTTCTTGGATATGGGCCCTTTATGTAGTTCTTTGCTTGTCTATGTGTATATACAACCACTTGCTCTCTCCATAGAAAAAATAGAAAAAACAAGAAACAAAATTTGGAAAAAGAAAAAACAACAAATAAATGGCAAAATAAAGGCTTTATCACCGTACAAACAACCAGATGCTTCCCTATGTCCAAGCATTGTAATAATTTGTAGCAAAAAGTAAAGATGGAATCACAAAAGTTTCAAATAGCTGCCCTCGTTCTCTTTCTCGCTCTCTTTTCTGAATTTATTAGTGGTATGTATACTCTCTTTCACATTTGTATTGTTTTCGTTTATGTTATTGTTGTTATTGTTGTTATACTTTTAATTACAAACTTTGTCTTTCTAAGACTGTCTTTATAACAACTTTTTGTGTATAATAAAGGTCTTGTTTGGTATTGAGATTAAGTAATTTAAATTTAAAAACTACAATGGTAAAGTGTTTGATAAACACTATCTGTTCAGAAGTTAAGTTGATTTTTTCAACCACTTTTATGATGAAAAATTTATAATATCTTTATTATTTTTGTCAAAATTATTAGTTAAATGTTATGTTTACTACACAGTATTAATTTTTATTTCATAGTTATAATTTTTTTTTTCTACAGCAACTTTATCTTAAGAGCCACAATATCTCAATACCAAATATGATCTAAAATATTTTTTTTATGATTTGTTGAAAGTAATATCAATTGATTTGGTGTGTGTAGAAATGGAGGCTCAATATCCAGACCATTGTGTCGTACTTAATATACGAAAAACCGTGCACCTCCATTGATTT
This sequence comes from Murraya paniculata, assembly GCA_030449075.1. NCBI lineage: Eukaryota > Viridiplantae > Streptophyta > Magnoliopsida > Sapindales > Rutaceae > Murraya > Murraya paniculata. Next base: position 56,481 of record JAEVFN010000119.1, on the reverse strand, counting down.
CTGTAGAGGACAATGCCATGCTCAAGGTTACGACTCTGGTGCTTTCTGCCCAAAAGGATACATACAAATGTTGCTGCTGTAAACATACCCCAAGTAATTAATTAATTCTTCTTAATTATATATACCACTGTGTGTGAAATTACTATATAGCAATAATTAATTATTTTACTAAATTGGTACTGTTCTATCTTTCTATTAAAAACAAAGCTGTTTATATCCTAAATAATAAAAATATTCCAATTTAAAATCTTAAATTTGTTAAAGTGCAGAAAAACCATTAAACCGTGTAATTTAATAGTATAATGACTGTGAATATTATTAAAAAAATGGTTTAATAGTGTAATAATTTTATACTATTAAAAAATACGATTTAATAACTTTTCAGACTTTAATAAAGTTAAAATCCTCAACCAGATCAGTATTATTCTAAATAATGTTACATTTTGGTCTCATCTTATGAAAATCCTTTGTTCTTGTAAAATTTTTTTAACAATATAATTTGATTACAATGACACTTTCAAAGCAGCAAAGCAATGTATTATGTATGTTGTTAAATTGCAAATAGAATTCAGTATTTTAATTATAACGGGAGAGCAATTGTTGCCGTTAAACTGACCATCAATGACAAATCTTTTGTCATGTTTTTCTTTTAACGGCAAAGTTTATGGCATTAAATCAATGCCGTAAAAAAAAAAAGGACTTTCCATGGCTCATGAATCAATTGCACATTTATTTATGCCATTATAATTATTTGAAGACACATTTTTCTACCGTTAAAAGTCATTTTTGTTATAGTGGGAATAAGCCAGCTATGTTTGAACCATGCCTCTATGACTATCGAACGTAGACCTAATACGTTGCTTTTAAACAGTTTTGTGTTTTATTTTTGTTGTGTCTTGTTAAATTGTGCTCACTAAATCCAGCCATTAACTTATTAGCTCAAACAATGAAAACACAAACATATCTGTTATCATTGCTGTGTTAACTGAACCGACCATTTTGTTTTTTTTTTTTTTTGTGTAATTTAAAATAATTATACAAAACAATTGTTACATATTTTTAGTTTGATGCACAAACAATAATTTGCCAAACAAAATTCTTTAATGTCATGTTTATTTATTAAAGTAGGAGTGAGGAGTGTGAATTTTTCTCATTTCATTATTTACTTACAAATTTTAAGGGAAGAGTGGAAATTTCACTCCGTGAGCCCCACCTTGGGAGTGGAGAGTAGGAATCCCACTTGGGGGGGGGGGGGGGAATAGGAGTGGGAATCCAGTCCCCCTCTTCCTTTTTTACCATTATTTTATTAAATGTAATTATATTATATTTAATAAAATAAAATAAATAATATCGTATTTATTTAAATAATATTATTATATTTAGTTAAAAATAATTATTTACATTGATTTTAAGTTAAAATTACTTTAAAATAATATTATTATATTCATAAAGAATTAATAATATTACTATATACTATTTTTATTTGAAAATATATAATTTTTATATTTATTTGAAAATAACAGTTTTATATTTATTTAATATTAGTAATTAATAATAATAAATATTTTATTATAAGAAAATATTAATTTTGTATAATAATAATAATAATAATAATAATAATAATAATAATAATGTTTCATTTATGTTGCTCTTATTAATAATTTTTTATTACATAATTAAAATTAAAAATAATAAAAAATCATAATTTAAATAATTAAGAATATTAATAATTATTAATATTTAAAATATTTTAAAATAAATATTTTATTTTTAAATATATTTTTATTAATTTTATAATTAAGAACTATAATTTTTTAATAAGGGTAAAGTTATAATTTAAAACCATTTACTCTCAATCTAAAACAATGTAAACACATAAGTTGAATTTTGATTTCAGTGCCATATTTCGATTTGATTGTAAGTAAACAACTTACTCCACTCTCACTCCACACTCCCAATTCCAGGATTTCCACCTAATCTAAAATGTAAACGCTACCTAAAATTATTATAGCAAATAAAAGAAAATCTTGAGACTATAATTATTCATATGTAAGAATGCATCATCAGATGCTGTGGTCCACATAATTTAAACAATTATTTAAGTAAGAACATGCATGATGCTGAAAAAAGAAAAAAACTGCTTCATTTTCTTAATTATTTCTCAAATCATTTGATGAAATGGAAGCATTGAAAAAAGTTTGATAGAAGAAACAAAGATTTTGGAATAATGATAAATTTTATTAAAAGGCTGAATGAATAAAACTAAGGTTTTGAGCCCTTTTTATAACAAGCATAAAATTACAAATTTACCAAAATGGGCAAATTTAAAATCTAATATGATAATTAAATTCTCCTAGTCAAAATAAAAAAAAAAAAAGAAAAGCAAATTGCACTCAAATTCAAGTTTTAAAAAAGAATAAAAATCCTGGAAAAATGAGGAAAAATAAGAAAGAATCTTAGAACTGAGAAACAACAAAAAAAAAAAATAGAATTTTCAATTCGACCATGAAACAGAACAACATAAATTATTTTAAATTTTGTTCGTCTCGTTACAAATTTTAAAATAATATATTATACGTAAAAAATAAATATTTATAATCTAAATTATGAGCTTAAAAAAATACTCTACTCACAACACCCGACATCATCACTCTATTCTCTTTATCTTTTTATTATTCGCACGCCCGCCATTCCTTACCTATCTGCAATTGGACCATGTAGGGGGATCGCTGCATATAGAAAGTAACTTAACATGGTATTGCCACTTAGGCTGTTGCTTGAGTGGCAATCCATTGTTAAGGGAGTGCGTTTGAGTCTTTCGAAAGAAATATTTAATTCTTCTTTCATAATTGCGTTAGTTAAATATAATATATGGTAAACGCTCTTTATTCACTAGGATTAAACTAATTATTTAATTAGTCTTATACTTTTAAAAATTATTTAAAAGACCTATATTGTATATCTATGAATAATTAACCCAAATTTTAAAGAGTAAAATTAGGAGAATTTTAACCCAAACAAATAATAATTTAAAAGCAGTAATTTTTTTTTCCCTAACTCCACCTAAGTATTACTATCGTCAGTCTCTCATATCCAAATATGAGTTTCGCCATAACCGTGTGACAAATGTAAATATGCAATTTTATTTAGCAAATCATCGATCATCAAAATAAACTTTTCTTATTAGCATGATTCTCTTAACTCTATTTCTCTGCTTTATTGCTGCCTTTTTGTTAACGCCAACTCATCAATTCCTTTATTGTCGTTTTAAAATTTTTTCTACCAACAACGACAATAACAACACAACGACAATACCAAGCATATACCTCAAGGAAAAATTATTGATATTTCAATTTCAGATTCCCAACCCATCACCATTGATTGCATGGTCCAATTACTCTTACTTTTTATTTGGAGTTATATATGGATGTCAATTAATGATATTGTACAAAACCCTTCTCTTATATTTCAGCTCAATTGCTATAATTCATCAAACTCTCTACTCCATTTGTTCGTATATTCAACAATCTTATTTCTCATTATCAAATCCCAAGTAATTCTGAGAAACCATCCTGATTTTTTTTGGGTATATACTTCAACTCATAGTTTTGTTTATTTATTTATTATTACTTTCTTTTATTATTCAATGGCATGGAGACCTACAATATGCTATTTAGTGCTAGTGTTGATTTTGAGCTTGTCAAATTCGGTTAATGGAGTGCAACAAGTTCCTTGTTACTTCATTTTTGGAGATTCATTACACGATAATGGCAATAACAACAATCTTCCAACAAGAGCTAGAGCCAATTATCCGCCATACGGAATTGATTTCCCCGGAGGGCCAACCGGGAGATTTTCCAACGGTCGAAACATGCCGGATGTTATAAGTACGATCTTCTTCTTTCTATGTATACACACATACATTTAGCTTTTGAAAATTTCCAAAATTACTTTGTGGGATCTTATCATCTAGGTCCCCTGAATCTTCACCTATTATTTAAATAGGCCTCTAAGTCTCTAACCTTTTTACAGTAGCCATTTTCCTTTTTCTTCTTTCTTTATGTCCTAGAATTACGATATCTTAATTATCCTTGTGAGATGTTGAGTTTGACCACATTGACTAGCTGCAAATATTAGTGGGAGCAAAATACTAAAACTAATATATAAACAAATGTATGTACATATGTAAGAATGAATTCCAGAGGTACATAAAGAAAAATTTTAGAACACATCAGAAGTAATACAACTAATTAATACATGTATGACATATATAATTAAATTTAATATAATTACTACTTACATGGTAGTTCTTTAAAATAAATATACATGTCATAACATCATTTGTCTGTTATGTAATTAATATAATATCCCTGATGCATTCTAAATTTCCAGTAAATAAGATGTGGAAAATAGAAATATTGTTAGTTTTAAATTAATTTGTTAGCCACATATGTCTCTTATTTAGTATTTAAGCCAAGCAAAAAGATAGGTACCAAAGCTCTTATAATTATTTAAAAAATAAATAAATAAATAAATAACTAGCCAAATCACTTATAATTATTTGAAAAATAAATAAATAACTAGCCGGAGTCCATTTAATTTCTTTGCAGCTCAACTTCTCGGATTTGACAATTTCATTCCAGCTTTTGCGGCGGCAAGCGGTCAGGAAATCCTCAAAGGAGTAAATTATGCATCCGGAGGAGCTGGAATTCGCGAGGAAACTGGACGAAATAATCTAGTAATTAAAACATCCGCTAGCTCTTTTCCATTTCGTTAATTATATTAAATTTGCTATCTCTTCCTTTACAATCAATTATACAACATTCTATTAACTAACAGATTATTATGAAGTATTATATTGAGAAGAATTACTGTTTGACTATTGCGTACTAATGTAGCTCCAACAAGATGGGCTTCTGCTGAGACCTACCTCCATTATATTCTTGTCTGCCACACACTCACTCTCTTATAAATATTGTTAGGTTTTGTTAGGTACGTCTCTTCAAATAGAGACAGAATAAGTAATGACATGGAGACCCATGACTGTAGATATTTATATTCTTTTTCTTATTTAATAATGTGGGGTAGGCTAAGTTTAAAATTAAATTTTTAGCCGTTTATCTCAATTGGAACACATGTGACTAATTAAAGAAAATTTGAAACTGATAGGCCAAACTCTTAAGAGCCTCTAGATATTTTAACTGGACACAATAATGATGTATTTATTTATTGGAAATAAAAATGAGAATTAAGGAATGAAAATGGATAATGTGTTTAATTATTTAAATGAGAGGTAGAATAAAAATCAAAGTAACAGATTTTATTTGAAATTGCGAATGATTACTAGAGCTCTCATTTCCATAAGAGAGGTGAGCATGAAAATCTTATTCCTTTTTTTTTTTTTTGATAAAGATAATCACATTCCTTAAAGCGACCATATTATCCTTACTTAAATCTTGAAATTTTCATTTTATCCTTCCTTATTATTATTATTATGAAAATTTTATTTTTATTGATGACGATGATGATGATGATGATAATGATAAAAAAAAAAAACTAATAATAATAATAATAATAATTATTATTATTATTATAATACTAATAATAATAATAATAAATAATGATAATAATCAACTAATATCAGTTTAGTAACTTGTAATAATTTATTCCGATTTTATTCTATTTCGATTTCAGTCTATTACAATTACTAATTAGTAAACACACCATAATAGTTATTTTTACGGTTATGAAAATCCCAAATTAATTTTTTTTTTAGAATTTGAATTCAAGTAGTTAAAAAAGTTTCTTGAAAACCACATAATCAAGCCTTTACTTGTCATTAGATGGAGATAGAGAAAGGGTTGTGCATCTCAAAAAATATCTTTATAGATTCATCCCAGATAATACAACATTATTAAACTAATCGTGGATAATATAATAGAGAGAGCAGAAATAATTTGCTCCAGCAATGACCTGTAACCATGTATTATATAAACACAATCATACAATAATAGATAAGAAGAAAAGCGTCGATTTCTTATTAATTAGCTTAAAAACATCAATAGGTTCATGCATTGAACGCGACAAAAAATTTGATGCTTTTGTGCAGGTGTAGAAGTGATATAAAACATCTTAAATCAGACAGTAAGCTAGAGATCAGTTAGAAAAAGCGTAAACAGTTAAAGTTGTGTGCTTGACAAATAATAACAATAAAGGCAATAAATAAATTTAAAAACTGATTTACCAAAATTTAAAAATAATTAATTACAACTAAGTCACATAATCTACTCACATAGGATTCGGTTGCCACCACCGTTAGGCTAAATAATAATAATAATAAAAAGAAAGTCACATATATCTACCTTTACTTTTAGATTCAAAATTACTATCGATATTTTTATGCATATAGTATAAATTTGTTGTGGGACATAGGTGGGCAACCGTCTAGTCAAGGATCCGTAATCCGTTTGATAATGATTGTGGGAGATGTAACTTGAAAGCCACAACTAAGGTAGTATTTATTTTTTGATTACAGTGAGAATTTTGAGAATTAGAAATTTTGAGATTAAGATTATAGAGTGAAAGTGAGAGTGAGAGTAAGTTATTTATTTACATTAAATGCCTGTTTAGTATGACTTATTTAATGATCATAAATGTTTATTTAATTCTAAAAGAATTTATCATAATTTTTGTTATTGTTTGGTTATTTTTTACTATAGTTTTTAAAGATTAAATAAGTTATTTTTTCTCTACTAGTAAAAACTCAAATTTGGGCTTCTAGAAGTACAAGTTGATAAACTTTTTTAAAATGTTAAAATATCTAAAATATCTTCTATTCATTTGATAATTTTTTTTTAATTTTTTCATAACATAACTTCAAAAAACTTGCCTATTAAAGTAATTTCATAAATTTTTAATAAAAACTCTTATTGAAAACCAAACAACTAAATTTTTTTAAGGAAAAGCTCTATTTGTAAAGTTATACTGCCAAAAATTCTATTTAATTAAGCTCTACTTAAAAAGTTATACCAAATGGAGCCTAAAATGGGTGTGTAATAGGAATCAAAATCTCAATTATGTGTTCACTTTATCTTAGATTGAGAGTAAATTATTTTACATTACAGTTTTGGCCTTACTAAAGAATTGTAGTTTTAATTACAAAGTGAATAAAAAAATATATTTATAAAATAAACTATTCATTTTATTATTAATTTTAATTATATAAATTGATATAATTATTAATATTCTTAATTATGTAAATTATATTTTTATTAATTTTAATTTTAATTATATAAATTAAAAATTATTAATAAGAGTAGCACAAATGAAACATTATTATCAATAATGTAGTATAAAATTAATATTTTATTAGAATAAACTATTTGTTATTATTAATTATTACTATTAAATAAATATAATAATATTATATTAAAAGTGTTTATCGAATGTACTTTACAGTTGTACCTTGTTGCACCGAAGTGATTTTAATTAATTTGGTAAAAAATAGTAATATCTTTATTAATTTTGTCAAAAATAATAGTTAATTAAAATTCTTATTTACCAAACACAATCAATTTTTTTTTCATAGTTAGAATTTTTTTAAAGAATATAAAGTTACAAATTTCAATACCAAATGGATCTTTACTTGACAAGAGAAAAGTTAACCTTGATTTTGTGACCTAACTTTCTAAATTTTAACAAAATTTCAGCGGAATAATAATAATATATGATTTTTTTTTTTTTTTTGGCCAGAAACTCTTTAGTTGAGTCCGTTAGTCTCCCCTCCTATCCATAAGTTGGAGTTTGAAAGGTTTCGAATCTCCCAATCATTATGAAGTAAAATTCAAATAGGGAAAAAAAATGATGTTTTGCCTGCACAAAATGGCTCGAATTTTTCTTAAATTACTAACAAAAAACAACTTTTCATTTTCTTCTTATCTACTTTTACAGGGAGTTGGAATTAGCCTCAACGGTCAATTACAGAATCACAAAACTACAGTCTCTCGCATTGGAAGCATACTAGGAGATCAAGAATCAGCTACACGATACCTAAGCGAATGCTTGTACACAGTTGGAATTGGCAACAACGATTACATTAACAATTACTTATTGCCTCAGTTCTATCCAACAAGTCGTCAATACGCGCCTGACCAATATGCCACAGTTCTTATTCAACAATACTCTCAGAAATTAAAGGTCCCTATTTCCTCTTCCATCTCTTCGTTAATTTAATTTTTGAATAACACTTTCGTCTCTCTTAAAAATTCGTTTTATCACTTGGGTTCCTAATCAGAATTTAATACAAAAATATATGGTAATAGAAAAAACACACTGTAGAAGAATAAATATAATGTTTTAATCAAATAATTAATTTATAGAAGTCTTAGTCTCTTGGATATCAATTAGTACGTGAAATTATCACATTTTAGCCTTTAATAGTGCATGTGACTATGTGAGCATATATCTTTTTTTTTCCCTAATTGTTTTGACTCTAAGAACGAGATGAGATACAAACTCTTATACAAATTTATTTTGTATAAATTAATATATAATTCAATTGATTGGATTAAAGAGCCCTTGGCCCACATAATTTATTTTTATCTAACCAATGAATTTAAACAACATCGGTTTATACAAAATAAGTTTATACAAATATTTGTCACTCTATCATAAATTTATCATGAACCCAATTGATAAAAGCAAATTCTAAAAGAGATAAAAATATCATTCTCCATTTCTTTCCACATTAATTTTTTTAAAGAATTTCTTTCTAAATTTTCTTTCCCCTTTTGGTTGACAGACCTTGCATAATTATGGAGCAAAGAAGATAGCCCTATTTGGAATAGGCCCTCTTGGCTGTGCACCAGGCCCTGTGGCAATGTATGGCACAAATGGTTCTATATGTGTAGATTACATAAACAAAGCAATCCAGCTATTCAATACAAAACTTAAAACCTTGGTTGATGACCTAAATAACCAATTCAAGGATGCCAAATTTATCTATATAAATGCATACGATCTTTTATTTGCTGCCGCATCAGTTGGAATACAAGATGACGTAATCACAACGATAATCAGCCCATGTTGTCCCGTCGCCAATCTACCTATGAATAATGGTATTTTAACGTGCATTCCATTTAGCACTTCCTGTCCTATCAGATCTGCCAAGATATTTTGGGATGGAGTGCATCCGAGTGAGACTGTCAATTTGATCACCGGCGGAAGAGCATACATAGCCCTAAATCCTACTGATACTTATCCAATTGATATTCGTCGCCTCATTCAGCTTCCATTTTTGTAATACAGACGATTGTATTCTTGCAAACGATTACGCTCTTCTTGTAGTGAAACTTCAATATTGGATCCTACGTTATTCATTTGTTTTCTCTTCATTTTACTATAGGAAAAAACAAATTAATGAAAGTTATTATCGCTTGCTGAATAGCAATAATTAATATTGTGGCGAGAGGAAGATTTTTGCTCAAAAAATTTTGTTGGTGAAATAGTTGATCAACAGTATTGTCCAAACTAGCTTCTTCTGATGATATGTATGAATAAAAAGATAAACCGTTTCAAATCACAGGAAGGGTGACTTTATAAAAGAGAATAAAAGAATATAATCAAATCTACAATAATTGACAATTTTTATATTTTATATATTCCATAATGGCCGTAAACTGTGACGACTTTTAATTAGGAATAGTATAAAAGTGAAATAAAATCCTTTGACTGATTTGATAGGCTCAAATGTCCAATTTATACAAGAATACAAATTACATAAAACGAACATAATCGTTCATCATAAATTGAGGATTTCATCATAAATTAGCCATGATAATTGACATATACATGTCGTGATTAATGTTAATGCTACTTGTCATATTTGCATGATCTAATTGTGAGCTAATTGCTTGATTTTGGTTCACAAGTGTATTGCTTGAGAAACATATATAGAATCTTTTACGACGTGATCCTTATCAATTTGTATTTCATAATGAATCTTCATTTGATGATCATCTCGATTATTAGGATCTTAATTTATCTTATTCCTATCATGATTTTCATTTGATTCATATCATCTCCTCAAGTTAGAAAGAAAAACTTTGTGGTACTCTCAATTTGTCTGGAGATCTTGAAAAGTTCTTGGTAAAAGACATCCCTGTCGTCCTATATTCTGTTAAAGGAACTTTTCAGTCTCTAAAATTCTTATTAGGAAAAACTCCTATAATTATCACAAAAACTGACGAACTTTTCATCAGTTAAATGGTCGATTATCATGCAATTATTTGATTCATCTATACCTAAAAATATTTTAATATCGAAATGGCATGTTCGCTGCAATCAAAATCTGTTTATTTTCTCTTGACTTCGCATAAGCTTACTCACAAGTCTCATTATCAAAAGTGATGACCATTTAATAAATAAGAAGAAGAAAACAGTTATATATATACATGACTTCAATTAATTATTGCTTCTTTAAAGTTGGTATTTGATTTAAATTAATATTTATTCTACACAACTACAACATTTTCTGGCCAAAGTTTCTCATTTTCTAAATTTTCTATAGCTGCACACCATGTCATAAACGAACTCACAGTTAATATCTCAGATTTTGAATTCAACAAAATCCAGTGACATCAAAATTTCATCGAACCATTTTGGCATCATTATTAATTTCTCTAACTCCAATTTTTGTTTTTTACCATCTTCAAAAGTCAAATATTGTTGAGGAAAAGACAACTTTTAAAACACTTATTGAAGTTTTAATTCAAACTAATGTCGTCATTGCCATAATAGGAGGGATATGCGATTACTGCTTTACTTTTATGGGGTGGTGTATGCTAATAATTAATAGCATCTATCATTCACATTTTTTTTTAATTTTTCTTTTTGGATAATATTCTGCTCCCACTTGCCCAAATTTCCTCATCTTTTTGTCCTTTCCTATTTGTATATAAACAATTTCATTACTTGTAGACATGCATGCACCAGACCAACTAGAATCTTTTCCTAATTTGCAAACATTACCATCACCATTTGCATTCACTTCATGAGCAACCCTTTGGATCTCCTCTCTCCAACATCACAACTACAACCTCTTTGAATTTTGAAATATTCTTTTTTTAAAAAAATTTTTCCCTTGATATATATTTTGAACTCTGCCAATGGCAACGGAGCTTAAACTGTGGCATCTAATCCGATTATTATTCTTATTGTTCTTCAAGTTGTCAATTAGGGTTTATGGAGTAGCACAAGTACCTTGTTAATTCATTTTTGGAGCTTCATTATACGACAACGGCAATGACAATTTCCTTCCAGCAGCAATCAGGGTTAATTACCTGCCGTATGGGATTGACTTTCCGGCAGGGCCTACGGGAAGATTTTCGAATGGGCGAAACATGGGAGATATTTTAGGTCTTCTCTTCTTATTTCTACATGTACAATTCTATGGGTTTGATTAACTTAATTAGGCTCTTATATATTCTTGAAGTTTAAGCAAAATAAGTTTGTTTACGATCCTAAATGATCATTAACGTAATTTTGTCAACATTTAGTTTGTTCTAATTATTTGTTTGTATCCCATTAATTATTTTCTCATCTATAATTATTTTCTTTCTATTGTATTAAATTTGGGTAAAATTGGATTGAAATTTGTACATGCAGCTGAACTTTTGGGGTTTGATAATCCTATCCCATCTTTTGCAACTGCAAGAGGCCTGGACATTCTCAAAGGTGTAAATTATGCATCCGGAAGTTCTGGAATTCGTGATGAAACTGGACAACATCTAGTAAATAAAACATTCATATCCCTTTCACATTAATTATCTGGGGCCCCCATTACTATAATTACATGATGTATGAAATGGTGAAAACCCTTTATTCCTCATATTTCAAAATTCATCAAAATACCCGACCGTTTAAAAAGATTTTTAACTTTTGATTTTTTTTTTGTTTTTATTATTTTACATGTAAATTTTTAATCGTAAGTCTGATTTTAAGTGGTTAAATAGTAAAAGACAAAAATAAATTAAAAGTTAACCGAATCCTTTTAACGGCGGCAGACATTTGACTTGTTTTGAACATCCGAGGAAATTAAAATCAACAATTTCGATTAAAAAAAATGGGTTTTGATCATTTTTTCCATTATTCATATGTCCATCATAACTATAATGCTTGGTTCCAGATTATAACTTTTCCTTTTTCTTTTTAAATCTAAAATTGAATTTCCTTCATATATTTTTACGGGGTGCTCGAATCAGTATGAACAATCAGTTACTAAATCATCAAAATATAGTGTCAAGCATTGTGAACATGTCAGGAGATAAAGAATCAGCTGCAAAATACTTGAGCAAATGCATTTATACAGTTGGAATGGGGACAAACGATTACATTAGCAATTACTCGTTGCCTCAACTTTACCCAACAAGTCGCCTATGTACACCTGACAAATATGCCCTAGTCCTCACGCAGCAATATTCTCAACAATTAAAGGTCTTTATCTCCTCTTGATTCTCATTTTTTATTCTTCTTCTTCAAGCACAAAAAAGTAAAGTTTCGTTTTAGTTCCTAGAGTTAAAGTTTCGTTTTAGTTCCTAGAGTTATAGCTTATTATCCAGTTAGGTCTTTTATTTTTATAAAACTAACCAAAGCATTGTTATATATATATATATATATAGAGAGAGAGAAAATTCTATAATGCCGTAACAAAAATTACGGTATCAATGCCGTAATTATTGTGTACCGTTGGATTAAATCAACGGCGCACAATAATTATAACGTAGTAAAAAAATTTAATGAAATTATATTTAACCGGTTATAAGCCGGTTAAATACTGTTTTAAAAGTAAAATTTTACTAGCATTAATTTAAAGAAAAAAAGGATTTACCTTTTAAAAGAATAAAAAAGTATAAAGGGAAAATTCAATCCCTAATTAATGAATTGCAAAAGAGAAAGTCACACCCACCACCACTTTAACATCCGTTCAGGTGTGCTAGCGATACGTCTGTAGATTGTAGCCATTCTTGAGTCATTTTCTACCTCGTGTGAGTTGATTTTCTACCTCGTTCGAACTGTTGCATCTCTACCGTCCCTGTCTCTATCTTGGTTTGGCCGACGTCACCCCTGCAAGGTAAGTTTAATCCTTGGCTTCCAACTTTGAAGAGTTGAAGTTTTCATGTTATTATAAGCAATTTAATTTTCTTTGCTTGAATTTACTAATAAATTTAGTCTAGATCTCTCGTTCAATTTTATATTAACTAATATAATATTCCTTCTCTACACCATTGAACGAATTTTCTATTTTATCTCTCTCGTTTCTTTCAACTTTCAACGCCAGCAGAATTGAGCCAACATCAGTAATCATGTCCTCTTACCATTATTCTTTCCACCGCCATCATTGCTTCAACTTCATTCCCACACAACTCAAAATGCCATTATTAAGAAATAGATTATTAGAAAAGCAAATTAGCCCTCGTAATATCTTTCATGTGCATGAAATAGCTATCTTAATCAATCTAGGTCTTCGTTTTGACCGAAGGGTTGCGTTTCCTTTCAAGTTTCAATACTTTGAAGACATTAACATTGCCTACAACTACAGGTTAAAGAGAAATTATCATGAAAACCATGCCATGGTCGTAGTATTTAAAATGTGCACAAGGAGCTTAGAAAACTAGGCTTTGTTTGATTACATGAAAGGAAATGGACAAGATTTATGATATAAAAGAAGCTTGGAGCTGATAAATGATGCGGTATGAGTGAAATTTTTGTCACTCTTTGAGGAATTTTTCTACAAATTAGAAAATTTGATATAGCTATTAATTTACCCGTCCATTATCCATCTCTCTTTACCCAGCCATTACCAATTTGTGGCTAATAACTATCCAACTTGTAATTGTTAATTACTTGACCTTTATCTAAAAATTACACAATCTTTTACCTTACTCATATGACACATATTCATACTTGATTTATATTGGACTATGATTGCGTATTTTTCTAATTTCTTGGGTTCGAAAAAAATGGAAAAGGGAGCATATTTTTTGAAATTAGACACTTTTGGTGGAATTCCCTTGTTTTGGATTGTCTCCGTTGGGTTTGGATCCCATTTAATCCATGGCAATGCAGCTGCAAAACAAGTCGTCCTTGAGACCCTCCAGAAACCATGAAGTTGCATTCTGGAGACAACTAGATCACCGAATAAGATAAACGGCGCACTGAATACAACAAGGATACATTCTGGAAAGCAATTGGCTAACCGGATTCACCAACTGGCAAATCGGTTAAGAGACAATAGCTCTCTGGAATCAAAATGGCTAATCGGATAATGAGAAGCAGCAAACTGGTTATGCGGAAATTCAAATCTTTGACTATAACGGTAACATCAAGTGACAAACCAATTAGCAATAACGGCTAGTTTTCTGCTCCAACTATAAAATGGCTCAATCAAATTCAAATGAGTGTTGGACGACTACTGTTATCATTGAGCATTCTTCTGCAATCTAAGCTTAAATTTTGTGTATTCATTTCATTCATTCACACATTGGGCTTTCATTTGTAATCAAACACATTGTGTGAGGGAAATTTATTTGTAATCCTTTTTCTTTTTGTAAAATCAAGTTGAGAGATTGTAAGTGTTGGGATACACTTGGGTTAAGAGATTAGGGATAATCTCTTATTGTAAAGGTCTATTGACACCTTGGATTGCTTTGTTTAAATATGGTTTCTTTGTTTAAATTGTATTAAGTTTTAGTTGCTTAAGTTTTTCGAATTCCAATTCACCCCCCCTCTTGGGTTGCGAGTCAAGTACATGAAAAAAGTCACTCCTCCCCACATAAGCACATGAAAAAAGTCGCTCAAAACTCTTTTTGACTCTTGCAATGATACCCAACAAGAAAAATCGAACATAAGGAATTAAGGTTGATTTCATAATTTTGGGGCTTGATGAGTACGTTCAAAATAAATAAGATTGATTGTTATATTTTGACTTAATGGGGACTAATTTGAAATTAACTCTATTAAAACTCTTTACAGCTTCGTATACCAAGTAGTTAAACGTTCTGGCTTTCGACAACTTTGCTTTAAACCTATTTCCATGCCCAGTAATTTCTAATGATGATATCACAATGGATGACGAACAACAAGGAGGTAAGTTCTTCATTGTCTTTCAATGATTTGTATATTCTTGCTATTAATTTTAAATGCCATTTTCCCTTTTTCTAGAAAAAAAAAAAAAAAAAACTAGTGTCGTTCAACCTTGTGGAACAACAACTTTTTTTTTTAAAAAAAATCAACAATCAAATTTCATAGTAACCAATGTCGTCCATTACAGTAGCACTTACTGTTATAACTCAAAAACAATGAAAACAAAAATTCTGTTTAATTTTATTTACACTGTGTTCAACTCAGCATCTGTGTTTCTCATTCATCAAATAAATTTGTTGCTTCGCAATCAATATCAATCTTTCCAAAAAACCAAAAAAAAAAAAACATGAATTTTATTCACACTGTCTACAACTAAGCACCTGTGCTTCTCATTCCTCAAATAAATTTACTATTCCCAGTGAGCATCAAAGAACCCTGCATCCTTCATTTCAGAAAATAAAGAGAAAAAATGTATGTGGTAAAGTCTCTAACCCATTAGCATAGCTTTCCTGGAACAAAAATGCCATAAAACTAATTAGTAGATATAGCATCGCAGCCACTGTAAATATAGTCATTGTATAAATTTTTTTTAATTCAATAGAGTTTAAAAACTTGTAAAAGAGAGACGGTGATTTGATTGAATGGTTAACAATAATGGTCTACACTAGTTATATTTTGACTTTTATACTAATTACAAGTTCATTTCACTAACTGAAATATGTTCTTATTGTGTTATGACAAGTACTAACAAAAATTACAAAGCGCCAGAGTTTGATGTTCCATCATCATACAATATTCCTTCAACAGCTATACTAGAAGTACTTTTAGGTATTTTAGTAGTTAATAACAAAATAATAGTACTGAATTTAATTGTTGATAATAAAATAATAGTTCTTGTTCTACTATGACAGGGAGGGATGGTTCTATTTATTGGAATGGTAAAAACATGTATGAGCTCACCATTGAAGACATTATTGGAAGGCAGTTTACATCACTTGAAGAAGCTACATATTTTTATCAAAAAAACTAAAAAATATTGGGTGTTTGCATTCACGATGGGAGATGTGATACAAGTGGTGCACCCATAATGAAACACTGGGTTTGTAGTAGAGAAGATGAAAGGGATAAGAACTATATTAAGCATACAAGCAGAATCTGCGAACTTAGAGCCATTATAAGAGTCAACTGTCGAGCAACATTCAGGGTAAATTTAGATAAGAAGTCCAAAACTTGGGTTGTTAGGAGCTTTGTCGCGGAACACTCTCATGAGTTGGCAGTAGATTTTGAGACTCAATTTCTTTGATCTCATCGAATGGTTAAAGATTCTGACAACGCTCTAGCTAATTCAATGAAAACAATTGGTATAAAGACAAGTCAGATTATGAACTTCTTTGTCAATCACGCTGGAGGTTATGGCAATTTGGGCTTCAGATTAAAGGATTTATATAATAATTTAGCTAATAAACGTCGATCTATGATACTTGAAACGAACTCAGAAGCAGCACTAGCATATTTAAATGCAAAAGCTGATATGGATCCAGACTTCTTTTGTAAGTACTCTGTAGACGAGGAGAATAGACTTGCAAACTTGTTTTGGGCTGATTCTATTGCTCATTTAGATTATAGTTATTTCAGGGATGTTTTGGCTTTTGATAGCACTTACAAGACAAATGAGTATGGGAAGCCTTTGGTTATTCTACTTGGTGTTAATAATCATTATGCAACAAGTTTTTTTTGGATGTGCAATTCTCGCGGATGAGACGGTCGAGACGTACACATGGGTGCTTGAAATATTTTTATTTGCTATGAAAAATAAAAGGGAAATTATCCACCGACCACCTGTTTTTTCACACTTTTTCAAAAATACACAATGCTTAATTTTTTATGCTGAACTCCACTTGAAGTTATATTGTTTTGCACATGTCCACTTCCGTCTTCAAATTGTTATAACTTTGCTGATGTCATAAGGGCAAAATGATTATTTCACTTGTGTTTCAAAAACGATGTCGTTTAGAATCTGTGATTAGGAAAAAAAAAAGGGTAATTATCCACCGACCACCTATTTTTTTCACACTTTTTTTAAAAATACACAATTCTTAATTTTTTTTGCTGAACTTCACCTGAAGTTATACTGTTTTGCACATGTCCACTTCTGTCTTCAAACATTTGGGGGGTAAAAAAGTCATTTACGTAATATTCCGTTAGTTCTTTTAACAGTTTGAAGATGGAAGTGGACATGTACAAAATAGTATAACTTCAGGTGGAGTTCAGCTAAAAAATTTAAGAATTGTGCATTTTTGAAAAAGTGCAAAAAAAAAGTGGTCGGTGGATAATTGCCCATAATAAAAAGCCTATATCTATTATCACTGACGGAGATAAAGCGATGCGTAAAGCAATTAAAAAGGTAGTGCCTGAAGTCAACATTGATTGTGTATTTGGCATCTATAAAGAAATGCACAGTCTAATGTACATAAAATGCCTGAATTTGTTAAAAGGTTTAAGGATTTTATGTTGGGAAATTATAAACCCGAACAATGTGAGCAATTGTGGCAGAACATGGTGGAAGAGCTTGGTCTTCAAAATAATGATTGGGGTAAGAAGATATACTGAAAACGGGAGAGATGGGCAGAAACATTCTTACGGGGTCATTTCTTTGGTGGCATGCGCACAACACAACACTATGAGGGTATGAATGCATATATGAATGGATTTCTTCAAAGAAAGTTGAAGTTGCATGAATTTTTTCGGCAAATCAATTGAGCCTTGAGACATACAAGGAATAACGATATAGTACGTAATTTTAAAACTAAGCATTCTACTCTAATGATTAGTACGCATCTTCCAAGCTTGGAGAAGCATGCTGCTAGGGTTTACACTCAAAAGGTATTTTACAAGGTTCGTAAACAAATTTGCAAAGAAGGCCGGTTTATATTGTTGAGTAATGTCACTCTTCTAGTTATTCGAGTGTACACATTGACTATGCATCTACAAGCAAATAAGAAGTGGATTGTGGTTTATTATCTAAAACAACAATGTTTTGAGTGCTCCTGTAAGAAGTTCGAATCTACTGGAATACCATGCCCTCACTTATTTTGTGTGATGAAACATATGCTTCATTGATTAACAAAAGATGGACCATCGATGTGAAAGTTTACGGACAATCTCCAATGCCATTGGAAAGTCAATCTAGGGATGTTCTTAACAAATTTCGATATGGGTCATTAAATGTTGAATTCAATGAAATTAGTTTTTATGCCTCAAAATCTGATGCTGCATATTGGAAATTAAAAAGTCATCTTGCTCAACTGAAGAGTGAGATAAAGGAATTGAGAACAAGTGATGAAGGAGATAGAGATAGACCATTCAGTGCAGAAAAGAAAGCAAGAATTGTAAAAGATCCTCTGGTTGTGAAGACAAAGCGTACACCCAGTATAAATGTTAATAAGAGTGTTAACACAAGAAAATGTGGAAATTGCAAACAAGATGGACATACCGTACGGAGATGCCCAAGTAAGAATGGCCACGTTATAAGTGTGGACAACTTCGTTGGACCATTAAACAGCTTCACAAAATTTATTTGGTATGGGAAAATAGGTCATTATTTCAATAGAATATTTTTTTTTGTGTAAATGTAGTCATTGTGTTGTATTAATAGTTATTTTGTTGACATTTTGTGCAAAAGAGGCTGCCTCACTTGCGTCAATGCACACAAAATTATACGAAAATAATCTACAAATACCTGAGGGTGTGGATTTGGACAAGCTATTTGAATTTTATTAGACACAATTTTGACCAAGTATCTTTTAGACTATGGTTATGGCCATGTGATGTAGTCTTGTATTTTATTGTACTATTAGAAAATTTTTCAAATCATATATAGGACTAGTAAATTGATGAAAAAATAGTACATAAATGTTGGAGTAGTAAATAGGAACAAGATATTATAAATAAAATAAAATTTGGAAAAATAATACAGAACTTGTAAATTGATAATAAGTGTTAAATAAAATAAAAAAATTTGCAAATCACGCAGGGTACTAGTAAATTGATGGAAAAAAAATTAATGTTCGAGTTATAAACTGGAACAGGAAATTGTAAAAAAGACAAAAACTTAGAAAATAACACATAACTTGTAAATTGACATAAAATCTTAAAAAAATGACACGAAACTTATAGATTGACATTAAGTGTGAAATTAAACAAAAAAATTTACAAACCACACATAGTACTAATAAATTGATGGAAAATAAGATAAATTAATGTTAGAGTAGTAAATTAAAACAAGAAATTGCAAGTAAAACAAAAACTTAGAAAAATGACACAAAACTTGAAAATTGACATTAAATGTGAAATAAAACAAAAAATTTATAAATCACATATACGACTAGTAAATTGACGAAAGACGGGCTAAATTAATGTTGGAGCAGTAAATTAGAGCAAGAAATTGTAAAAAAATAAGAATTTAGAAAAATGACACAAAACTTGTAAATTGACGTTAAGTGTGAAACAAAATAAAAAATTTACAAACCACATATAAGACTAGTAAATTGATAGAAAAACAGGTAAATTAATATTGAAGTTGAAAATTGGAACAAGAAATTGTAAACAAGATAAAAACTTAGAAAAATAACACGGAACTTATAAATTGACATTAAGTGTGAAATGAAATAAAAAATTTACAAACCATACATAGGACTAGTAAATTGATGAAAAACGAGATAAATTAATGTTGGAGTAATAAATTAGAACAAGAAATTGTAAGTAAAACAAAAACTTAGAAAAATGACACAAAACTTGTAAATTTGACATTAAGTGTGAAATGAAATCAAAAATTTGCAAACCACACATAGGACTAGTAAATTAATGGAAAACGGGAAAAATTAAAACCAGAGTAGTAAGGCAGAATAAGAAATTGTGAGTAAAACAAAAACTTAGACAAAATGACACAAAACTTATAAATTGACATTAAGTGTGAAACGAAAGAAAAAATTAACAAATCACTAATAGAACTAGTAAATTGATGAAAGACGGGATAAATTAATGTTGGAGCAATAAATTGAAGGAAGAAATTGTAAACAAAATAAGAAATTAGAAAAATGACACAAAACTTGCAAATTGACGTTCAGTGTGAAATGAAGCAAAAAATTTACAAACCACATATGAGACTACTAAATTGATAGAAAAAGAGGTAAATTAATATTAGAGTTGTAAATTGGAATAAGAAAAAAAAAAGACAAAAACTTAAAAAAAATAACAAGGAACTTGTAAATTTACACAAAAACTTAGAAAAATAACACGAAACTTATAAATTGACATTAAATGTGAAATGAGACAAAAAATTTGTAAAGCAGACATAGAAATAATAAATTAATGGAAAGCATGATAAATTAATGTTGGAATAGTAAATTATAACAAGAAATTGTAAGTAAAACAAAAACTTAGAAAAATGACATAAAACTTGTAAATTGACATTAAGTGTGAAATAAAACAAAAAGTTTACAAATCACACATAAGACTAGTAAATTGATGAAAGATGAGGTAAATTAATGTTAGAGCAGTAAATTAGAGCAAGAAATTGTAAACAAAACAAGAACTTTGAAAAATGACACAAAACTTGTAAATTGACATTAAGTGTGTAACGAAACAAAAAATTTACAAATCACAAATAGAACTAGTAAATTGATGAAAGACGGGATAAATTAATGTTGGAGCAGTAAATTGGAACAAGAAATTGTAAACGAAATAAGAAATTAGAAAAAAGACACAAAACTTGTAAATTGACGTTAAGTGTGAAATGAAACAAAAAATTTACAAACAACATATAAGACTACTAAATCGATAAACAAAAGAGGTAAATTAATATTGGAGTTGTAAATTGGAAAAATAAATTATAAACAAGACAAAAACTTAGAAAAATAACACGGAACTTGTAAATTGACACAAAAACCTAGAAAAATGACACGAAACTTATAAATTGACATTAAATGTGAAATGAAACAAAAAATTTACAAACCACACATAGGACAAATAAATTGATGGAAAATAGGATAAATTAATGGTAGAATAGTTAATTAGAATAAGAAATTTTAAGTAAAACAAAAACATAGAAAAATGACTAAAAACTTGTAAATTGACATTAAGTGTGAAATCAAACAAAAAATTTACAAATCACACATAGGACCAGTAAATTGATGAAAGACGGGGCAAATTAATGTTGGAGCAGTAAATTAGAACAAGAAATTGTAAACAAAACAAGAACTTTGAAAAATAACACAAAACTTGTAAATTAACATTAAGTGTGAAACGAAATAAAAAATTTACAAATCACAGATAGAACTAGTAAATTGATGAAAGACGGGATAAATTAATGTTGGAGTAGTAAGTTGGAGCAAGAAATTGTAAATGAAATAAGAAATTAGAAAAATGACACAAAACTTTTAAATTGACGTTAAGTGTGAAATGAAAGAAAAAATTTACAAACCACATATGGGACTACTAAATCGATAAAAAAAATAGTAAATTAGTATTGGAGTTGTAAATTGGAACAAGAAATTATAAACAAGAGAAAAACTTAAAAAAATAACACAGAACTTGTAAATTGACAAAAACTTGGAAAAATGACACGAAACTTATAAATTGACATTAAATATGAAATGAAACAAAAAATTTGCAAAGCAGACATAGGACTAATAAATTGATAGAAAATATGATAAATTGATTTTGAAATAGTAAATTAGAATAAGAAATTGTAAGTAAAACAAAAACATAGAAAAATAACACAAAACTTATAAACTGACATTAAGTGTGAAATGAAATAAAAAAATTTACAAATCATATATACGACTAGTAAATTGATGAATGACAGGGGAAATTAATGTTGGAGTAGTAAATTGGAGCAAGAAATTGTAAAAAAAAAAATTAAGAACTTAGAAAAATGACACAAAACTTTTAAATTGACGTTAAGTGTGAAATGAAAGAAAAAATTTACAAACCACATATGGGACTACTAAATCGATAAAAAAAAATGGTAAATTAGTATTGGAGTTGTAAATTGGAACAAGAAATTATAAACAAGAGAAAAACTTAAAAAAATAACACAGAACTTGTAAATTGACAAAAACTTGGAAAAATGACACGAAACTTATAAATTGACATTAAATATGAAATGAAACAAAAAATTTGCAAAGCAGACATAGGACTAATAAATTGATAGAAAATATGATAAATTGATTTTGAAATAGTAAATTAGAATAAGAAATTGTAAGTAAAACAAAAACATAGAAAAATAACACAAAACTTATAAACTGACATTAAGTGTGAAATGAAATAAAAAAATTTACAAATCATATATACGACTAGTAAATTGATGAATGACAGGGGAAATTAATGTTGGAGTAGTAAATTGGAGCAAGAAATTGTAAAAAAAAAATTAAGAACTTAGAAAAATGACACAAAACTTTTAAATTGACGTTAAGTGTGAAATGAAAGAAAAAATTTACAAACCACATATGGGACTACTAAATCGATAAAAAAAAATGGTAAATTAGTATTGGAGTTGTAAATTGGAACAAGAAATTATAAACAAGAGAAAAACTTAAAAAAATAACACAGAACTTGTAAATTGACAAAAACTTGGAAAAATGACACGAAATTTATAAATTGACATTAAATATGAAATGAAATAAAAAATTTATAAACCATACATAGGACTAGTAAATTGATGGAAAACATACTAAATTAATGTTCGAATAGTAAATTAGAACAAGAAATTGTAAGTAAAATAAAAACTTAGAAAAATGACACAAAACTTGTAATTATATGTGAAATGAAACAAAAAATTTTCAAATCACAGATAGGATTAATAAATTGATGAAAGACGAGGCAAATTAATGTTAGAGCAGTAAATTGGAGCAAGAAATTGTAAATAAAACAAGAACTCAGAAAAATGACAGAAAACTTATAAACTGACGTTATGTGTGAATTGAAACAAAAAATTTACAAATCACACATAGGACTAATAAATTGATAAAAGACAGAGTAAATTAATGTTGGAGTAGTAAATTAGAGCAAGAAATTGTAAACAAAACAAGAACTTAGAAAAATGACACAAAACTTGTAAATTAACATTAAGTGTAAAATAAAACAAAAAAATTTATAAATCAAACATAGGACTAGTAAATTGATGAAAGACGGGGTAAATTAGTGGTGTAGCAATCAATTGAAGAAAGAAATTGTAAAAAAAAACAAGAATTAGAAAAAGAACACGAAATTTGTAAAATGACGTTAAGTGTGAAGTGAAATAAAAAATTTACAAACCATATATAGAACTAGTAAATTGGTAGAAAAATAAGTAAATTAATATTAGAATTGTGAATTGGAAAAAGAAAATTTAAACAAGACAAAAACTTAGAAAAATAAAACGTAATTTGTAAATTAACACAAAAACATAGAAAAATGACACGAAACTTACAACATGATATTAAGTGTGAAATGAAACAACAAATCTGTAAATCAGATATAGGACTAGTAAATTGATGGAAAATACGATAAATTAAAGCTGAAGCACTAAATTAGAACAAGAAATTGTAAGTAAAACAAAAACTTAGAAAAATGACACAAAACTTATAAATTGACATTAAATGTGAAATGAAACCAAAAATTTACAAACCACACATAAGACTAGTAAATTGATGGAAAACCGGGATAAATTAAAGCTGGAGTAGTAAATCAAAATAAGAAATTGTATGTAAAACAAAAACTAAGACAAAATGACACAAAACTTGTAAATTGACATTATGTATGAAACGAAAGAAAAAATTTACAAATCACACATATGACTAGCAAATTGATAGAAAACGGGATAAATTAATGTTAGAGTAGTAAATTAGAACAAGATATTGTAAGTAAAACAAAAACTTAAGCTGGGAAAGAAAGAACCCAAAAAAACCCTAAAACCTTGCCTTCACTGTTGCCGCCGGAATGGCTTCCCCAGCCACCACCGGCGCACCCCCCCACTGCCGGCCACCTCCCCCAGCTTGAGCAATCCCTCCACCAACCCCCACATGCACCACGACGATCCCCACGTACACGGGTCCCCTCCAAACGAATTGGGCCTCCGGCGCCTCTAACCGCCGTCGCAGCCAGCAGCGGCATGCCCTCTCGGCCGCCCTTGCCCCACCTTGACGCCGTTCCCACCAGCAACTCGCTTATGGCTCCCCAACTCACGAAGTCCGCAACGCATGAAACCCGTGAAACCCGTGACGAAGCCACGCGAAACACGGGCCCCTCCCCGTACACTGCCGCCGCCTGCATGGCGGGCTATGACGGACCTCACCAACCCCCTCAGGTCCCCGCGACCCTGCCCGACACAGATCTGGCCTCCCGTCAGCCGACACAACCTCCGCTGCCCACCATTGCACGTGTTTTACAAAACCCTAGCTCTCGGGACACAAGCACTGCCGCGGCAATTCCAGCCACCCAACCGGCTGCAGGTGATACCCCTCAGCCACCCGTGCCCTCCCCAACCACAGATCTACCGTCCCAACCACCCCAACAGCCCTTGTCTAGCCAAACAATTTCAGCTCCAGAAAACCCTAGCCGCCTCATGCATCCAACTCACGCGTTATTGGCCGCCGCGTGTGGTATCATGCAACCCACCGATTCCAACCAGGCCAGCCACGTTACAGGCGTCTCCAAGCTACCATTGGCTCCCTTACCACGGGTCCATGCAGCCTTGGATGAGCCACAAGGTCCCTCTTCCCCTCACTGCTCACAACATGCCACCGCACACCAAACTAAGCCCATAAACCCGCCCACACAGCCTGACCTACCTAGGCCGAGCCTTGAGCCTAATAATCCCTCTCAACTCCCCACGTCATAGCCCCCATGCTCCCCTGCCAGTCATGGGTTTGCCTCAGCTTGGGGTGATTCCCTCCAACCAACCTCCTCCGAACTCATCTCATGACCCACAATGCCCTATATTACCTACTCCTCAGGTTGTTACGGCTAGTGCCCCTCACCGTCTAGCACATGTCAACCATGCAACCCATAAACAACCTCCCCCTCAAAGCCATCATTTGCCTCCGTTTTGAACCCAGTATCCATCCTTAACCCAACAGCCCCCCTAGGCCTCATAAGTCATTCCTTGATGCAGTTACAGGTTCTACGGAACCCACAGTACCGGTTAAGCCGACTTCCCTATATCGTGGCGAGCCCGCCATCCATATTACAGCAGCGGAAATATAAGCCATGGCTAAAACATTTACATTAGCTCTCGTCGGTAAGTTCTCCTTTGGCCGGCCTTCTATGGACATTATTCGGAGATTTTTTGTTACCCTTGGTTTGAAAGGAAGTTGTCAAGTCTCATTGCTTGACAACAGGCATGTGTTGATCAAACTCTCTTTGGAAGAAGATTATTCGCGTGTTTAGGTGCGCCAGACTTGGTATGTTAATGGTCGAGGCATGAGCATCTTTAAGTAGAGCACTGATTTCCGCTGTTCGGAGGAGTCCCCTATTGTTCCGGTATGGGTATCCCTTCCGTACTTTGCCTGTTCATTTTATCCATTGTAAGTCTGCTTTGTTTTCTATTGCTTCTGCTATTGGCACCCCATTACGGGTTGATCATGCCACGGCCTCGGTTAATCGGCCATCAGTAGCTCGAGTTCTGGTGGAGTATGATGTTTCGAAGTCACTGTTGCCTCGTATATGGATTGGAGAGGGGGATTCCGGATTTTGGCAGGACGTTATCTTTGAGCGGGTCCTAGGTTATTGTTCCTCGTGCAGGCATCTTGGTCACTCTGCGGATTCCTGCTACGTTGCTAATCCCGGGCTTCGTAAGCCCACGCAGCCTGTTGGTGAGGCCCGGATCCATGATCATGGCCCATTACGTGTTGCAGCACCTGCTTCTAATCACCAGCCTCCTGTGACTCAGGGTCAGCTTTCGGCCTCTGTGGCTCCCGTTGTGACTGTTGCTTCAGGGATGAGTGTTTCTGTGGGTGAGCCGATTCGGCCTTCTTCGGGAGGTCCGCCTACCGCTGCTATTCGCTCCCCGGCTATGGGTATTCACTCTCCTCCTCCAAACCTCCCATCTCAATCAGACGAGGAGTTTAGCTCCGCGGACAATTCTGTAGCTGATGAGTACTTTGCTTCTGAGCCTGAGGGTATTGAGGGGCATCATCGTGACTTCAGTGTTGCTGGCCCGCACTCCTCCCGTTCTAGGAAAGGTCGTAAGCACCGCAAGCGACGTTCTGGGCGTTCGCATTGATGATTTCGCATTTATATTCACTGTAATTGGTTTCCATTTCCATTTGTTCTTTGTTCTTTTTCTTCTACTTGGAGGTTTTGGTTTATGTCCCCCTCCATATGTATTTTTCGTTTTATTTTAATAATCTACAGGTAAGGGGGTCTCGCCTAACCCCCCCACCCTTGGGTGGTTTTTTTTTTAAAAAAATAATAATTGCCAATTTTTTTTTTTAAAAACTACTGTCAAAATAGATAAATTTATAAAAAAAATAAGTACTATTTTTGTTTCAACTTACAAAATAAAATATTCATAGCATTTCAAGCGCAACACTAAATTGGCCTATATTAAAAAAAATGCCAACATAATAGCTTTAAAGGAGGGTTAAAAAATGCTTATAAAATAAATCATATAAGAGATATACAATTAGAAATAATGAAGCCAAGATTTGAGACTAAAATTGAGAAAATTCAAATCGAATTAAGCCAAAATCATGTTTAAAAAAATAAACCCTGTCGTTGTCCAAAACAAGTTTAGTTTTCATCTAGCTGGTTATTGCTTATCACAAGAATTATATAAGAATTTTGTAGGGCATATATCTTAAAAACTGATGGCAGGATCTAAATCATAATGTTCCAAAAGATAAAGATGAGAATGAGAGGACGGCAATTTAGCAGGTCATAGTGTCGGTGCACTCATTTTTTTTAATGCAGACACATGATTAATTCATACAGTTTAATAGAGTCAACTTTTAATAATATTAAATAGCACGACTTAACATTGTGTTCGTATTAAAAAAAAATAAGGGTATATATACATGTGTGTGTGTGTGTATCATTCATAGGTATAGGTGCCCTCATTTTTTTTTTAATGTGGATACGATCTTAAACCGTCGGGTTTAATAGACTTATTCTTTAGTTGACTATAAAACCACGGTTTAATAATATTAAAAACTAACTCTGAAACCACACGACACCTGCCCTCATTTTATTTTTAATGTGGACACGCTCTTAAACCATGGGGTTTAATAGGTTTATTTTTAGTTAACTATAAAGTCTCAAGGTTTAAAAGTGTGTCTGCATAAAAAAATGAAAATGAGGGGGTCTATATATATATGGCTCTTTCACAATGCATTGATACATCAATCCCTTCATTAACATTAATTAAGTTGATAATACATATAATTAATTAATTGATGAAGCTAGGCTACAATTAATTAGATGAGACAGTACAATAAAATCCAAATACCAAACAAAATTAGGGCATGGAAGAGGAATACGAGAATTAAAACAATGAAATTATTTGACACTTCACCCCTTGGGCCTCGGGGATAACTGTTAGATCCTTAATTAACATTGCGCTTACATGTGAATGATTGTATATTGTGGACTTTCATATAAGGTTAAACTAACTTAAAAGTGATTTATTAAGATTTATGGTAATATTGGTTTTAATGTATCTAATAGGATATTAGCCTTTAATATTTAGAGATTTAAGGGCAATCTCCATTTTTATGATGGCTAAAATAGCAATACGTAAAGATAATAGAAAAAGTTATCTATATAAGCAGTTATAATTCTAGGTCACCCATATCGCTCTATACTTTTCGACATCCCATCATTAGAGAGAAATCACGGAGAAACTTAATGGATTCTCTCCTCTGTTGATTTGGAAGGCCAACCACAAAACTCTAGAGGGTAATTCAGCACTATAGATTCATGTACACTTCCGCATATTTTGTTATTGATTCTTAGTGACACAACATGAATATTCCTGGATTATAAGTGGTGGTTTTCACGAAAGTATTTATTGTTCTAACAAGTGGTACCAGAGCCTCTTCATGTTGAAACATTGAGAATCGAATTTATTCTTCGTTAACGATGAAATCTTTGGTGTTCTTTAATTTAATAATACCAAAATTATTAAAATTATTGAGTTTGAGAAAAAAATTGAGGATTAAATAAAATTAATTTTGGAAATTTGATTTTATAAATTTGATTTTAAGTTAAGGCTAGCAACTGTTATTGTTTTTTATGCTACGACTTCTAGTCAACAAGGCGGCCACGACATTTGGTAGAAGCGGCTGCCATTAAGTTGGTATAAAAAAAAAAGAAGAAGATTCGGCTCTTATGCTTTTAAAGCCAGCAGAAGCAACAGCCACCATAGGCGTTTGCGCATGGCATGGCCCATTAAACGGCGGCTAGCGGTATATCAAGTAAAGCGGTAGCCATGGCCGCCCCATCAAGAACAAACAAAAAAAAAAAATTGAACTGGAGAGGGGCGGCTTAACAATAGGAAGTCGCGACCCATATTTGGTGAAGCAGTGGCCATAGCTGACATGTAAAGAAAGAAGAAGCAACGACCATGGACACCATATGAAGATAAAGAAAAAAATTAAGGTTTTGAATTTCTAGGCTGGTTTAGGACCCAATTCGGGTTGACCTGAATTGATCCAGCCCCGACCCGATCAATGTTTGATCGGTCAATAGTTGATTATTGATTGAACTTTGACCCAAATTTTTTTTTTTAGGGTAATTTTGGTACAATTTTAAATTTAGATATTGGTATGGTAATATATATTTTGAGATGAATTAATTGAAGCAACATGTCACCAAAGTAACCTCTTTCATAGAAATTAATTTGTTTTGGGATATAAACAGTTGTTTATATGTAATTTCTTTGAATATCGATCGGCCAAAAGAAAGGTTCATATTTGACAGAATTACATGTGCATCTATGGTAATAAACATGTGATGATTATTCAGTTTTACATGTGAATAATAAATCAGCCCAAAAAAAATTCATTGTTTGATATGTTCTTATTATCAATATTTGATTATTACCCCAAGATATCACTTGCACGTTAATATTTTGTCCAAAGATGAAATGTTAATGGAGTGTCTGGTATCTTGAAATTCTATTCTTATGCTAAATGGCTCTAACTTCAAGTCATGGCTAGAGAACTTTTTAATGATTCTCGTAATCATGGAACTCAACCTTGCGTTAAAGGTTGATTCTTTGTTACCTTATGCGAATGAGAGTACCCTTGATGACAAGAAGGATATGGAAAGGCGGGAGAAATCAAATTACATATGTATGATGATCATGAAAAAGGTCATTCCGGAAGCATTCAGTGGCGTTATGTCTGAAAAGATAACTACAGCTAAAGAGTTCCTTATAGAAAATTAAAAAGAGGTTTGTTAAGAATGAAAAAGGCAGAAGTTTATATGCTCTTGACAAATCTAATTTCAATGGAGTATAAGGACAGAGACAAGGGCAATAAAAAGAAGAAGGATAAGAAAGATGTAGATACAACACTTTAAAAGGAATAACAAAAGAAATTGGCTCATCTAGAAGGTACTAGTTGTTTTTTTTTTGTGGAGCTGAAAGGCACGGTTTAGTTTATTCTGAGGTTAACTTAACTTTGGTACCAAGACACAAATGATTGATAGATTCTGGTGCAACAACTTACATCAGTGTGTCTTTTCAGGGTTGGTTGAATTACTGAAAACCCAGTGATGGTGAAAGATACTTATATATGGGCGATGCCAAGGCGATTGAAGTTGAAGCAATTGGAAAATTTAGATTATTACTAAAGATTGGATTTTATTTGGGTCTTGTGAAACATTTATTATTTTTTCTTTTAGACTGAATTTGATTTCCATCTCTGCTTTGGACAAGTCTGGTTTTTCTTACTTATTTGAAAATGAAAAATTCAGTTTGTTTTATGATTCAAAACTAATTGGTTCTGGTTTTTTATCAGACGATGATAATCTTTATATACTTGATACAATTGCTTTATTTAATGAATACTTGTAATTAAGTACAAAAGTATAAAGAGAAAATTAACTAATGAGAATTCGGCTGTGTTATAACCCAAGAGATTAAGTCATATCTCCAAATGGAAAATAGAGAGACTTGGGTCAGACAATATTCTCAACCCCTTGAATTTTATAGATTTTGATATTGTGTTAGTTGTATCAACGGGAAACAAACTAGTAAAAGGAGATCTAAAGCCAACAGGACTCTAGACTCATATTTATAGGTCATTCCTTATGACTACTTGAAATGGTCAATAATATTTTATGACGTTTTTAGATGATTTTTCTTGATATGGCTACATATATGTTCTCTATAAAAAATCACAGTCTTTGGATATGTTCAAAAAATTTTAAGGCTGAAGTTGAGAACTAACTCGCCAAAAGAATCAAAAGCGTTAGATCTGACCGTGGGGGTGAATATTATGACAGATATGACGTTTTAGGTGAATAACATCTAGGACCATTTGCTAAGTTCTTAGAGGAATGCTGCATCATTCTACAGTACACTATGCCAGATTCGCCCATTATGAATTGTTGAAAGATGAAATAGAACAGTTAAAAACATGGTGAGGATTAAGATTTGTCATTCTATTTTATCAGAATTAGTCTAGGGAGAAGTACTTAAGACTGTAGCATATATCCTTAACAGGATTCCAACTAAAGCCACTACTAAAACTCCTTACGAACTTAGAACAAGCAAGAAGCCTAGTCTAAAGCACTTGTATATTTGGGGATGCCGAGCTAAGCAAGACCTTATTGGACTAATGGAAGAAATTGAACTCAAGGATGATGAGTTGCTATTTTATTAAATACTCTAAAAGATTCAAGAGGTACAAGTTTTATGACCCCACAACTAAGTCGATTTTTGAGTTAGAAAATGCTCAGTTTATTTAGAATGATGAGTTTGTGGGGGATACAATTAGAGACCTTGTCTCTGAAAAGGAATATATTGATATTTCTATAGGTGTTATTAGCAATATCAGGGTCTTATTCCCGACGTTGTTCAAGACAAAACAAATCAAGATAACATTGGAGAACCGCCTATACAAGAAGTTGTTCTAGAAGAATAAACTTTATAACCTTAAGAACCTATGCTATTAAGGAGATTCGCTAGAGAAAGAAGAAGTATAGTGCCAGATGACTATATTGTATTTCTCCAAGAACATGAAGTGGACATTGGAGTGGTGGAAGATGATCTAACCAATTTTCGTCAAGCCATGGAAAGTTTGAACTCTCAAAAGTGGATTAATGCAATGAATAAAGATATAAAGTCCATAAAAGACAATGATGTATGGAATCTTATCCCGTTGCCAAAAGGTGTGAAATCTACTGGTTGCAAATGGATATTTAAGACTAAAAGATTTTTGAAAGGCAATGTAGATAGGTACAAAGTATGTCTTGTCGCAAAACGCTTTACATGGAAAGAAGGTATCGACTATAAAGAGACTTTCTCTTCGATTTTTTTTAAAGACTCTTTCAGGATTATAATGGCATTGGTTATGCATTTTAATCTTGAGTTAAATCAAATAGATGTGAAAATAGCAATAGTGACATTGATGAGATGATTTACATGATGCAGCAAGAAATCTGTGTCAGGAGACCTAAAAAAATATAGTTTGTAAACTTAAGAAATCCATTCTCAACAATGGTATTTCAAGTTTTATTAAGTGATCATCTCATTCAGTTTTGAGATGAATTTGGTCGTTCTAAGAGCAATTACATTTTATTGGTTTTATATATCGATTACATTTTGCTTGCCGGTAATAATATAGGCTTATTACACGATATCAAGAGTTTCTAGTTAATAATTTTGAGATAAAATATCTTGGTAATGCCTTTTTTGTATTGCACATACAGATACACTAGGATTGCGTCTGGGGTATTCTTAGATTATTACAAAAGAGCTATATCAAAAAGAATTTCAAGCGATATGGCATACAAGATTGCAAACCAGGTGATACCTCTATAGCTAAGGGAGACATGTTTAATCTCAATTATTGCCCTAAGAATGATCTTAACGAAAAAGAGATGTAAACGATACCATGTGCGTCAATAGTAAGAAGTCTGATGTATGCTCAAATTTGTACGCGACTGAATATTGCATACATTACTGGAATGTTAGGCAGGTATTTAAGTAATCTAGGAGTAAACTATTAGAAAGCAGCCAAACAAGTCTGCTGATAGTTATAGATAACAAAAGATTACATGTTCACATATCGAAGGTCAGATCAGCTTGAGATTGTTGGCATACTGACTCCGATTTTGCTAGATAGCAAGATAGTATGAAATCTACTTTGGGTTACATCTATTTATTAGCTGTGGGAGCTGTCTTTTAGAAGAGTGTTAAACAGTCTCTTATAGTCTATTCTACAATGATAACAGAGTTTACAGCATGTTATGAGGCGTCTAATCATAGAATATGGATGCAGAACTTTGTCACGGGATTGCGTATAATAGATGGTATTGATAAACCATTTAAGTTATTTTGTGACAATAAGTCAGTAGTATTCCAATAACAACAGGAGCTCGAAGAAGTCGAATTAAATAGAGATTGAGTTCCTAGTTGTTAAAGAAAGAGTTCAGAGTGGATTGTTGTCTATAAAGAGCATCGGTAAAAACTCCATAACTAAGGATCTACTTACTAAGGGATTGCCACCCAAGATGTTTCATGAGCACACTGCTCGTATATGTGTTGTGTCATTAAAGAATATTCAGTTTTAGTGAGAGATTATGATTTTAGCTGCTCTTATAATATAGACATTTTTCAGTTATTTCAGTTTATAGATATTTTGGGTTATTTTCTACAGAGATAAAATTTTGGTTCATTCATAATTTTAGTATAGTTTGAACTCACTAAGGTTTAAGGTGGACCAGTTGGAAATAGGCATGCTAAGATTACATTGCATGAAATTTTCATGCTACACATGCACATCATGGTCTATGTCATTCAATTGTATTGGCATAATGACCATTGATGTATTGAGTTACGATAGTTGTAATAAAGGTCGCTTTGATCTTATGTTGGTATCATTGATGGACCGGATTGATTTTAGATTTATTTGGGTAATGACACCAAGGTTGAGCTCATAAGGTCATTTTTGTAAAATAAAATTATAATGTTATACATGTAACCCAAGTGGGAGATTGTTGAATCCTTAATTTAACATTACGCTTATATATAAATATTTATAGTTTGCGGACTATCATATAAGGTTAAGCCTAATTAAAAGTGATCCATTAAGGTTTACGATAATTGGGCTCTAATGTATCTAATAGAGTGTGAGCCTTTAATGTGTAAAGACTAAAAAATAATATCTATTTCTATGATGGGCTGAAATATGAATACTTAAAGACAATAGGAAAAGTTGTCTATAAAAGTGATTATGATCTTCAGATCATATGTATCGTTCTATTTTTTCTGACATCTCATCATCACAGAGAGAGAGCAAGAGAAATTTAAAGCATTCTCTAGGAGAACGTGTTGATCTGGAAAATTAACCACACAACTATAGAGACTAATTTAACACTATAAATTCAGGTTCGCTTCCGCATATTCTGTTATTGATTCTTGGTCGTACAACATGAATGTTCTTAGATCATAGATGATAGTTTTCACTAAATGACTTATTGTTATAACAATAACTAGTGCGACTTATATATTACCATAGTCATTTCCTTTTAAATACATTACAGTTGAAAGTCAACTTATTTCTGGCAGGGAGATAAAAACAAAAATTAAGTAGTAAATATCTAAGGGATATTATCATTTTACTGCTTAATTTTTCATGGCATATCACTTTACTATTAATGTTTTTTTTACAATGACTTTTTCCCTCCTAACATTTCAATTTTTATCATTTTACTACCAAATTGTTAAAATAATAGAATTTTTAATATAAATTACAATAAAATTCTATTTACAGCTACTTTAAAACTAACCAAGTCATTTATAGCAACTGCTAGCACACAAGCCTAGTGATTATTCCTACTAAACTATCAATTATAAAAGTAACTAATGAATTATCTGTTGCACACTCGAAGCAAATGGCAAACCACTTGGTTTTAAAGATAATATTCCACGAAAGAGAAGAATGAAGAATTAGGATTTGAATGAAAATAATGCTTGAGTAATGAATATTCCTACGTTATTTGAGTCACTTGTCCCAAGTGAACTAAGGGAAGCTGCCAATTTCCCCTACTGAAATCAATATGTACTGCTTACCCCTATATAGTTTTCATAATAGTCGATAAACCCCCTCCCCTCATCAACATAATCTTACAGTATAATCCTTTTTTTTTAAATACAGTTTATTCATATTTATTATAAATTAAATAAATCATATTAATAGAAATTAAAATAAAAAATTCAAGTACTAAAAAAAAAAGAAAATATAATATTTTGGAGTGAATAAAAAATTAATAATAGAATATTTTTCTTACACTTTTTTTTAAACCTTTTTCTTATAATAAAAATATATTTTTCAAGATAAATTATCAAATAAATGACCAATTTACCCCTCTTTTCCTTTAAATTTCTAGTACTAGGGAGATTTTTGGTTATTAGGAAAATTGTAGAGGATAATTAGTATATATTTATTTTTACTAGGAAATAAATTAACAATCTTCCATGAACTAATACTCCTAGAAGAGACACATGTCGTAAAAGAGCCCTGGAGTGATAGAAGTTCCTAAAAAGACAAAAGCCTTTAGAGTGATGGAAGCCCTTGAGGAGATATTAGCTCCCAGAGAGGCACAAAATTCTAAAAATATATAAAATTTTACAAACTATACTTATGCAAAAGAAATGTTGGATTGTGATGAAATTATCACTGATGGTGTATTTCCATCCTAGTAGCTACTGAAATTACGAATAATTTTGAGTCTAAATTTGTTGACGAATGTCGACAAAGGCATGATTTGCTTCAATGGAAAGAAGCAATTCAAGCAAAATTGACTTCTCTAGCTAAACATAAAGTATTGGGACCTATAGTCTAGGTACTTAAAGTTGTCAAACTTGTTAAATACAAATGGGCATTTGTAAGAAAACAAAATGAATAAGCATAACTAATCTCGCAAGGTTTCTGATAAAGACCTAATACTGATTATGTGGATACATATTCTCTAGTAATGGATACCATTACGTTTAAACCTTTAATCAATTTGGCAATCTTAGAAAGACTTGATATGCATCTCATGGATGTAGTGATGACATATTATATGGGTCACTTGATACTAATATGTATATAAAAATTTATGAAGGGTTTAAAATGCCAAAAGCATAAGCTACAACAATCCCTTTACTGATTCAAACAATCTAGGTGCATAGAGTACAATCGTTTGAGTGGATATTTAATTAAAAAAGGATACAAAATGATTTTATTTGCTATGCGTATTCATTATAGAATTCGGAATTTGGATTTGTTATTGCAACAATATATGTTGATGACATGAATTTAATTAGAACTCCTAAAGAGCTTCTAAAAATTGATGAGTATTTTAAAAAGGGAATTCGAAAAGAAAAAATTGGAGAAAGAAATTTTATTGGCTTGTGGATTGAGCACAAAATTAATGTCGTACTTATCCATTAGTCTCATATGTTTAGACAATACTGAAGTGTTTTAATATAGATAATGCTCATCCATTAAGTATTCTTATTGT
The DNA here is from genome assembly GCA_030449075.1 of Murraya paniculata. Classification (NCBI taxonomy): domain Eukaryota; kingdom Viridiplantae; phylum Streptophyta; class Magnoliopsida; order Sapindales; family Rutaceae; genus Murraya; species Murraya paniculata. The sequence goes on along the minus strand of JAEVFN010000119.1, from coordinate 20,622 downwards.
GGTCAAATCCTTTGATCCTAAAAAGGATCCATTCTATCCTAGAGAAAATGATGAAGAGATACTTGGTTCGAAAATACCATATCTGAATGTTATAGGTGCATTACCATATTTAACTCAGTGCACTAAGCCAAACATTGCATTCTAAGTGAATGTAATAGCAGGATTTAGCTGCACCAACTGGATGACGCTGGAATGATATTAAATATATTTTTTGTTATCTTCATAAAAATATAGACGAGGGTTTACTTTATTAAAAGTAGCCAACACAAATTTTGAGTCTTGTTGGTTATCAGGTTATCTTTTTTATTCTCATAAAGCACATTCACAAGATAGGATATATTTTTACATATAATAATACAACAATTTCATGGTAATCTTCAATGCAAACTTTTGTTGCTACCTCCTCTAGCCACTCAGAGATTCTTGCACTAAATGAAGCAAGCAGGGAATGTTTATTGTTATGGTCTCTAATCCATTATATTTAGAGCACATGCAATCTAACTTCTATTATTGACATTCTAACAACAATATTTTAAGAGAATGCAGCTTATTTTACACAAGTTAGAGGATGATACATTAACAGAGGTAAAGCCAAACACATCTCATTAATGTTCCTCTACACTCAAGAGCTCCTGCAGAGCAAGAAAATTAATGTCAAACAGATACATTCCACCCATAATTTTACAGACCTTTTTACAAAGCTATTAATCATATGATATAATAGTTAATTAAATGATTTTCAAGAGTTTTTCAAACATATATCGATATTTGATAGCAATTGCCTAAAGAAAATTTCGTGCAGATTTGCTATTAATCATATGATATAATAGTTAATTGAACAAAAATACTTTATATATATGTATTTGTGTGTGCATGTGTGTGTCATAGTTCTTTTTTAGTTCAGATGTCTACATTTTATAAAATGCAGACTCAATATTTACAACGTTAATTTTATGTCACAACCAACTTAAGTTTATAGTTTAATCATTATGGCCACCATCGAAATAAAATCCTGATTCTGCTACTCAATGGAAGCATCCAGTGGGAGCACCCAGTATTTTTTCTATACCCAATATTTTTTCTATAACAGAGATTATGAAGATAAAAATTTACGTGAAATAATTCCACAACATCACCATACTGACATGGTGAGATTTTCAAATTTAAATATGACTAGTATGAGAAAATAATGGTGGGAATGCCCACTTGCAATTTAATTGGATGGTCCCGTTCATCTTTCGCACCTGTCAAAATTAAATTGAACAGTTGAACGTGAGTTTTTCTAAACAATATGACAATGCTTGATTTAATGAAAGGTCAATGTACATTGCCAAGTATTACATCAAAGAGAGAACCGATTTCTCTCAATGTGACGACAGATGTTGACGTGCTGTTGGTATTCGTTTGATAATTCAAGGATTCACAAGTGCCAATAAGTAGCATAACAAGAAAAATTGTGTGGCCTGACTTGTATTTGTGATAGATGCTCATCTATGATCTTTAACATGAATTAGCCTTTTCTCAATCTCCCTGCAAAAATTCTCTTTTAAGTAGAAATTAGTGGTCAGCCACTAGGTTAAGCCTAGTGGTTAGATCCAACCCTCACAATTGTGAGATTACAAATTCGAGTTCCCACAATATATTATAGGCATTTAATTTCCTTTTTTAATTTGAGTGAAGGCAATCTTCTCCCTTTCGAAATTTGAATGGAGTAAACGTTCCTCGAATATTAGAAAGGGTAAAAAAAATCTGAACCGTGCTATATAAAATTTGTAAATTTATAAATAATCTCAGTATTTATCTAATTGTAAATATCAGTGTACCAGTCTCATGAAATACGAACAATAGTCTCATGTAATTTTTTTTTTAAAAAGAAGAAATTAGTGGCCCATTAATTAATTATGCGTGTTTTAAGGTATATAACATTAAACATCCTACAAAGCATTCATAATTTTGCGGACATCAAGCAAAAGTAAAAATAATTAAATCACACTCATCTGATTATAGTAAACGGAAGAGCAGATTTTTATAACAAACTCTTCGCTCATAATTGATCATGAGTTAAATTTATGAAAATTAAACAAAATGTGAAACAAGGCAAGTCGACAACAGCTTTTACGGATAACCAACACTAAATGGAATCGCACTTAAAATTTCTAATACACGCAATGTTTTTTCTACTATAAATTTCATTCACTCATAGTAACGTGAAATATATCAATTATCTAAATATTGAAAAAATTAATCATTTTATCTACCTTACTCGAAATTCAAATTTTTAACAATTATACTAATTAAACTATTTATAAAGCTTCATGTCATATTAAATGAATTTTAACAAATTAGCTGCCGAGCCGAGCAAAAAAGTTCTTTGCGCGTCATGAATGAAATAATAAAATTATTTTAAGCGTTTCGCTTCATCAAAGTCATGAATTGACAGAGTCAATGGAAGCGGAGACTATCGGACAGTGAGTAATCAATAGTTAGCTAACCGTCTGAAGATCGAAAACACGAACAGTAGTTCTATGTTTGTAGAAATAGACAGCTAATACTATAGAACATCAAGGATTGATGGTGTTTGGGAGTCGGGAAAATGGAAGAGAAAGTAACAAAAACTTAAAATACGAGTTGCAGGTTCTAAGCTCAAATGAGATAGAAGCTATAAAAGAGGGATAAAATGAATCACGTAAAGTGAAAGCACAAAAAAACATTTCTAGAAAATGCTGAAATAAATTTGAGCTTTATGCACTTGATTTTGCATTTCCAACTAAACACATGCATTAGGTAAAAGTCTAAGATTTGCCTTGATTAGCCATAAATACAAAGCTTGTTCTAGCTCGTGAATACGTCGTTTTGTTCCTCTTATTTGCAGCAATTTTTGTTTTATTTCAGCTGCAAAACAAGCTGCTCATGTACTGCACACACAGTCAAACGACAAGGGAGAAAGAGAGAGAGAGGTGCAATGTACTCATGCCCCAGATTTTTAATAATCTGACTCCTAATAGGCTGAAGTCACTTAAATATTGTGGCTGAGTGCAGGGGCCCTTCACGTGTTAGTACAAAATCATTCATTTCATTATGAGTTAAAATAACACAACTGAAGGTTATATTTGTCCATAACATACTACCACGTAGGGTATGACAAAATCAAACTTATTGACATAATATTTGATTACTTAATAAATGAGTTTGTGAGAATTGCTCCTTAATATTTGACATTAGTCACGTATTAATCAAGTAAAAACATGAAAAACAATTAAAATAATTTATGCCAGTCCACAATATATGAGAAATAAATCCAACAATATCCCACTTCGACGACAGAAGTCATTCTAATGATAGTTTTTTAAAAAATAAATATTTTGAAAACAATTGAATTAATGAACATGTGACTATATCAAAAGGTCAAATGTGATCAATTACCCAAAACATAAATAAGTCCAAAATGTGCCATAAGTACCAAGTTATATGTGCACCAATAGGATACTCCACATAACAAGACACCTATAAACACGTGACTACGTAGTATTATACAAGTATAATTATGGAAATAGCATGACAAGATGATCAACGTGCCTATTTCCATAAAGTCCACATGTCTAGCAAAACGAGACAAAAACCAAATGCCTCATAATCCATTGCTTCTTTATAACCATAATGAGACTAGACCAATATGTCTCAAGAAGCGAGCTTCCTTTTCATCATAGTGAGACTAATACTAAAATGTCTCAAGGAAGCGATGCTTTCTTATAACCATAATGAGACTGAAATGAAATGTCTCAAGAAAGCACATTGAAGCCAAGCCAAAATGCTTCAGTCCATAATGTCCATATTGACTAAACAAAACGTCTCGGACTACAATATCCTCACTGTATACATAGTGTCATATCCAACCAAACGTGTACACAATATATGGCATATCAATATCATATAACAATATGCATGCATAATAAAAAATATGAATAATGCATAATCTCACTTAAGTTGCAACTTATAATACAAACCAAAACTCTTACTAACTCAGCATATATGAGAGGATTCTAACAATCCCATATGAGTCACATGCTCCCTAAACACTTTTAGAGCTAAAGCTTTAGTAAGTAGATTAGCTAACGTAAGTTCTGTAGGTATGTACCCTACTAATACATAAGATAGAGTAATTTTCTCTCTCACAAATAAGTATTTAACATCAATGTCTTTAGAGCGTGAGGAACTCCTTGTAATGTGAGAGAAAGAAACAGCTGCATAATTATCGCTGTATATTTTCAATGGCCTGGGTACAGCCAATAAAAAATCTAACCCTGTAATAAAATTCTACGTCCATAAAGCTTGACGTGTAGCCTCAAACCATGCTACATATTCTGCCTTCATTGTCGAAGAAGCTCTAAGTGTCTGCTTGACACTTTTCCATGATATAGCTCCTCCTACCATCAAAAAGATATAACCAGATATAGATTTCTTATCTTCCAAACACACTGTAAAGTCAGCATCAAAATACCCAACTATATTCAAATATCATATTGCTGATATGTCAATGCAAAATCTTTAGCGGCTTACATGTATCTGAGCACTTTCTTCGCAGCCTTCCAGTGTTCATATCCAGGATTGGTCAAGTATCTCCCAAGTACTCCCACTACAAAAGCAATATCAGGATGAGTAAAGACTTAAGCATACATCAAGCTACCCACAACTAATGCATATGGGACTGTTCGCATTCTACCTTTATTAACATCATTATCTAGGCATTGAGACTTGGAAAGCTTGTCACTTTTTGAAATTAGTGCTTTTCTAGGAGCACAAGACTATAAGTTAAACCTTATCAGAATACGATCAATGTAAGCTTTTTAAGACAATCCTAGAACTCTCTAGATCTATCATGAAGAATCTCTATCCCTAATACATAATGGGCTTCACCGAGATCCTTCATAGCAAAATTACATGATAGCATCTGTTTTGTCTCAAGTAAAAAATTAATGTCATTAGCGGCGAGCAATATATCATCCATATAAAGCACCAAAATGATATACTTGCTCCCACTGACCCTCAAGTATGTGCACTAATCAACAACATTCTCCTAGAACCCATAAAAGGTGACAATGTCATGAAATTTTAAATACCACTGTCTAGACACTGTTTAAGTCCATAAATAGACCTTTCAAGCTTACACACCATGTTTTCTTTACTAAGCTCAACGAAACCATCAGGTTGCACCATATACACATCCTCAGATAAGCTTCCAGTAAGAAAAACTGCATTCACATCCATCTGATGCAGTTTTAAAATAAAATGAGTTACGAAAGCCATGATAATATAGAAAGAGTCTTTGGTAGAAACAGAAGAGTAGGTTTTTTGTGTAATCAATACCTTCTCTCTAACTGAAACCCTTGGCCACAAGCCTGGCCTTGTATCTTTCTACCTGACCTCTGGCATTTCTCTTGGTTTTGAAAACCCATTTGCAACCAATTGGTTTGAATCCATCTGGCAATTCAACTAAATCTCAAACCCCATTTTGGTACATAGATGCCATCTCATTATGCGTTGTATGTATCCAAGATGAGGATTCCGAACAATTGATGGCCTCCTGAAAGGTAATAGGATCAGATGATGAGTTGTCATCAAAATTCTATTCCTGTAAATGAACTACATAATCATCAGAAATTACAAGTCTCCTGACCTTCCTTGATCTCCTCAATTACACATCAGTAACATCATTATCTATAGCCATATCCTTGATTGTGGATTATAAGGCCTCACTTCTGCTCTACATCCCTAGACATGGAAATGATGAAAACTCAATTTCTTCTCTGACCACAATTTATGAGGAGTTTTGGGTACTGACTTATTGGATACCTGATTCAAAATGTAAGCTGCAGTTCTCAAAGCTTCACCCCACAAAAAATCTAGTAAAGTTGAGTTGCTTAGCATACACCGCACCATGTCAAGAAGGGTACGATTTCTTCTTTCTACAATTCCATTCTGTTCAGAAGTCCCAGGCATTGTGTATTGAGCTTCTATGCCACATTGTTGAAGAAAACTAGCAAAAGTCTATGATTATGCCAGCTTCATCATATCGCCCATAGTACACACCACCTTTGTCTGATCTTACTGCTTTAATTTTCTTGCCCTTACCTTAAAGGCTTGAAAAGTAGATAAAGATTCAGACTTTTCAGCAAGAAGTTCAATATGACCATAACGAGAATAGTCATGGATGAGCGTGATGAAGTACTTATAACCTTCGATAGCAGCAGTAGTAAATGGCCCACAGATGTCTGTATGTATCAACTTTAGAACATGTTGGCTTCTCCAAGTTCTCTCTTTCTGGTTTTGGCAATAAGTTTACCTTTGACACAATCAACACAAGCGTCAAAATTAGAGAAATCTAGATTATGGAGAATATCATCTTTAATTTGTCGTTCCATCCTCTGTTTGTAAATGTGACCTAACCGCTTATGCCATAACATAGAGGAATTTTCGTCAACCCTCGCATGATTAGAGCTAACAACATTCATAACATGAGCATTGGATGATGATTCAATAGCATTAGGAAATAAATCAATCATATATAAGCCATCAAATAAAGTGCCAGAACCAACTAGCTTTGAATTGCAGAATAAGTAAACTTTTCTGTCACCAAAATGAAAAGTGTAGCTATATTTATCCAAAATAGATACATATATCAAGTTTCTCCAAATAGAAGGAGTATAAGCTTTATCTAATAGATCCAAAAAGTGGTCTGTTGCTAGATGTAGTTTGACAACTCCTATGCTTTCAACTTTGGCTTTCACTCCATTACCCATGTAAACCATCAGCTCTCCTTCATCGGGCTCCCTTCTGCTTTTGAATTCCTGTAAGGAATTCGTTATATTAATGGTTTCACCAGTATCCAACCACCAAGTATTAGAAGGTCCATCAAAAAGATTAGATTCAAAGCCCACAAATGCTACAAGAATACCTTTCTTTTTCAGCCATGCTATGAATCCCCTACATTCAGCTCTCTTGTAACCAGGTTTCTTACAGAAATGGCACTTTCACTTGAATCCTTCAGAAGTGGTGGAAGAATTGCCACGTGAAGTTTTCTTTCCAAATTTCTTCTTCTTTAAAATTTTGAAGAGTCTTTCTTCACACTCCCACTCTCTTGAGTATAAGCTATCATGATAGTGTGAGATTTGCCTTTCTTTAATGATTCCTCTTCTTGAACCACATAAGCAATTAACTCATTGATGTTGCAAGTGTCTCTTTGAGTGTTGTATTGGCTTTTTAGATTGCAAAAGTGTGGTGGAAGGGATTCTAGGATTTGGAAGACTAGGTAGTCATCAGGCAAACTGACATCCATGTCTTTCAAATTCTTATGGTAATTGGTCATCTTAAGGATGTCCTCTCTCAACCCAGAAACACCATCATACTGAGTATTAGCAAGCAACCTTAGATAGTTACCCTTTCAGCCTTGTCTGCCTTCTTGAAAGTTCTTCCAATAGCAGCCAAGTGATCTTTGGCTTTTTCACATGCAGGGATACTATCTCTGATTGTTCTATCAATGGTGTATTGCATTGTGTCCAGATAGTGTTTATTATATTCATCCCAAGCAGTCCACTCTGCCTTTTCAGCAGTAGTGCTCTTATCTGTGGGCTTGGTTGGTTCATCTACTTTTAATGCCAAGTCTCTGTTCAATGTAGACAGATAAAAATTATTAATGCCAAGTCACATAACGGACTCGCGCCAATCTTCATAATTTGTCCCAGTTAAAGTTTTAATGGAGGCAACTTGGAGAAAAGCAAGAATAACTAGAGCTGAGGAATCAATAACAAAAATTATTAAACATGTGAAAGCAAAATCATGCTACAAACAATGATTCCTCATTCTAAGTTTCTCCAATATCAACACAATATGTTAGGCATCCTTTAACAATATAGGAGTGCACTAATCCAAAGAGAAAGCAGATAAGTTGAATATAACACCAACATTGACCATTATCGACAGGGTAATTAAGCCACTCAGTAGAAAATACCCAACAAATCTCTTTATCTACCCAAACATCCTACCAAGTAGTGATTTGCCAACGAGGCAATATCATCACCCATATGGATCTTGGTAGTAACAACAGCAATCCATCACATAATCCATAATTAATAATTATAAATGGGCAATTAATTGCAAAACATCAAATAATTTATCATGATTGGTCCTGCGACAGGTAGATACACAATCACTCTAAGTTAAAGTTCTGTCATGCATACACTTTCATCCATTAACAAAATTAAGACCAAACAAACTTCATGCAACATAATTAAGGTTTTCACCAAGATATCAAATTAAGTAAAATATCCATATGTCTCAATAAAATGTATGAATACCATGCCCACAACACGCAAGAATGATGGATTATTTTATATTTGAAATTCTGAAAATTCGCATAAAAAAATGCAAAATGTCGGACTAAATGAATAATTTTCAGAATTACAGATACTGTTTTAAATATAAAAAATTTTAGCCCAAATGATAAATAAAATAAGTTATTGGGTCATAGTGTAATTTCATGGAAGAGAGCTTCCGGCGGGACAATAGGTTTTTAAAATTTTTTTAGTTGTTTTTTTCCCTCAATTTTTACTGCACAATAGTTGATACGTTTGCATTTCACGGTTGAATACTGTCACTAGTTTCACATATGGTTTTCGAAATTACATTTTTTTTTGTAAATTTTGATTAGATCCCTGCTCCTTTCATAAGCAATTTCAGCTATCGGCTATAACGAGGAAAAGAAAAAGAAATTATATTAACATATGCAAGAGACTTGTCGCAGTTAAATTACTCATATTCCAAGTTCAGTTCTTTTGGAAAATAGTTTTCATATACGCTATTATTAAAGTTATTCAATACTGAGATTACAATTCATTACAAGTGAAAGAAAAGAAAATCAATTAAAATTCGATTGTCTCATACGGCTTGCTCCAACATTTCTAAGCAATGAGTCTCTAATTTTTGAGAGTCCTGTTACAATTTCTTTTGCATTGATTCTTTGATCTAGTGATTCCACAGTGCACTCCACTACCGATTTGCATCAATGACTTCCATAACTGAAATGGGTAGCCAATCATTAACCCAACGCTTTAATATCATTTGTCCCATAAAAATTTTATCTATGGGTTCTTTCATTAACATAATCCCAAAGCTATAGACATTCCCATTTATGGATACTTGTCCTTCTCTTCCACAGTCTATGAACTTTATACGAGAAGAGTGAAGGTAATTATCTGGATTTGGCGGGGGTTTGTTTGGAAATATGAAGATTTGGGACACGTGGGATGGGGAACGTTGTTTAAGTTTAAATTCCGACATAAGAGTTAAGAGGTCGGTTTGCTAGACAAAAAATCTTGAATCTAACGTGCGAAGAGAAATAGACCAATGAGATTCTACCGTTAAAGCATCTAGAAAAATTTCATTTAGAAAAATTTCATTAAATGAGTTATTTCTACTTCGTGCTGTTTGGTTATTTCTACTTCGTGCTGTTTGGTGCTACAGTGTTTAAGAAAATAATTTAGACGTGTTGAGAACAATGTAATATGTTAGGAAGCTAAAAGTTTCAAAGATATATAAAAGAATTGTAAAATAAGCAACCAATCAGTTAAGATTTTTTAAGTACGTTCATCATGGGGAAAGGAATATTTACTGCGTTTGATTTTGTTATACTAATTTTATTACATATAATTCAATTTTTATTACAAAAAAATTGAGCAAGGGTGTATGGAGAAAGAAAGAGGCAATCAATTCAAGCTTTTGTCGCGTTGGCCCATTGGCCCAATATCTTATTTGTATCTTGAAAGGAAAGTAATTAGACAAACAAACAACAGTTCTATGTTTGTAGAAATAGACAGCTAATACCCAAAAAATTTTACAGGCACTCCAATATAATTAATAAGAATTTTAATCATATGTCAATAATATTACTCAGAATTTCCATTCTTCCCTCAATTAATATGTATTTCTTTTTTTCTAAAATATATTTGTAATTTTCTAGTGGTATTATCTAAAATATTTTTTACGAACCTAGCTTATTTTCTATAATCCACAAGTTTAATATGGAACCATCTACCATTGACATGCATGAATTTATTTGCTTTTGTTTCATCATTAAAATCAAATGTACCTTGATGGACTATGGAAGTAATATATCACCGATATAGCATTTATACAATCAGTAATTTTTTTTTAACTATTTTTTTCGTGTATTTTCATACGCTTTCATTAATCAAATTTCATGAGATAAATCCAATTCGCATGTAATGTCTTCCTCAAATTGCTTGGTAAATACTATGCCTTAAAGCAATAGCAAATAAATCTCCCTGAAAAAAAACAAAACTAGTAAGTCGGGCTAAAAAATTAATGACTTGGGAATAAATTGCAGTTGATTGGACATTACAAAACAAGTGAGGGGTAAATAACTTCACGATAACAAATTTTTACAGTTTGGGCCATTCATATTATCCATTGGGTAGGCCTTTAGAGTTTTAACGCACTGAAAATTTCACAAAAATATCTTTTTTAATTCAAAATTATTTAAATAATAAAAAATATATTAATTTATTTTTTTTTATTTTAAATTAAAATTTAGTTAAATACTTGAATAAATTATTCTTTTAACAAACTTTTTATACCCACTCTATTTTATATTTTATATTTATATTTTAAATTGAAAAAAATGTTTTTTTAGAAAATTATACAAGTTTGGAGTTATAAATTATATAATAAAAAGAAAATAATTTAATTATTTAAAATTTGTACGTATATTATAATAAAAATTTAAAAGAAATATATTTTTAGGTCAAAATTGTATGGGAAGATTGATTAATTTTAATAAATGAATTTATATTTTATAAATTAAATTGAGTGTATTTTAAAAAATAAAATTCAAAAGCTGTGTTATAAGGATTTTGGTGGAGGTATTGAAAGCCCCACTTGTACCCATTTTATCACATGGGCCGACAAAACAGAGTCACATGTCGAATGAAAATACTTTGTTTATTATCCTTTGTCGTCGAAACGCAAACCGGTTAATTCGGTTCTAAACTAATTTTTGACTAAAATATCTAAAAACAATTTTTGTGCAAAAGGGACAAAATTTGAGGGAGCATGAAACTTGAGCAAAGATTTATGGAGAAAATAGGAGAAAATGAAGACAAAATAAGATTAAGAACAAGAATTTTACCTGTAATACAAGATACTTGTTGCTGTTAAATTACTCTTAACAGATTCTAGGTTCAGAAAACAGCCATTACTACTAATACTCTTACAATTTATTATTGAAGTTATTCACTATAAAGATTTCAATTTTCATTACCGGTCAAACCAAAAACAAAATTAATTTAAAATTTTCTTTCGATAAACCTTGATAATACCAAGGAAGCTTTATTAAATAAATATAAAAAAGAGTACATTTAATTAGGGGGACGCAATGAGCCTTACCTCTAAAAAGCAAACTACAACAAACCAACACAAATATAAAAGAGAACGAAAAATGCATGCATGCAAATTATAAGAAAGAGAGAAATAAAAAAGAACAAGAGTAATAACGAAACATATTAACAAAACCTGTATGAAGAATAACCATTTAAGTATCTGAAAATGATAGCTGCCAATGAAAGAGGGGTAGAGTCAATTTAAATTTCAGTGTCTTATACATCTGCATCCAACGTTTCTTAGTAACGAGTCTCTAATTTTTAAGACTCTTATTGCAATTTCTTTTGCATCGATTCTTTGCTCAGGGGATTTCACAGTGCACTCCAAAGCCAAACTGAAGACAAACGACACACATTGCTCTTTTGCAACAAAATGTATGTCCTCCCAACTTAGCAAATTAGCATCAACAGCTTCCATAATTGAAATGGGTAGCCAATCATTAACCCAATGCTTTAACGTTATTTCTCCGTTAAAATTCCGTCTGTGGGTTTCTTTCCAGTAAAAGTTTCCATTAACATAATTCCAAAGCTATAAACATCTCCATTTGCGGATACTCGTCCTTCTCTTCCATACTCTATGAATTGCAACAGTTATAAATCATAAATATTAATTTCCTCATCTAATAAAGATCGTGAAACATAAATAACTTATTAGGAAGTTTATAAGAAATAGAAAATATTTATATTGAACTAAGCTGGTGCCATATAGCCTATTGTGGTGAGTGTTTGTGTTTGAGTCATAGATGGATCTTCTCCGGTTAAGAGCTTTGCAATGCCAAAATCACTCAAATGAGCAACCATATTATCGTCTAACAATACATTGCTGGGCTTTAAGTCACAGTGGATTATAGGAGCTGAATAACCAAAGTGCAGATATTCCAAAGCCGATGCAGCATCTATCATTATGTTTAATCTTTGAAAAATATCCAAAATGCAGTTACTTGAATACAAATACTTCTCCAAACTTCCATGAGGCATGTGTTCTAATACCAATGCTTTAAACTCTTCATTTGAACAACTGCTAATAACTTTGATAATGTTTCGATGGCGAGTACTTTTCATTATTTCACATTCAACATCAAAACTCTTAAATGCTCTTCCACTTTGCAGGTTGAAAGCCTTCACTGCAACCTCCATCGCGTCCCCAATTCTTGCTTTGTAGACAGAGCCAAAACCTCCTCCGCCGATTAGATTGTTTTCACTGAATCCGTCTGTTGCTTGACAAAGTTCTAGGTATGAAAACCTTCTCCACGTTACTTCTGGTGGCATATTAGCATCATTTGGTGGCCGTTTTTCTCTCTTTCGATATCTTACGATCAACAAAATGACTACTATCATAAATATAGTACTTAACGGCAAGACAATCCGTAGGAGGCGAGCATTTTTCCTTGATGTGTGGTGGATGCCAGTTTTGCATGTTGGGACTTGTAAATTGGGTGAACCACATAGTAATTCATTTCCCTCAAATGATTCAGCTGAGAAGTTTCCAAAAGATCCTCCACTAGGAATTTCTCCTTCTAGCTTGTTGAAAGAAAGATTAAGATCTTCGAGATATGAGAGTTTCTCCAAAGATATGGGAATAGTCCCACAGAGATTATTATTGGACAAATTCAAGGATTTCAAACTTATCAGGTCGCCAAATGAATCGGGAATAGGGCCTGGTAATCTGTTATATCCTAAGAAGAGATATTGCAGATATTTTAGGCCTCCAATTGTCATTGGTATAGCACCTGAAAAATTATTCATTGAAAAATCAATTCCTACCAAAACCTTCAAATTTCCAATCTCTAATGGGAGGGGCCCAGTCAAAAAATTTGATGAAAAGTTGAGGTACAGGATGTCCTTAAGGTTCCAAAACGTTGAGGGAATAGAAGTTAACTTATTGGAACTCAATGACAGTGTCCTCAGAGAAGCCAGATTACTGAAGCATGCAGGGATTGATCCAGAAAACTTATTGCCGCCCAAGTCCAACTCATACAGTTCACCCAAACGACAAATATCGTTTGGGACTAATCCTTCTAGTTTGTTACTTTCAATATACAAACCTTGAAGCTTTTGTAATTTGCCGAGAGTAGTCGGAATTGATCCATTCAATTTATTGCCTCCTTACAGAATGATTGTCAAGTTGGTCAAGTTGCCGATCTCTTCAGGGATGCCACCACTAACCTTACAATGGGACATGTCAAAGAATTCCAAAGAATAAGAAAGATTACCGACATACGTCCTTGGAAGAATGCCATCAAGTGGATTATTTGATAAGTCAACAAATTCCAAATACTTGCAATTTGACAACGAGGATAGAAAGCTCAATTCTGGAGTCGAAGATGTCAAATAATTATAATCAAAAGCCAGCCACTCAAGGTTTCTTAAGTTGCCAAATGTGTTGGGAATAAAGCCGGAGAATGAGTTGTCTGCCAACTCTAGTAAAGAGAGATTAGAAGCATTGAAGATGAAACGAGGAATTGTGCCGCTGAAATTATTACCCCACAAATGAAGCTCTTCAAGATTTGGAAGTCGAACATCTGCGATGGACGAAAGACTTCCCGAGAGAGAATTATTTTGAAACCCAAGGTGTTTGAGTGTTGACACATTGAAGATTGCAGTTGGGACAGCACCAAATAATTTGTTAAAAGAAAGCACCAACTGCTTCAGATTACGGAGATTACCGATTTCTTGTGGTATCTCACCTGCATTTTGAAAGAATTATATTCAGATTTTTTAGATAATAAATAATATATAAAACGGAAACACATATATAATAAAAAGTCATTTATACACTACGCGGTTATTCCAAGTACTAACATACAAGAAAAACCACTCATGAAGCATTGAAAGGCTTCCGTCAATGCTTTACCAGTTATATGCAAATTGATACACATATTTTTTTTCTTTATTTTTATATTTTTTTGGGTAAAATATAGATAATATATATGTGTGTGTGTGATTAAGTGGTTGGCAGATTGATTAGTAAACTAATGATTTGGGTGGGGGGGGGGGGGGGGGGGGGGTGTTAAGTAATGCACATCTGGAGAAGGTGCGAGAGAAATGTAATAAAATATATTTGACTTGTATTTGTAAAAATAGGTGGGTAAAATATGTATGCGATTTAAGTAAGCAATAGGTGAGAGATACATAGATGATGTCGTTTAAAGGTGAAAAGTAAAATCCTAAGTCGGTAGCTGCTAATATTAAAGTAAATCAAGCCCAGTGATAGCCCAAAAAAAAATCCTAGCAGTATATTTACAGCAAGATAAAATAAATTAATTAAGAAAAAAAATTTCTTTTCAAACTTCTCCTTACTAACATGGAGATTCGAAGTTATCACCATTTAGTTCAAGTTTTCCAATTGAAATGCTAAACACTAAATTTACTTATGAACAAATCAACGATTTCTAATTTATTTCCTACTAATCTTCACAATAATTTAAGAATGAGCATCATTGGTTAATTGGTTAAGGTGTAATATCACTGAATGATGACTAAAAACATATTTAGATAAACATACTGAATGAGCATCATATGTACCTTGAAGTCTACTGTAGTGATAGACGCAACTTTTTAATATTACTAAAATTGTCGATTTCTTTTGCTATGGGGCGTGCGAAGAAATTATTTATTAGTGATGGCATCTCCGATTATTTAAAGATAATTAGGGATTCCATGCAAAAGAATTTATGAAATTGTCGCTTATGCATATCGTTAGTGAAGCCTACCTGTCAAGGAATTACTTTTAGCCTACCTGTCAAGGAATTATCTTGTAGTGATAATTTCTCCAATTCTGTAAGATTTCCCAACTCCTGTGGCATTTCTCCTGCAAATTAACATATGCCTTAATTTAGGAAGATAACATCTAGTTGCTTGAATGTATGCATGGACTCCCTTTAACTTACTAATTAAGAAAATTTGAATACAAAGATTTATAATAAATGCAAATAATTTTTTTCAAAATATAATAAATGCAGGTATTTTTATAAATATAGTAATATAAATTAAATTATTTGTCTCAAAGCATTTTATTTATAATGGTAAATTGGAATAAATATACACTTTTATATCATGAAATGAAAATGCATAACTAAGATTTTTAAATGCGAGTTTAAGTTTAATTGTTATACATAGATAAAATGGTAACAAGGTATTGATTTTATATTTTTATTAA
The DNA here is from genome assembly GCA_030449075.1 of Murraya paniculata. Classification (NCBI taxonomy): domain Eukaryota; kingdom Viridiplantae; phylum Streptophyta; class Magnoliopsida; order Sapindales; family Rutaceae; genus Murraya; species Murraya paniculata. Next base: position 5,013 of record JAEVFN010000119.1, on the reverse strand, counting down.
GTAATTATAAATATTATTAATTCCAGAATTCACATACTGTTAAATAAAATAACATAGTGATATAAACAACATATTATAATATTAATTTAAATTAGTAATGTAAAATTTATATGAACACATTTTAAATTTATATACAAATTGCTGCAACCTAATTGGGAAGGTTAAATACAAAAAATGTGGTGAAAATTAAAAGCCTAAGTGTTAAGTGTTCGACCCGTCACATATATAATTTATAATGAGAGATGTGAAATCTTTTAATTAATAAGCGGAAGATGTCACATATATATGTTGTAAGGGAAGTTACCCGTCAAGTTATTAAATGAAAATTCTTGAGTAATTTGTATACAGATGAAGGAATGATACCAGTTAAAACATTATCGAACAGCTGTAATATCTCTAATCCGACAAGATTCCCCAGCTGCAAATTAATCAACGTGTGCAAACTGTATTATGGAACATTATTCATATTACAGCCTATGGAACAATTTTTTATAATTAAACTCCGTGATCATATGCACCTTGGAGTCTGTTAACGCCAAGATATAATGCCTTAAGTTTGGTCAAGTTCCCAATTTCTTTTGGTACGGCTCCCGAGAAATTATTGTATGACAGACTTAATATTTGTAAATATGTACAATTTGATAGAGTGGACGGTATTCTACCATGGAACATGTTTTGGGACAGCGCAATGTATTCCAGAAAAGGAAGATCACTACAAATATTTGTAGGAATTTCACCAGTCAGTGTATTGAAACTAAAATCAAGATGTTGTAAAGAAGATTTGTTGAAGATGAAAGAAGGGAAAGCGCTGGAGAACTGATTTTCACGGAGACTAACATATTCGAGTGTATACGTGGTGAAGATATTGAAGGGAATGGAACCAGAAAGTCGGTTAAAACGAAATTTTTAATATTTTACCGTAGACAAAAGGAAAAAATGAACTAAAAGTGTCATCTACATGCAGTCCTACGAAAGTTCGTAACTAATAAAACAGACACAAACATGCAGAAGATTGAGATTGAATATGCGCATGAAATACGGTCAAGAGTAAATAAGAAAATAAAGATGTTTACCTCACTTCAAAAAAAAAAAAAATTACCAAAGTAAAATCAATAGTTATTTCATAAATTACCAAAGGAAATTTTATTTTTGATATGATTCAGAATAAGATTATTGAAAAGTTGTTATTAACGATTCCATATCTTTTTAAATATAGAAAGCATAGATAAATATTGTAGTATCTTTGTAAATATAGAAATCTTAGATAGGCATGGTTTCTTTCTCTTTTAGTTTCGATACTCCTGGTTCCTCAAGGAATTTGCTTTGTATAACTAGCACCGTTAATGCCAATTGTAACATATAGAGATTTTGGTGAGGTCTTTCTCCATTAAATTCGTGTCTAATTCTACATGGTATTAGAGCCATGGTTGACAGTCAATCGTCAAAGAAAGTTGAAAATCTTAACGAACAGGAGGATAATGTCTTTCTGGTACATCCTTCAGGTAGTCCAACAGCGCTTTTACTCACTGGTGATAACTATGGTACATGGATAAGAGCAATGATAATGGCCTTATAAGGGAAGAACAAACTCAGTTTTGTTGATGGGACTATCACCACACCAGATGATGATCGTTGTAATGATCTTGTTGGATCTTGGGTGCTGGACTCTATTTTGAGTGAGCTTGCGGGAAGTGTGTTGTATGCACAATCTGCTAGAGAAGTATGTGTTGTATGCACAATCTGCTAGAGAAGTATAGCAGGATTTGCAGGAACGTTTTCAATAAACTAATGCACCAAAAATCTATGAACTCAAACAAGCCATCTCTAATTTAAGACAAGGTGATGTTTCTGTTTCCCTTTATTTTACTAGAAGGAAAGCACTTTGGGATGAATTAAATTCATTACAACATGTAGAGGCCATGTGGTTGTGGTAATGCAAAAATTATGAATCAGTTACAACAAGTAGATCGTGCGACGGAATTTCTTCCAGGACTGCATAATAGATATGTAGCAACAAGAAGTCAGATTTTGTTCATGGATCTTTTTCCTAATGCGAACAAGATTTACTCACTTGTAAGCAAGAAGAAAAACAACAAGGCCTTCATGCATTAGGGGGACCTCAAGAAGCAGCGACACTTGCTACACAAAATAGACAGCTACTACAATAAAATTTCCTTAAAAACCAAACATGGGGCAACAATGTTTTTAGCTGATAATAGAGGTGGAAATTTGAATAGCAGTTTTGGAAATAATCAAGGTAGGCCGACATGTGAACATTGTGGGAAATTGGGACATATAAAATTGAAGTGCTTTGAGTTAAATGGATATCCACTAAACTGGAGGAAACGTGAACAAGGAAGTACAAGAAATCCCAAGACAGCAGCAGCTGTAACCAGCAAAGAAGAGCAACAGGAACCTATTTTTACTCAAGAGTAATATCAAAAACTCCTAGCTATGTTGTCCTCACTAGGTAATTTACATATTAGTTTACATACAACAAGTATAGCAGGTATAGCTCTTAATTCCTCCTTTTCCCATACTTAGATAATAGATACGGGTGCTATCTATCATATGTGTTATTCTTTGAATTTCTTTAGTTCCTATGAATCATGTCATATGCCTCTTTATGTTCAATTACCAGATGACACAAGGGCCCTTGTTACTCATATAGGAAATGTTTTTTTTTCCCTAGATTTTTTATTAGATAATATGTTTTATATCCCAAGCTTTAAATTCAATTTATTATCAGTTAGTCAATTAACCAAATCAAATAAATATGGGGTCATCGTTTCTTCTGATTCTTGTGAATTCAAGGACCTGTACGCGAAGAAGAAGATTGACAAGAGTGACTTTGTGAGGGCCTTTTTTATATACAGCTTCCTACCGCATCTTCCTTTACTTCCCAAATGGTTTCAACCACTGAGATTGATACTTGGCATTTGAGACTTGGCCAACCTTCTTTTAGCTATTTAGAATTATATTCTAAATCCAATCATTTGGTTAGTTTTAATAAGAATTGTGTTTGTGATATTTGTCATAAAGCCAAACAAGCTAAAATGCCTTTTTCTATTAGTAGTATTAAGAATAAAACTCCTTTTGAATTAATCCATTGTGACGTTTGAGGTCTTTTTCTACTCCTAGTTCTTCAGGTGCTTATTATTTTTTTAACTATTGTTGATGATTATTCAAGGTGCACTTGGTTATATTTAATGAAAACAAAAACTGAAACCAAAATGCACCTTTGTTCCTTTCATGCTTTGATTAAAAATCAATTTAATTTTGACATTAAAATGATGCGTTCTGATAATGGGACTGAGTTCCTTGTTAAAGATTTGCAACAATTTTTTCTAGATAAAAGTATTATTCATCAAAGAAGTTGCGTAGGAACGTAATAGCAAAAAGGAGTTGTAGACGTAAGTTGCCATCTCCTTGAAGTTGTGCGAAGTTTATTTTTTCAAGCCAATTTGCCCATCAAATTCTGGGGTGAATGCGTCCTTACAGCAGTATATTTGATAAATAAACTTGCCTAGTAAAGTATTACAAGGTAAATCCCGACATGAAATGCTTTTTGGTGTAGTCCTGATTTGTCTCGATTAAAGGTTTCGGTTGTTTGTGTTTTGCAAAAAATTTACGCATAAAAAATAAATTTGATCACTGTGCTCGAACCGGCATTTTTATTGGGTATCCTTTTGGACAAAAAGGATATTGTATATATGATATTGAAACTAAAACCATTCATGTGTCACGTGATGTTATTTTTTATTAACATATTTTTCCCTTTAAGGATGTTACATTGCCAAGTATTTCAGCGCCTTCTACACATATCGGAGATAATTTATTTTTGGATAATAATTCTTTTAAGTCTTATGATATTTTTTCTCCTAATCAACGCACTGATACACCTGACGTTCTTAAAGAAAGTGAGCCACAACAACTAGCCATAGACCAACCTATATAAAATACACATTCCCATTTCATTGAAACTACTTTAGATCACCTCACACGACCAGTATCTCAAACAATAGATGATCCACTGCATAACACTCATTCAGCCATAGAACCCCAAGAACTACTACCCACACGACCTTCACGAGACCAACGACCTCCAACTTATCTGCAGGACTATTGCACCTCCACAACTCATACTTCTACACCTGCCAATCTTGTTTCTTTGTTACCAGGTAAGAATTATCTTCTCCAAAATTTCCTTTCTTATCACCGTTTCGCACAAGCACATAAATCCTTTTTATCTGCTATTACCTCTAGGGTAGAACCCAATTTTTTGTATGAAGCAGTTAAATTACCTGAATGGCGTAAGGTAATGGAGGATGAGATATATGCTCTTCAGAAAAATAACACCTGGATGCTTACTCATATGCCAGTAGGTAAAAAGGCTATTCATAGTTGATGGGTTTACAAAATAAAATATCGAGTAGATGGTACCATTGAGCGTTACATGGCGCGATTAGTGGCAAAAGGTTATGCACAGAAAGAAGGTATTGATTATCATGATAACTTTTCTCCTATAGCTAACTTGTAACAGTAAGAGTTATGCTTTCTCTTGCAGTTGTTAAAGGTTGGATCTTAGACCAATTAGATGTAAGTAATGCTTTCCTCGAAGGTGATTTAAAAGAGGAAGTTTACATGCAAATTCCTCAGGGTTTTCCAAACAAAGGGAGCATTTGTTTTGCAAACTCAACAAGTCCATTTATAGTTTGAAACAAGCTTCTCGAATTTGGTTTTCTCTATTCTCTACTGTAATCGAGCAAGCAGGTTTCCGTCAATCCAAGGTAGATTATTCTTTCTTCGTGAAAATCAATGGAATTTTTTCCAACTTTGTATTAGTTTATGTAGATGACATTATTGTGGGTGGGAATGATTTAGCAGAAATTGACAGTGTCAAAGCTTTCCTTGCATAGAATTCAACATTAAAGCTTTGGGCATTTTAAAATATTTTTGGGTATTGAAGTAGCACGGTCATCTCGTGGGATATTCTTATGCCGAAGAAAAGAT